>CM050650.1:124786813-125091592 GCA_027574665.1 Rhynochetos jubatus
CCTGCCTAGGGAGGGAGCTGAGCAGGAGGGTTTTGGGGTGCAGCTGTCCCCTCGACATTGCTGCCTGCAGGCGGGGACCGGGTGCTGCCATAGCGGGGGGGTCAGGATGGTGTCATGGAAAATCCCGGCGCCGGCCAAGCGTCCTGTTTGCGCCAAAACTGGCAATTTTTCCCTCAGACCTGGGGCTCTGCCAGGCCCCTTCCCGGCCCCCTCTGTCCCCCTTTCGTTCCATCCCTCCCCCTCTCCCTCAAAAAGGGGTGTGCGGCCGGCTCCCCCCCCTTCTCCGGGGCCCTGCAGCAGGAAGGGGGGTTCTCTCTGTGCTGGCAGGCAAGGTGGGATACCACGGTGATGGGCACAGCTGGATGCTGGCGGACACCCTGAGCTGGGATGCTGGTCCTGGGATGGACAGGGGTGGGGGCAGGGAGGAGGGCGGGGGGATGACTGCCCTGCCTGCAGCATCTCACACCACTGGGCAGCAGGACCCTGGCACATGCACTGACCCCCCCAGCCCAGGCCATGCAGCACCTCATGGTGCCCTGAGCATCCCACTGGGGGTGGTGGCAAAGCCCCCAGCCACAGCCAAGACTCAGAGCCCACAGGACCCCTCCATGCTCCCCCCATCCCACTGCTCCCCCCGAACCCTCAAGCCAGGACATCATCCCCACAGGGAGTTACGGCCTGATCCAGACCCCTGCTTATTCAGCAGCAGGTTTTGGCTCCGGCCTTCGCAGGGCAGAGGTGATGTTGGGGCTCAGTGCTGCCCCTTTCCAGGTCCCTTTGCCCACGGCCTTCCCTGTGAAAAGCAGGATGTGGGTCTTGTTTCCTGGAGGTCTGCTTAGTCTGGGTAGCAGAAGGGGTGTGCACCAGTGCCCAGCATCCTGCATCCTGCACCAGAACCCCGGTCCATCCTATACCAGCGCCTAGCACCAGTGCCCGGCACCCTGCACCAGTGCCAGGCACCTTGCACCAGTGCCGGGCACCATGTAACAGCACCCAGTACTAGGTATCAGCGCCCAGCACCAGTGCCCAGCACCATGACCCACAGTCCATCACTGTGCACCAGTATTGAACATGGTGCACCAATACTTGGCACCCTGCACCAGTGCCCAGCACCTTGCACCAGTGCCGGGCACCATGTAACAGCACCCAGTACTAGGTATCAGCGCCCAGCACCAGTGCCCAGCACCAAGACCCAGAGTCCATCTCTGTGCACCAGTGTTGAACATGGGCACCAATACTCGGCAGCGTGCACCAGCACCATGCACCAGGACCCAGTACTAGGCACCAGTGCCCAGCACCCTGCACCAGTGCCCAGCACCTTGCACCAGTGCCGGGCACCATGTAACAGCACCCAGTACTAGGTACCAGCACCGTACACCAGTGCCCATCACCATGACCCACAGTCCATCACTGTGCACCAGTGTTGAACATGGGCACCAATACTCGGCAGCGTGCACCAGCACCATGCACCAGCACCCAGTACGAGACACCAGTGCCCAGCACCCTGCACCAGTAACATGCACAGTGCCCAGCACCGTACACCAGTATCAGACACCAACACCGTGCACCAGCACCATGCACCAACACCCAGCACCACTTGCAGCACCAGTGGGGCCCTTCTTCCCCACAGCTGCCCTCCTTCACACCTCTCTGCAGGCAGACAGGCAAGACCCCTGCCCCGCCACAGCACCCTCCTCTCCTGCTCCTTCATTTAACCCCCCTGGCTGTGATTTATCCAAGGTGGCGGTGCCTGCTATGAATCCAGTGCCGCAGTCACTTCAGCCTGAGAACTGCCTGATAAATATTTAAGCCAGCTCATAAATCACACACCGGCAGAGTGGGGCTCTCCTGGGGCCTCTTGGCACTAGACCTGGCAGCACTGAGTCTAAGCAACCACCCCTGGAGCTTGGTAACTGGGGAAAAAAACCCAAACTCCCCAAAATTGTTTGGGCTTTTTTTCCTGAGTGATGAACCCTCTTCACCTCGGAGCATCTCGGCCCCAGCACATGGTGTTTATGCCTTGCTCTGAGTCAGGCTTTGCTGGCGAGTTTAATGAGGCATCAGCTGGGAGAGGCCGGGGGGGCAGGGAGGGAGCACGTATTAATTGCTGTTATTGCTCCGGATGGAGAGGAACTGGGAATTTATGGCCTGGGCAGAAAGGGATGGGAGCGGGGGAGGGGAGGGCCAGTACTTCTGTCAGTGGGGCTGAGCCCCAAGTTCAGAGGGTCCCTGGGCTGATTTGAGTGGGAGAGGACACGCATGATACCTTCCCACTGTGCCATGCCACAGGTTTGCTGGAGCCTCCTTGGGAAGAAGCTCTGCCTCCTCAGCGAAGGCGCTGAGCCCCAGCCGGGTGTGATTGCCACCCCTAAAACATCCTGAGAAGGGCTCGGGGATGGCCCCAGTCTCGGGTGTGTACGTGCCATCTCCCCATTCACCCTCTTCATGCTCATTCCCTGCTATGAGGATCAGTGGCAGAGGTGTATGCGCCCTCATTAGGTTTCAGAGGGAACACCCCAACCAGCAATCCCAAGAAAAGGTGTCAGTGGGTGGCCTGATGCCTAACTGGAGTGGATAGGAACGCAGTCCTGACCCCTCAGCACTGCTGTCTACCAGCTCCTGCGGCTCAGCAGCACAGCTGGGGTGCACAACAATCCCCCCAGCGACCGAGGAGCCTCTGTGGGGGATGGGGCCACTCTCCTGGGGAAAAGCCCAGGGGTTGAAAGGGGCAAGGGGCTGCCTGTCTCTCCCCACTGCCTGTAACGGGAGTGGGGTCATGCTCTGGACATCATCACCCATGGGGGGCTGGGCTGAGGGGAGGGGGATTCCAGCCCTGGAACACAGTGTTACAGTTTTTCCCTCCAGCACGTTAACGCTGAAACCTATCAAAGGTACATCTGTAGGTGCCAACACTAATTTCCACTACCGTCATTTTTAGCGGGCATGGCTAGCACAGGACGGGAACAGAAATGTCTGGAGGGAGTGAGTGCCCCATCCCTGGCCTCCCCCCACACCCTGACCAGCCCCACTTCAGCCCCAGAAGTGCATCCCAGCAGCTCCCATGCCTTCCCTGAGGTGTTTCCCTGTTCTGCATCCCACAAGACCTGAGAACTGGGTGTCCTTCCCCTCCCACCAGTGTAGGTGCAGGTACTGGGAGGGTTGTGCCCATACCACTGGCACCAGAGACGGCTGGGGTGTGTGTGCCCCCAGACCCTTTCTTCTTTCTCTGTCCCAGGGCCAAGTCTGAAGGTGTGAGCAGGGAAGAGCTTCCCACCAGGATGGATGTATGGCTGTGATGGATTGGGGACAGGCACATTGTCACCAGAGGAGACAGGCTGGGGTTGGGGGTGACAGGGTGACTGGTGGAGAGACCACGTGCAGAAGAGGGCCGTTGGGAACCCGGGATCCCCTGGCCTGGTCAAGGTCCCTGCTCACTTGATAAACAAGGGGGGAGGGAGGTGGGTTGTGACAGATGGTGACACTGCGGTGGCATTCGCCACCTGCCCTGGCCCACATGGCTGCTTGCTTCTCCAGCGAGGTGTGGGGGGGATGGGCAGGGGGAAATGTGTTTTTTGGGAGTGATCCAGCGAGAGCAATCACAGCCAGCCCTGGAGCATGGAGGCCCTTGGTGCAGGGACAGGGACCGAGGTGACAAGGGACATGTCCAGCTGATGCTGATATCCCACGGGGGGACCCTGAGGCTGGTTCTGCCCAGCTGCAAGGGCGGGCGTGCTCCCTCCCTCCCTGCCCGCCCTGCAGCTCCCCTTGCCCCTGGCTTTGCAGGGTGGGTGGCAGCCGTTGACGACAAACCTCAAGCTCCCAGTCCCCTGTCCCCCTCTGGGGGGTTCCTGGGCACTGGGACAGGTCGTCGGGGTAGGGGTGGGGGACTGCACCCCACTGGCAGGGTGCAGAGCTCAGGTCAGCCTCGCAGAGGGATGGAGACCTTTGGAGCAGCTCTGGGAGGGAGGGAGTGCCTTTATTTTCCCAAATAAAGGAAAAGAAACGCAACCCCAAAATGGAAGGAAAACTTTCCAAGAGGGACCCATCACCCTCCCAGCTTTTCCTCTTTCCCACTTTAAAGCCGGCCACGGCACAGGGATCTCCACCGGCACAGGACCCCCGGCATGCCAGTCGCCTCCTGAGCCCAGCTCTTGCCATTCCCAACTGCCACGGGGGCTTTGCAGAGGGGTTGGCTGGTGTTTTCCTGGAAGAATGCCTTTCATTACCCACTGGAAAATCCCATTTCATGGGAATAATGGTATTTTCTTTCCCTTCTTATGGCTTTTGATGATTTTACTCTCTTTGCTGGTGCACGCTGGCCCCGTTCAGCAGCATCCGAGCTCCATTGCAACAGGGTGGCTAAACCGCCAGCCTTCAAAATCGGATTCTGATAAAAAGGATATTTCCTTACATATTTATGCCCATGTCCCTTCCCCCTACACACCCTTGGACACCACGGAGAGGCTGAAGCTGCTGGGAGAGCAGGGCTTGACCCCTGCAGAGCAGTAAATCCCAGTTTGGGGACATTCCCTCTACATTTTCCTCCTGCTCCGTTGTGTCTGGACACATATTTTTCTGGGTTCCAACCCCAGAGAAGACCCTGAGCTCCATATGAAGCTTTCAACCCCCAGCTGCCATTGGCAGGGTGTTTTTCTGGGGTGTAACACCTGTGTCGGGGCTCGGCCATGTTCAACCATCCCTCCTGGGCTGCAGGCAGGGCAGGGGAGCTGGGTGTCCTGGAGGGAGGCAGGGCGGGGGCTCCCACGCCTGGCCACAGCCCAGCACTGAGCCACGGCCTCTGGGGACCGTGCACACCGGGCTGGCTTTGTCTCCCTCCTCCGTCACTGCAGCATCCTTTGTGTGGGCTGGTGAGACACCGCTCGCTCCCACTCGCCTCCTGCTCGCCTCCCGCTCGCTCCTCTCCCCAGCCCCCTGCGCACCCCCTTGCCTGTTCCTCCTCCCTCTCACGTCAAACATAAGCTGCTTGTCTTCACTTTCAAAGCCTTTTCCCAGCTGCTCCCGCCAGCCGGGAGAGGCCGGACCCTGCCTCCGCTCTTCCCTCAGCCGCTCCAACACCCATGTCTCAGCCCTGGGAACCAACAGGCACCCCAACACCTGCATCTCAGCCCCAAAATCCAACAGGCACCCCAACACCTGCTTCTTGGCCCAGGGAACCAACAGTCACCCCAAAACCATGTCGCAGTCTTGAGAGCCAACAGCTACCCCACACCCACGTCTCAGCCCCAAAAACCAACAGCCACCCCAACACCCTCATCTCAAACCTGGTGCCTCACCAGACTTTCCCTCCCTCCCTCCCTCCCTCTCCCGCTTCATCCCTCTGGGCTGTGGCACCCATGGGGATGCTGGTCAGAACCAGGCTGGCCGCGTGCTATCCCAGTCCACATGCCACCGCTGTCCCCTAACCCTCCAGGCTGGCAGGGTGTGCTGAGGGTGTGGAGGTTGGGGTCCAGGGGATGGTGGGTCACCCCAGGTGCTCCATTGAGGGGACCCAAAGGACCGACGGGTTGACGATGTGAGCGGGTGAATGCACAAAGCACTCTGCAACCCGGAGGGAGGGACCCTGCAGCCCCCCTACTCCTGAAGCCCTTCTCCCAAAGTGGGGGAGCCCCAAGCAGTGCTTATCCAGGGACTCTGGATTCTGGCACCCTGAGCACACCCAGGTCAGGGGTCAGGGTGGGTCAGGGCAGGGAGACCACCCCCTTGTAGGGCCAGAGTGCCTGTGCAGGCAGGGACACATCCCCGTGTTGTGTCCACCCCAACCCAGGGGTGGGGGTCCCACCATGCTGGGGAGGGCAGAAGACGGGCTGCGAGGAACACTGTCCCCAGGGGACCTCCTCCTCCAGGGAAGGGGTCAGCCCAGGAAAGCACCCATCCCACAGCCCCACTGTGCCCCCTCAGGCACTGGCTACCCCCCAGCCCTGCTGGCCTCTGCACTCTGCCTCGAGAGTAGGGAGACCAGGGACCACGGGGATGGGCAGGACAGCGTTTCCAGAGGATGGGGAGCCGGGGCAGGAGGGATCCTTGACACCTCGGCAATGGGTGCGACGGGGAGGGTCCGGGACTAGGGCTGGTGAGTAGCCCTGATACCGCTGCGATGGGCAGAGGTCCGGGACGTGGTTTCCTGGTGGCAGAGTCACGGGTGGGTTGGGAAGCCCTGACTCTACGGAGGAACAGGGCTGGGGTTTCCCGGTGGTGGAGGAGCCGCTCGGGAGAGTTGCCCCGACACCCGGGTGACAGACGGAGGTCGGGCAGGGATTTCCCGACAGTCGAGACGGGTAACCCTGCATCCACGGGGATGGGCGTTTTTGGGAGCGTGCTGGCCGGGCTTTCCCCAGGGCAAGGGGGAGTCGGCGGGCGGGTCACCCCGATACCGCGGGGATGGGCGGGGATCCGAGCGGTGGAGAAGCCAGGCAGCTCGGTCGCCCTGATACGGCGGGGATGGGTGGGAGGTTATCCCGCTAGCGGAGCAACCAGGTGAGCGGGGGAAGCTCTGCACGGGAAGCCCACCGGGACCAGTATCCCGTGTCCGGGAGGCAAGAGAGGATCTCCGGGAGGGCGACATGGGGAAAAGCGCTGGGGCGGGTGTAACTGGTACCTATAGTCGTGATGACGGTGATGGCGAAGTAGAAGGAACCGGCGAATTTCCACTGGACGCCGGCCTTGTGCGGCTTGAGCTTGAGGACGACCCACTCGAGTTCGCGGTAGCTCTCGGCGCTGAGGTTGTACTTGTTCTTCAGCTCTTGGCTCTTCGCCTCCAGCCGCCGCCGCTCCGCCGTCTCCTCCTCCGACTCCAGCGCGTCGAAGACGGCGGCGCCCACCAGCAGGTAGGTGAAGGTGCACATGATGAGCGCCAGCGTCCGCACGTTCTGCCGCTTCATGGTGCGGCGGCGGCGGGCGGCGGCGGCGGCGGGGCCGTCTGGGGCATGGCGGCGGCGGCGGCGGAGGGCCCGGCGCGGCTCGGCTCGGAGCGGCGCGGCGGCGGCGGAGCGGGCAGGGAGGAGGAGGAGGAGGGAGTGGTGGAAGGGGGCGGGTGGGGGCGGAGCTGTCCTTCAGCACCACCGCCCCGCCAGTGCCCGCGCCGGCCCGCGCCGGCCCCGGGAGCGGGACCGGGACCGACACCCACCGAGACCTGGACCGGCACCCACACGCACCGGCACTGGGAGCGGCACCGGCATCCGCACACCCACCCACCGGGACCGGCACCCGCACCGGGACCGGGACCGGCACCCGCACCCACCTGCACCGGGATCGAGACCGGGAACGGCATCCGCACCCACCCGCACCACGACCGTCACCCGCACCCACCTGCACCGACACCCACCTCCACCCCCACCGGGATCGGCATCTGCACCCGCACCCACCCGCACCGGGATCGGCACCATCACCCGCGCCCCTCAGGACCGGCACCCGCACCCACCTGCACCGACACCCACCTCCACCCCCACCGGGATCGGCATCTGCACCCGCACCCACCCCCACCGGGACTGGCACACACAGGACCGCAAGTCTTGTGCCAGGGCGTGCACACCGGCACACCCCCTGCATGCACGCACACTCACACTCACGCACACGTGTACGCACGCGTGTGCACCCCCTTGGCCAGGTTTGTGCACACGCTGATATGCATATGCACACATAGATGCACAGATGCACACTCACACACATGCATGCACTCTCGTGCATATGCACACACACATACTCACACTCATGCTCACATATATACACCTGTGTGCACCCACCCTTACACTCACGAACATGCACACACACTCATCTGCATGTGAACACATAGGTGCAGACATACACAGGTTCACACTCCTGCACACACATATGCACCCGTATGCAGACCCTCAGCCACCCTTGTGCACAGACACACTCCTATGCGTGTGCAGACACATGTTCACACTCATGCACACGCATACACACCCATGTGCGCTCCTTTGGCTATGCTTGTGCCCTCGCACATATGTGCACGTATATGCACGCTCATGCACACCCATGCAGACCCATGTGTACCCCTCAGCCACGCCTGTGCACAGACATATACACACACACACATACACATATGTGTGCACATATATACATGCACACACATACACACTCACATGTGTTTCCTTGGACACACTCATGCACATGCTCATATGCATATGCACACACACATGCACGCCTCTGCATATGCACACGTACACACACGCACTCATGCACATGGGTACACACCCCTGTGCACCCCCCAGCCACGCTTGCACACACACACATGCTCACATATACACAGTCACATACAGTCATGCACACACACACATATCATACACATGCACATGCCCCCCCCCATCACAGCAGCCCTGCAGCCCCTCCAGCGGGCCCCCACCTGCGTGACCACTCACACACCTCCGCCGTGCATCACACATGGCCACTGCAGAGCGTGCGTGGCCTGCGGCGAGCACCCCAAACCCGCAGCCCCCCTGGGGGTGGGCATTTAGAGGACCCTCAGTGCAGGAGTTCTCGGGCCAGCCCAGGTCCGGCGTGATGCGCTTTGGCATCAGCATTCTGGCCTCTCTGCTCACCTAGGGATGATCCCATGCCTGTGTTGCTCTCACCCAGCGCAGGGATCAGCCTGCAAAAGCATCCATGTGCAGGGAAAGGCTGGATCCTGACACAGAGTGTGCAGGGGACAGAGGTTGAACTCCCCAAAGCAGTGGGCTGGGGGTATCCCTGGCATTCCAGGGGTGCTCTGGCACCATTCCCTGCTCCATCCCATTCACCCACTGGATGAAGTGTGGGAAATCTTCGGGAGAAAAGCCCCAAATCATGGAACCTTTCAGATTGGGAAAGACCTTTAAGATCATCAAATGCAACCGTTACCCTGACCTATGAGAAGTGCTGGGTGGAAACAGGGATGGATCCTGCTGTCTGGAAAAGGGAATGGTCTTGGTGTGCCTGTGTGGCCCCAGGACATGTTTCATCAGTCACTGACACCCGAAACGAGGAACAATTGCGCTTCGCACATGTGCTGGCACCTCAAGCGAGCTGGTGGCAAGCAGTGACGTGTGTCACCAGGGCAGGACACCCGGGTCCCTCCCATCCCTGGCAGCACTGCTGCAGGGACACCAGCATCCTGCCCCTGGCTCTGCACTGACGGCTTGGCCAGGGCAGCAGCTCTGCTGCCTCCTGGCTCCTCATCATGTCCAGATGCAGGAGCCGAGGGACAAATCCTGCCTCAACAGGGCAGCGGTGCCAAAAGGGCTAGGAATGTGAATTATTTAATGTCACAGCCTCCGCTGCTCTGACGCAGGGCATGGCGAGGGAGGATGCTCCATGGTCACACTTAAGGAACTCACAGCAGCAGCTTCCCAAGGGATCTTCTCCTGTGCCAGGGGGTGATAGTTGTCCTACTGGGCTCCCAGCCGTGCCCTTTATCCCCCTGGGAATATTGCTGCTTGGTTTTCAAGCTGTGCAGGTGGGAAGGGACTGGAGAGGAGGGAAGGGGGACCCTGGACATGCTTGTGCATGGGGCAGAGGCACACTGAGCCCATCCAGAAGATGGCTTGCATCTGCTTTGCACCCAGTGGAAGCAAAAAGAGGGAAAACCAAAGGTTTTTCCAGGAGGTGAAGTGTGTAAAAAGCTGAAATCCGAATCACGCAGAAGGCAGAGCTGTAATTTCTTTGCCCCCCAGGGGCACACTTCCCAGATCTGCAGCTCCTTCGAGCGTACATGTGCTTAATCAACAGGTTGTGCCAAAGGCAGGGTGATTCCTCATACAGAAAATAGCAAAATTCCTTCGGGGAAAGTTTGCTTTCAGCTTTGGGAGGATTTCTGCAGGAAGACAGAGACCCCAGTGCACAGAGCAAGGGCAGGTGGTGGGGCTGTCACTGTCACTCTGGGTAGAGGGAAAGCCTCTGCCATGCCCTGGCCATTCGTTTCACCCCACTCTGGGAAGGCAGCAGTTGTACCTGGGAGTCAGGAGGGGACCCTGCCACCCTCTGATTTCCCTTTGCATCTGGAAATTGGAGCTGGAGCAATCATTGCCAGGAGCTTTCCAAGTGCCCGCTCATCAGTGCTGAGGCTGGTGGGGTGCTGCAGCTCACAGGTTGCTCCAGTTCATGGGTGCTGTGGCTCAGGGGGTGCTGTGGCTCACAGGGTGCTGCACCTCACGAGTGCTGCAGCTCACGGGGTGCTGTAGCTCATGGGGTGCTGCTACTCATGGGGTGTTGTGGCTCACGGGATGCTGCAGCTTACAGGATGCTGTGACTGGCAGGGTGCTGTTGCTCACAGGATGTTCACAGGGTGCTCACAGGGTGCTGTGGCTCACAGGGTGCTGTGGCTGGCAGGGTGCTGCAGCTCACAGGGTGCTCACAGGGTGCTGTTAGCTCACAGGGTGCTGCGGCTGGCAGGGTGCTGTGTCTGACAGGATGCTGTAGCTCACAGGGTGCTCACAGGGTGCTGTTAGCTCACAGGGTGCTGCGGCTGGCAGGGTGCTGCAGCTCACAGGGTGCTCACAGTGTGCTGCAGCTCATAGCGTGCTGTGGCTGGCAGGGTGCTGCAGCTCAGAGGATGCTGTGTCTGGCAGGGTGCTGTGTCTGGCAGGGTGCTGCTGCTTCCCCAGCACAAACCCGGCTCCCCGCCAGCGTGAGCAAACAAGCGCAGCACAAGCTGCCGCCGGCAGCCGCCGCACCGCCCACCACCGCAGCCCCGGGCCGGCCGGGGAAAAGGCAGAGGCGACCGCTCCTTCTGGGGAACATCCGGCGGCTCTTTTCTCCCCGAAACACTCGCTGCTGCCTGCTGAGCCCCTGAGATGAGCCCCAGGAGCATCCTCGGTCATCGCTGTCAGATTCTCCCCTGCTCTTGGTCCGTTTTTTTTTGGGAGGGGTGGGGGGTGGGGGTGGGAAGCGGAGGACCAAGCTCTGCTGCCTTCCTCAGCCCCAGGCAGGAGATGCTCAGTTGGCTGCTGTGGCTTTCTGACCTCCCCAGGGATGCTCCCGGGGTCATCCAGGGAACACACCGCATCCCACCTCACCGCCCTGCAGAAGAGTTCAAGCCTGCTGCCAAGTGCAGGCAGGGAGACGAAGCACTGCTTCAGGGACTGGAGATCCTGGGTGGGTGAGGTCTGGCTCCAGAAAGGGACTGAGTTCTCTGCTTCCAGAAAAAATGGAAAAGGACAACATCCCCGAGAGAGTGGAGTGGTGCAGGATCCTTTTGCAGGTCGCCCCAGGCACTCCAGATAGCACTGAGAGGAAGAGGATGGTTTAAAAGGGCCCACAAAGGGAAGTAGAGATGGGTCCTGTCTGGAGTGGGAACATGAAGGGTGGGAGCAGGTATCCTCATCTCTGGCATGAGACTGCTGAGGGCTCATGCAATGGGCCCTTGGATTGTCCTGACAGCCACCTTTCCATCCCAGCACCCTGCCCTTGATCCCAGCATCCAGCTCCTCCACCCCAGCTCCCAGCTTCTTCATCCCAGTATGCCAGCTACTCCAGCCCTGCTCCTCCATTGCAGCACCCTGGTCCTCCATCCTAGCACCCTGCTCCTCCATCCCAGCATCCTGCTCCTCCAACCCAGGTCCCTGCTCCTCGCTCCCTGCATCTTGCTCTTCAAACCTTTCTCCTCCATCCCAGCTTCCTGCTCTTTCATCCCAGCATATCTGCTTTTCCATCTCTGCTCCTCGCTCCCTGCATCTTGCTCTTCCATCCCTGCTCCTCCATCGCAGCACCCTGGTCCTCCATCCCTGCTTATCCATCCTAGCACCCCACTCCTCCAACCCAGCTCCTTGCTCCTCCATCTCATCTCCTTGCTCTTCAAACCCTTCTCATTCATCCCAGCATCCATCTCCTTCATCCCAGCACCCTGCCTCTCCATCCCAGCATCCAGCTCTTCCATTCCATCTCCCTGCTCCTCCAGCCCAGCATCCAGCTCTTCCATCCCAGCTCCCTTCTTCTCCAATCCAGCATCCAGCTCCTCCAACCCAGGTCCTTGCTCTTTAAACACTTCTCCTCCATCCCAGCTTTCTGCTCCTCCACCCCAGCACTCCCTGCTCCTCCACCCCAGCACTCCCTGCTCCTCCATCCCAGCACCCAGCTGGGTTTGCAGCACCCCCCTCTCCCCTGCCCTCCCCTCCGCAGCCCCACTCCCTGGCTGTGACTCATGCCCTCCGCAGCGCAGAGATGCTCAAACTCCAGCCACTTTTGCCTCTTGAAAGCCACAAATGCATCCGGGCTCGAGCAAGGCCATTTACTCCCCCACCCCGATGCCTTCGCAGCTGCCAAAAATAAAATAAAATTTAAAAAAAACCAACCCAAAAGACCTCCTAAAAGGCAAACCATGCTGTCTGTCTTCCGGCTGTGCTGCCGAGTCACTCTCCAAAGGCTTTTTATTTTGTCTTTGCGGGATTCTAATGCATTTCTGCCCCGACAGCCAGACACCGAGTCCCGTGGGGAAGGGGTGGGCTGCCGAGGCTCCGGTGAGCAGCTCTGTCCTCCTTGACCCTGGCCAGGGTCTGTGCCCTGGTCCAGCCATCCCTCCCACCACCCCTGGGTAGGTCATGTGGGAATTTGCTTTACAACACTGGTTTTGGGGCCTGGAAGGGGAAAGCGCTCAGGTTCCCTTTCCTCACTTTCCAGGAGGAAAGCAGAGCAATGCCTCTGGCACCAGCTCCCACCATGTCCCAGGACATGGACCAGGGATTTGGGACAGGATCTCTGCAAGTGGGACTCAGGGAAAGAGGTTTTGGGGATTGCCCAATGGAAAGGATGTTGTCATGGTGGGTGCTTGGCCTGGGTCTCCAAGGGCACCCTGACCCTGAAGGTCCCCCCTTCTCCTTCTCCCAAGGTGGCCTGGGCAGGGGACTGGGGATACCGGCAGCCCTTGCACCTCTGGGTATTGCATCCCCTGGGTACTTCCCTGACTTTCCTGCAGTTGGATGTCCAGAAAACCTTCTGTGAGCCACCTTCCCCTGCAAACCAGAGGCTGGGTGGGCTGTGAGAGCAACAGCCTTTGGGGTGGGATGCAATGGGATGCAAAGTGTTGGGATGGGATCCAATGAAATGGGATGTGATGTGTTGGTATGGGATGGGATGAGTTGGGATGAGTTTGAATGGGATGTGATGGTTTGGGAGGGGTTGGGATGTGAAATGTTGGGATGGGATGCAATGAAATGGGATGTGATGTGTTGGTATGGGATGAGCTGGGATGAGTTTGGATGGATTGGGAGGGGTTGGGATGAGTTGTGTTGGAATGAGATGGAATGGGAGGGTTTTTCCAGGCAGAGCAATAATCAAGGATTCTCTAAGACCCCAGGGCAGAGGGACAGTCCCTTGTACCTCTCCCATCAGCTGAAATGAATTGGGGGAACAACAGCATGACTGTGTTTGTCCTGCTCCCTGAGTTCTTCCTGCACAGCCCAAGCCCAACACCAACCCCCTTTGGTTTCCTCTGGGTGCTTTCTTGGGTGCTTTAACCACTGACATACCCTCCCCCAGAGGACCTTAGGCTCTGAAGCTAGATGGGACCATGGAATCCAGACTCCTACACCTCACTAACTGCATCCTGCTCCATTTTCCAGGGTTAAAGGCTGGACAGCCCCGCTCCATCATCTGCAGAACTTCTGCTGTATTTTTACCTGTTCCTGCTTCTGGGGTGCACACAGAGGTCCCAGGAGCTGTGGCAGCACTGTACCCCACACTCTCTGACAGGGTGTGTTTCCTAACAGAATACAGGGCTTGGATATCTTTACAGGGCCACTGAGCTGGAAGGTTTCCACGATACATCTCTGCTGTCCATGCAGAAAGCAGTTGTGCAGCAGAAACAAGACAAAGTCCTCTTGGTCCTTCTTAACTATTTTGGGGCTGGTGCTTTTCCCATACTGCTGATCCCCAGATCTCCATGTGCTTCTGGAAGGAGCTTGGAGAGCAGGAGCCAAGCCAGGGCTTGATGTTGGAGTTTGCAGCTCCTGGGGCATTGCTCAGCCCCCTCCTCCTGCCCCGGTCACACTTGACCCAAACCAGCCCAGGTCTGGTGGCTGGTGCAGGCTGCAGGAAGGGTTCCTTCAAGGAGGACACCAAAACCAAGGACGTGAACTTGGTCTTCTGTCACCAAATCCCTGTGCTGCTGGGTTTGGGCATTCCTGGCAGTATCCTTCCTCCAGCCTGGCAGGATCAGCTCCATGAAGTGGGAATTTTTCCTGCACAAGCTCATTCTTTTGGCAGGTTGTTTCCCAGGGAAGGTCCCTGTGCAGCCCTCCATCCCCAGGTTTCGGAGAGGGGCTGCTCCAGCCTCCTTGGGATCGTTTTCATGGGTGAGTGAAAGGGATGTTCCCAGTGGTCTCTGGGACAGCATTACTCTGGAAAGTGGCTGTGCAAATCTCTGACTGCATGCCAGCTGGGCATCACGGTGGGGCTGGGGGTGGGGGGCAGCACGCACCCCACCTGGCCTCGCTGGCATTGCTGCTCCCTAATGCATCCTCAGCCTCTCCAGCCAGCTCGATTTAGCTCCGGTAAATGGTTTGGTTTCCTGATCTGATTTTTTCTGACGTGAAGCCATTCCTGCCCTGCGAGCTGCTCTCCCCGCCGCAGAGGCTGGATGGATGTGGTCCCCGAGGACCTGACACTTGTCTGCAGAGGTGAGGGGCGGGGGGAGCGAGCCACCTTCTCCTCCGCCTCAGCGAATCCATAAAGGGAGTCAATGTGCTGTGCAGGATATGAGGACCCTTCCCCAAAACATCCCCTCTCTGCACCCCCAAAACAAACCCAGCCCGTCAAGAGCCTCGTGATCCCTTAAAAACCCAATGAAAACACCAAAACGGTTCTTCGTGCCATCTGGAGCAAAAGAAAATGGAATTTTAATTAAAAACTCATGAGCTAGATGCTATAAATACATCGTCTTGCTGTAAGTTATTCACCCATCAGGAACACAGAGGTCTGATCCCGGGCTCAGCAAGAGGAGCAGGGTTGTTTTTTTGATTTCTGGGGATATTATTTTCCCCCTCCTCTTGCTTTTCCCATTCATCCCAGCTTTTTCCCAAGCCTTGATGAGCAGCAGCATCCGAGCATTCAGCACTCGGTGGTTTTGGGGAGCCCCAGCTGAGCTCAGATCTGTCTGCCCACAGGGCTGAAGGCTAGAAGAGATTGCCAGCCCTTGGGCCATGGCCAGCAGATCTCGGCACCAGCGGAGGGAAGCATCACTCCGGGTAATCTGGGGCCTGGATTTCTTCTTTCCAAGCACTGGGAATAACATGGATTAAACCCGTAGCAGTTGGGAAAGTCACTGTCAGGCGTGCTGCTCCCCCACATCAGCCACCCCCATCTGCTAGATTCGGACTCCTCTAGTGCCTGCAGCTGCCTTGGCTGAAAAGGGAACCTGTTAACCCTGAAGCCTAATGATGGCCATCTAGAAATAACAGGAAAGGAGAAGTTTCCTGACAGCAGCACCGGGTGGGATCAAAAATTCACCTGGCCCAGGAGTTTGTCTACATTCATGTCGAATGGGCCAGACCCAGACTGGGACAGGAGCAGAACAGCCCTGCCCCTCCCTGGACACTTCCAGCATCAGGAATTTGCCTGTGTCCCAAAGCACTCGTGTAAATACCCATGTCATGGTGGAAATCTCGGGAAAGTGGTTTTATTCCATATGATCTTCAGACCCAGGTTTCTGTTTAGGTCCTCCTCTGGGTCTCGCGCTGGGAATCACTTGGTTCCCAGTGTTGTGGCAGGAGCCAGGGAGACCAGTCCTGCTCCCAGTCCTGTGAAATGCGGAAACATACAAACAGGCTCTGTGTTGGGATCTCTGCGGAGCTGGAACCCATGGCCAGGGAAGTGTTGACCTCCTCTAGCATATGTGCAATCTGGGAGGGAAGAGGGATGGGTATGAACAGGTCTATCAGAACAGACTCCAAACCCTTCATGTTCACACAGGGCAGATTTTCTCACAAAAAAGAGCCCTCGGTCTCTGCTAGGAATTTCTTTGCAGGAGGCTGCCAGACCCCATTGCTGACCGCTCCTGTGTAGGTCTCGTGCCAAAGCATGTGGGATTTGAACCCTCCCCAAAATGTTTACCGGGGTGGAGAGAGAGCAGAGCTGCCCCGGATGAAATGCAGAGCTCTGTTTGCAGGGAGATAGGCGGCAAATCCACCCCATGGAGCCCTGCTGCAGCCCAGCCATGCTGGTCTGGCTTCTGGAGAGATGCTTTCACGGACAGAGGGTCTCAATCCCACCCTGGGGTAAGGTGACCACATGGGTGAGGAGCAGAGAGATGTAATAAACATGATTTTTAGTAGTTTGATGGACAAAACCTTTCCCTGGCACAAGCTTGAATGCTTCAGCGTTCGTTTATGAGCCCTGCTGATAAATCATCGTGCTGCTCTGCTCACCCTCTGGGTACCACGGACCTTCCCAGCCCAGGTCGTGCAGGAACAAGGAGGCTCTGGACACACGTCTTCTGGATCTAATGGTGCTGGGAGAAGCGGACCCTGCTTGAAGATACTTAAATCTTTCCTTCTTCAGGAGGTTATTGCCCTCTTGGAGAGCTCCCAAACCCATGTCCGTGAGAAGGAGCTTGGTGATTCAGCACATCGTCTACATGGTGTTTAAACCAGGGTGAGAGCACCCCCTGAGATGCTGATTTTTCACTCTAGACAATGGAGAGGGTTAAGTTGCTGGATTTTAAATAGATGTAAAACCTTTAGCTGGCTACAGAAACACCAAGATTTTCATTATTTAAGTAGATAACCTAAGTAAGTTATTCAGCTTAAAATGGGGCGAGGGAGGACTTGTCAGAGCTGATCTGAAGCATTTTCACGTCCCGTGCTCTGGCAGGGCCAGCGAGCAGAGGAATTCTCCTTCCCGAGCGCTTTTTTAAGAGCACACACGCCGATGGGCTGAGACACGAGATCCAACCGACAGAAAACTGGAAGCCACCAGAAAACTTTCCCCAAACGCAAGTTGTGATTCATTCGAAGTACATACTTTCGTTGTCACAAAAAGACAGAACCAAGAATGCTAATAAAGGGCGAGTAATGTAAATACAGAGCAATGCAGTCAAAACAATGAAAAACCCTGATTTTAAATCACACACAAAGGCAACAGCCCCGCACCCAGAGCTTTGCAAGCAGCCGATAACCCCAGTGGAGGGGTGCCTTGTTTTTGCCTTCACGGCATCGCTGGCTGCGTGGAAGCGAGCTTCCTGGCCCAAAACACAGCAGCCCGGTTTTCAGGACTAGAACACCCTCTCTGGATTCCTCAATCTGAAAGCACAAGCACAGTATCTCGCCCATGCCACGTGCACAGACAGAAAAGGACACAGGATTGGCACAGCTTGGGCTGCCTCTTGCAGGCCAGTGGCCCTCAGGGATGATTCTTGTTTCCCAGCACCGGGATTTGGGAGAAGCTGGTGCCCAGCATGTGACTGCCCATGCCTGTGCACACCCACCGTGGTCCCTTTTCACGCAGCTAACGTGGGCGCAGGGTCCGGACACCCCAAGGCCGTGCACCACAAGCACAGCCAGAACGGCATCCCTTCTGCTCACGAAATCAGCGGTGGCAGGTCCTGTCCCACAGCTCCAAGACCCTGTGCAACCTGCCCCGCTGTGGGTGAGCAGGAGGCATTGCTTGGATTTGGCCGTGGTTATACCCTGCTGTAGGTGTACCCCCAGAACTTGGTCCTGGAGGGGCTGCTACCCCTTGTGCCTGCTGGGGATGGGGGCAGCCACTGTGTCCCCTCATCCCTGGGCTTAAGGGCTGCATGTGCACTCCAGAGCAACATCTTCTCCCTCTCCAGGACCCCTAACATAGCAGCAGTACCCCAAAATGGGTGGGATTCAGCGAGACACTGCAACCTTGGGGTGTTTTGGGGTCTGCCCTTATGCCCTCTGACTCCCCACTGCATCCCCACACCGGGAAGATTTCTCCAGGGCCGTGCCAGGCTTACGTAAAGCACAGCAAGCTGCAGTAACAACAGGGCTGCTTGGCTGGCTGGGGTCGAGCCGAGCTGCGAGCCGCTGCCAACGTCCCATTCCCTTGCCAAGTGCACAGTGCACAGGCTTTCGGCACCTGCTGGGAGGCTGGATCGGTGGAGGAGTCGCTGCTGGCACCCACCCAGCACTTTGGGAAAGATCCTTGTGCTTTGGGAAAAATCCTGGGTTATCTACAAGAAGGACATAAGTGGTCACACCAGACCCCAGCAGTGCCCATGGTGACCGGGATGCCCAGCGATGGATCCAGCCTAATGACAGTACAAGGAAGAACGTGGAGGAAGGCTGGCTCGGATGGACTGGAGATGTTATTTTGCTAAGGGAGGGATGGTGAAGGTGCACAGGACCCCTCCTGCATACTGGGCTGGCATTTGCTGGTCACTGGTGGCTGGAAAGATGTGAGGAGCCCTCCTTTGATATTCTGAGTCCCTACAAACTTCGAACACCCATGAGCCAAGTGAGATCACCTCTCACTGCTCCCTGGCCATGGTGTGGAAGAGCATCATCCTGGTGACACTACTGCTCCCTTATGAGCGGGAGAGCAACGAGGGGACAAAAATGAAGGAGAGTTGGACTGAGTCCAGACGAGGCCACAGAGGTGCTCTGAGGGCTGGAGCCTCTCTGCCATGGGGACAGGCTGGGGGAGTTGGGGGTTCAACCTGGAGAAGGGAAGGCTCTGGGGAGACCTTAGAGCCCCTTCCAGTGCCTGGGGGGCTACAAGAAAGCTGGGGGAGACTTTTTCCAAGGGCCGGGAGTGACAGGACAAGGGGTAGCAGGTTTAAACAGAAAGAGGGAGATTGAGATGGGCCATCAGGAAGGAATTCTTCCTGGAGAGGGTGGGGAGGCACTGGGACAGGTTGCCCAGAGAAGCTGTGGCTGCCCCATCCCTGGAAGTGTCCAAGGCCAGGCTGGATGAGGCTTGGAGCAAACTGGTCTAGTGGAAGGTGTCCCTGCCTATGGCAGGTGTGGGACTGGGTGGGCTTTAAGGTCCCTTCCCACCCAAACTGTTCTGTGGTTCTGTGATATAGGACAGTCCCATAAAAATGGCATGACACTGGTTGATCCTTACAGCCAAACCCACCCTGGTTATCTCTGGGGAAGCAGAGAACCCACCAGTGGGATCTCTCTGACTTCCCAGGAGATATCAGGGAGAGCAGCTGTAAGAGCGAAGCCCACCCTGGCCCACCATTGTTGGAGAATTGCACAGGAGGACACTGTATCCTCCTTCCCCTAAACCCCAGCAGTGAAGTGCATTGTGCTGCTTGTGGCGCTGAGGATTCTAATCCTGTTTCTCAAATCAGTTTGTTTGTTGTCACGACAACGTGGGACTTCACTCCCTTCCCAGAGTTTTCTTAACCAAGCCCTGACCCTGGCAGGCTGGCTCTGGCCCTCGATGGCTTTTATAAGGGACCTTCTGGAGGAAAGCACACAGGATGGATGCTTCCTGGAGTGGGATGGGTGCTGCCAGGTCTGGGATGGGTGCTGCCAGGTCTGGGATGGGTGCTGGCAAGGCTGAGATGGGTGCTGCCAGGGCTGGGATGGGTGCTGCAAGGGCTGGGAAAGGGTCAGGTGGTGAAGAGCGGAAATCTTCTGCTCATGGGAGCATCTGAGCACTGGATGTTCTGCAGAGAAGAGGGAAATCCCGTGAGGAAAGGGAGTGTAATGGGACCTTGGGAAGGCGGAAAGCCCAGGTGGTGGTTTCACAGGGCAGAAGTCCTCTTCTCCTTCCCCACAGGTGGCCAAAGAAGTCCCCTGAGGAGGCAGCCGGCCCCAGGGCTAAGCTAAAATTATCCTTCCCCCAAAGCTGGAGTGGGGGCCACCGCTCTGGGACCATTGCTCTGGCTCCCTTTTGGGTTTTCCTAAAAGAACTCCTTTTCCTGTGAGCTAAGCATGCCTGGACTGCCAGAGGGCATAGGATCTCTAGATCTCTGGAACTGCATGTGGTGTGGGGAGCAGGACCTTGGGGTGAAGCAGACGAGAAACCAATGTCACAGAAAACACACCCTGAACACCAACATCTGCAACCCTGGAGCCAGCAAGCATCATCTCTTCTAGGATCAACCAGTCCTAGGCCATGGTTTGGCCTCTGGCACTACCATGTCCCCCCAGCTTCTAGAAAGGATGGAAGGATGGAGTTGCTCTAATAGAATTCCCTTTTTCTTCTTTCCAGCTGAGGTCTGGCCTGTTGTTCGCTCTTTCTGAGCCAGACAGTCCACCCACTGCCTTGCATCCTGCTTTGGAAGCTCTGTCCCAGGACCATGGCCACAGGTAGAGCTGGATCCAGCCCCTTCCTGTGTCCTGTTCAGTAATCCAGATGGCTCATCCACAGGATGCTGTGACCCAGATCACGTCCCTTCTCCCACCGTGGCTGTGCGAGAGCCCTTGCCAGGAATGCAGTGGCTCCTGGCTTCCATGGTTCATGCCATCCGGCGCTGGCATCAGCCGACACTGGGTACTTAACTGCGTGTGGGTATGAAGGGCAAAGCCCCAATTTATCTCTCTTCCAACTGGCCTGAATCTAGGCATCAGTCCACAGAGTTGGCAGTGATTCATCCTTGTTCAGGCAGCCAAGGATTGCACTCAAAAGCATGGGAAAGGGCAGAGAGAAGGGGATGGTTGTTGGAAAGAGAGGGACTCCTCGCCTCTTGCAGTCATGCTCCAGCCAAAAACTGGGCACAGGCTCCTGTGGTACTCAGGACACGTCTGGCATTTGTATTCTGAGCGGGAAAAAGGGCGAGAGACGTCACAGGTGAGTCATGGGCATGGACATCCAGGGAAATACGGAATGGAAATCTATAATTGACTTGTCCTGCTGAGGTCAGAGGCTGGGAGCCACAGTCTGCCAAGAGGATGTATAAACTTTGGGGATTTTTCCTTGGAAAAATGGGGAAAAATATAAAGAAGAGGAGGATTATTCAAGGATGCGGCGAGAATCGGAGAGTACAACTGGAGGTTGCTTTCCAGGAGGCCAGAGGAGCATAGTACCAAGTTAAAATGCAAACCATGATGATTGGCAAAATGGGATGAGACATGCACTCATTCCTGCGGCTTCGCTCTGGGTCTGCAGCAGTGCAGCTCTGAGCAAGGCCAAGGAGAGCTGGAGGTGGTCTGGGCTCTGCAGTGCCCTCCTGGGGATGTCCAAGAGGATCTGTTTTTCCAAGTCTTTTTGTTCTTTTGGCTGTCTGGATTTGAACACGTGAGGATAAAAACAGCGGTAGTATCCCAAAACATCTGCCTGTGTCTGAATGGGGAGCTGGAGAGCTCAAGGGAGCATGTTCAGACCAAACATGGGTATTTACACCCCTGATGCCAGGCTGTGATGCCCAAAGAAGCTGTGGATGCTCCATCCCTGGAAGTGTCCAAGGCCAGGCTGGATGAGGCTTGGAGCAACCTGGGCTAGTGGAAGGTGTCCCTGCCCGTGGCAGGGGGTGGCACTGGGTGGACTTTAAGGTCCCTTCCCACACAAACCATCCTGTGATTCTGTGATACAGACGCCCATGGGTAGGTGTCTAGTGCCATTCACAATGCCCTCAGGTATCCCATCTGCTCATTCAGAAATCTATGGATGTCCCTTGACCCTTTTGCCATCTCAGCCATTGGGATGTCTTGGACGCACTCCCAGGTCCCGTGGGTACCTCAGAATCTGTCCACATACGTTTGGATGAATGACTCGAGTCCGTAACATCATGAGAGGTTGTTCACACTCCCTTTCTACTCCAAGGGCTTTTCCAAAGAGCAACGCAGCTCATCAAGGCACCATGAGTTTATCTCATCACATCCAGGAATTCCTGCTTTATTCCAGGGACTTACAATGGGTGGGAGGGTGAGCAGCTTTAGTGGAGTGAAGATGAGTGCGGAAACTACCATGCTGAGGGGTTGCCAAGCTCAAGAGATGACCTGCAGGATTGGACTTTCCCAGGAAACACATTTATGAGGAGCATCAGGCACTGGGATGGGGGCATTGGGTCCATCCATATGGGAAGCAAAGCAGACTGTGTAAGATTGGGGAGGGATGGGGGTGCTGGTCCAAACGATGGCTGCAAAAGAGCCACCCAAGCCCACAGGCAATGCCACACGCCCTTGAACAAGGAGGTGGTGGGCAGAGGGTGAAGTAACTTGCTGCCAGGGTGGGGAGGCACTGGCACAGGTTGCCCAGAGAAGCTGTGGATGTCCCATCCCTGGAAGTGTTGGCTTGTGAGCTGCTCTTGGGGCTCAACACATCAGCAGTCCACAGGGCGTGGGACTCTGCTTCCAAGGGGCATAAGTGGGGTAAGAGAGGATGTAAAATTGGTGTCTCCTGCCCCAGGCATAACCTTCTGCTTGTCCTGAACTCTCCCTGAAGCATCCTTCTTAACCTGCTCTTGAAAACCTCCCTTCACTGACCTTGGATAGTCCAGGCCAGCAGTTTGCTCTTCCTTCTAGAGAGATTTTCCTGAGTTTTCACCTCCCTTGCTGTATTTTGAGCCTGGGTTTTTCTGCTGGACGCCAGGACACCGGAGAGTGGATAGTCCCTCCCTATTTGCAGGCATATTTTTTTGCATTTGAAGTCCCATTCCTCCCAACTGTTGTTGCAAATCATATTTTCTGGCCCGTTGGAAGTAAAGGTACCGGTGGAGCGGTGTGGGATCTCAGAGCATCTGCACTGGCCCCAGCAGTGAGTGCAGGGGAATAAACGACATGAAGACGACTGAGCTCTCAGCTGTCACACCAAGAGTCGTTTGAAGCAAGAACAGAAAAACATCGGGGAGCGGAGGGAGGCATGAAAGCCACAAGCGCCTGATATGACAGCAGAGGAATGAAATCAGAGAAAAATCCAATTTTCACCGGAGAGCAAAAATAAACTCTGACAGGCGAGGGGAGGAAGGGAACAGTGCGTTCCCGAAACCGCCACTTCCCCGGGCCATGCACACAACCCAACCCAACGGCACCAGCATGCACCCTGGGTCACCAGGGATGGCGGGGTTCGCAGGGTTGTGGTCCCAGCCCGGCTCATTACCCTGGGCTGTGCACGGTGCCCGTGGTTACAAACCCCTCTGGGACCAGCAGAGAGGAGCTCAGAGGGGATGGAGATGGGCTGCGCCTGCTCTAATGAGCCCTGATGGGCTCAGGCTCCATCCCAGCATCATGACAGTGGTGGGGACCAGGTCAGCCTGTGCACATTGGCCAAAATCAGGGTGTTGGCTGCAGGGAAGGAGCGGGATGCTGTTTGGCTGTGGGGGGGCTCCCCAGCTGCCTGGATGAGACATTTCCAAACAGTCCCCAGGGGTCCCCCCTTTGCAGAACCAGTGCAGATGGACATACAGATGGATCTCTGCTGGGGGATGAGCCTGGCCAGTCTCTAGAGGCATGTGCCGGGCTCTGTCCCGTCACCAGTCTCCCCATCTCTCCTCCCCTTTGGTAAGGTTGCTTTATCAAAGCATTTCTCTGATGGAAAAAAGCCCCATGGGTCCATAGCTTGTCTTGGAGGGATGTGCTGGGGGTGTCATAACCAACCCTGGGAAAGCACTGGGTGGCAGAAAGGGAGCAGATTATGCAGAGCCGGTTGGTGTGGCTGAAGCCAGACCCTGGCTCAGGAATAACAGGGATGACCCTTTCCCAGGCAATATGTGGGACACGAGGGGACTGCTCATGGCTAATCTCCTACCTGCTCTCCCAGAATACTTCATTACCTGCTTTTCTAATCCATGATTTCTTAGCACACCCACAATGCTTATGCTGTAATTTTGTGTCTTCCTCTCTACTTACACAAATAACTGCAAAAAGGTGTCTCCCAGCTGGTAGCGAGCATCCTGCCCATGACGAAGCAATTCTGCTGTGGGTTTCCAGCTGCTGGTGAGGCAGCCTGGCAATACCTTGATCCTGTGTGGACTTACCCATTGTGATAAGTGCTTGTCTCCCTTGTGAAAGTTTTGGTGTCTGGGGACCAGGGAATCAACATTCTTGCAAACAAGCCCTTTCCCATCAGAGCCTGGACATTTCATCTCCCTTCATGTTCATCCTTGTAGATAAAATTCCTGTCCTTGCAGGTGGTGCATCTCAAGGATCTGTGTGAGCATCTCGCTGGGCCCTGGGGGGGTGGGGACGAGGCTTGGGGCCGCAGATGAGGAAGGGGCCAAGTGGCAACAACATTTTATGACCTCTGGTTTTGAAGCCATAAAAACACAGAATGGTTTGGGTTGGAAGAGACCTTAAAGCCCCTCCCAGTCCCACCCCCTGCCAGGGGCAGGGACACCTTCCACTAGACCAGGTTGCTCCAAGCCTCATTCAGCCTGGCCTTGATCCTGCAGACATATGATGCTTTCAAGAGATTTTACTTCTTAATTATTACCTTTTTCAGAGCAGGGCTCTGCTTCACAGAAAACCTTGCAAATGAACATGGAAAAGCCATATCCTGGCTAATCTGCTGGATCTGGCCAGTCTTGCCCCACTGAGGCTGCAGAGACCTTCCCACCCTCCTGGCCTTGCTCCATTCCCTCCATCCTGACTCTCCAAGGCAGTTCTGGACCCCACAGGGTCCCCACATGGGCAGAAGACCCCCCTCCCCAGCCACGGGTGACTCTACCACAGGAAGCCACAGCAGCTTCCTTATCTCTTCCCAAAACTCACATCCTCCCTCTTCTCCATCACCTTTTTCCCTAAACTGCCCTCGCCGTGCACTGCCTGACGCAGCCCTGCCTGCACTGCTGCCAGCTCCTGAGCCCCACGGATTGTCACGTTCCAGGCAGCTCCCTTCACTCTGCATCCAGCAGATGAGAGCTAGCAGGGATGAGAAGACCAACACGGCACCCCCATGCTCCAGCCGTCCCCCATGACTACTCCAGAACCATTTTTGGGGCTGATGAAACACGTTTGAAGGATGCAATCCACATCTGGCCAGCCTTGGATGCTCAGGACTAGGCCACGCTTTGGTGGAAGGAGCATCATTCCCACCAGGGTGATTCCCAACATCGACTATGCTAGTCAGATGCTGATTAAAGCCCTGAGCCCCTCCGCCTCCCTCCTCTGATACAGCCAGATAATGTTGGCGATGCACCAGCAGACTTTAAGCCCATCTTAATTGCCCTCCCTTCCTTTCTTTCTTTATTGTTTCGATGAAAAAGGAGCCGAAGAACAAACTCCAAATGGCTATTTTAAGGGGAACAACCTAATGCACAAAAAAGCCCACGTTTCTGCCAAAACGGCGGCGCGACGCGGCGGCGCACTTGGCTTCTCCTGAAACCGAGCCCCATGCCCAATTTAGGCGAAACTATTTGCCATCAGAGGGAGATACCGCAGGGTTTTCCCAGACCCATCTCCTCGGATAGTCACCGTCGCAGGACACGATGGCTCTTGCCTCATGCCCCACGTCCATAGGGCAGGGAAGGAGAGGTTTGAGGCCAGGCTGGTGGTCCCACACCCCATCATTGCCCCATCACCGCATCCCACCTGGATGGACAAGGCAGACAGTGACACTGTATGAGTTGAGGGGGTGCTTTTTGTGGGGAGGCATGCAGGGGAATGGCACGGCACTAGCCCCACCGTGACATCCTAGCATGGCACAGACACAGGCAGGGCAGACATGGGGGTCTGCTCTCCTTGACCTTGAGAGAAAAACAGCTGATGGGAGCCATCAAATATTGATATTTTCCATTTATGAGGCCCTTGGAGACAGGTTGTGGTCAGCAGCAGGCAAGGTTGATGCTCTCCATCTCTTCCAGAGTTGTGCAGGTGATCGATAACAGCTCTGGGAGCAGAAATGGGGACCTCCCTGGTGTCCTTATCCCCATTCCACTGGCTGTGAGCCAGGGATGACATTCGGCCTTGCTCTTGCAGGTGTCTGGCCACTTGTCCTGGTGAAATGGGTGATTTTCTGCCCCCTTCTCAGTATGTCCCAGCTTGCCATCATGCTTTCCAGGCACCTGGGGACAAGCAAAACCAGCAGCCCCAAGCTGCAGAGACAGGCTTCCCCATCCCGCTGTCCCTGTGGATGGTTTTCCATAGGGGCTGAAGGACACAGGGAACAGCATCACCAAGAGCACAGGCTCAGCAGAAGATGCTGCAGGGACGTTTGTGGCTGAGGCGTGGCAGGGCGATGGGCAGGACTCTCCTGGCAGAGTGGAGCCATTAGCACTGCAACACAGTGAGGACCAAGGCCAAGCTTGGCCGTTTTCAGGGCATGGAGAGGGTTTGGCCAGGGTTAGGGTTTCCTTTCACTTGCACTGGGCTTTTTAGTGTTGTTCAAGCATCTGCTCAGGGCTGCTGTTAAAGACGGGATCCTGATTTCTTGTCTTTAGGGTCTCTGCAGGAAGGGCACAGCATCATCATCTCTCAGTCCCACATGAGGGGTCCCCAGGCTGGGTGCCTGCAAGCCCAGCACTCTTGCTGGGGTTACACCATGTGTGAAGGACACCAGAAGGTCCTCCTGGAGCAGGGCCCTCTCCTGAACATTTTCCAGTGCCCCCTGACACCATCAACACAGTCCCCAATGTCCCACGGCCAGCCCCGTGGCACATGGTGCACGCTCGGATGCGTCCAGACACGAGCCCACACCCCCCACCGTCCCCAGAAGGGACGAGCATGGTACAAGCACCCTGGGCAATGCCACCACAAGCCTGTAGAGCAAAGCTGCTAAAAATACCCTCCTCGTCTCAGAATAGTGACAGCTAAAGCCTCCTCCCCCTGATTTACAACATCTCCAGCTGCAGCGTTAGCTCCCTGGCGCATTATAGCTGCACTGTGGGATCATGGAAAGTGACTTTTGGGGTGACTTTCCCAATGAAAGTAGGAGAGCCCTGACGCCTGGGCAGCCCCACAGGGTTGTGTGCTCCAAGGAACACGGGGAGAAGCCTGCATGATGTGGCGTCTCCCTCAGGATGCTGGTGGACATCTCACCATCAGACATAACCCCACCTACAAGCCATCACAGAAGCTTGGAGGGGACATGGGATGGGAAGCAGGTGACATGGCAAACCAGAACCTGGACATGAGCTGCCTTGGAGCCAGATGTCCTTGTGAGACACTGGTTTGGGCTTGGGAAGGGCAAGAGGTTCCCCCCCAGCCCTGCACCCCTTTGTACACAGATGGCTGGGGAGTAGCACCCAGAGCCTGAGATTTGGCTTCTTGTAGCCAAGAGCATCTGGAGCCTGAATTTTGCAGCAACATGAGCTGAGATTTGCACATGAGGGTGCTGAAAGCCCTATCCTGGGGTCAGAAACTGGTGAGAACTGGTGGTCCTGTGGGCAATGCCAAATGTCGGGAAGGTCCTTCCTGGACCTGTCAGCATGGGGAGATGGGGAGCATTTGCAGCCAAAGTCCTGTCCTCTTTGGGGCACCTATGCCTGGCAGGACCCTTGGGTTGGAGCCCTGCACCCCTTGGCACCCCTAGCCCTTCCCCAGTCTGCTGCAGAGAAGGGGTGCCAGGACAGGTCCCTCCATCTGAGGTGGCTCAACTTTTGGGGCCTCATGTTTTGGGGAAGGCAAGGTCAGCAAGGGGAGCATGGGGGTACAAAAGAGCCCTGAGACCCAGGACCTTCCCTGCCCCAATGCCCAAATCCCAAAAGTCCAAGGGGAGGAGACTGGGGATCCTCTTCCTGCTCTCCCCTGTATCCAAAAAGGCAAGAAGCAACTCCAGGAATCAGATCCACATCTTTAATCCTGCCATCAGCATATTCAGATATGGGCTCTCTACACCCCCTGCAAAGACCCCAGATCCCGATAAGTTGGGGCAGACCCCCCTGTTACTGTCCTGGGATGGGACAGAGCCCTTTTGGCAGCTGGGAAATATCGGAGCACCTCAGCAGAGCATCCCTCACTGCTTGGCATGCTCGAGGTAGAAGGATGCTGCTCCTCCCTTCACAAATCCCCCAGCTGCTTCCCAGTGGGAGCCCAGGGCCCTCAGATCCTTTCCCCTTGAGCAGGGAAAGGGGATCAGTGGGAGTAGTGTTGGGTGCCCACTGATAGCTGTGACCAAATGGCCTGGAGAGGATTGGGAGAGCCCAGCTCATCCTTCCTTCCAGAAATGGCATATTCGACCTGGAATCACCCCATTTGAATCACTGGCTTCCCCTGCAAGGAGTGGGCAGACTGGAAGATCCCCAGACCGGCAGACATTTGTCAGAGGGTTTCGCTGTGTGGGAGGTGATGCTGTCATCCCCAGCCTGTGCAATCCCAAGTGATTCCATTCAGAAATCACCGATGATGCAAAAAAAAAAAAAAAAAGAAAAAAAGAAAAAGAAAGAGAAAAAGAAAAAGAAGAAAGGAAAAGCATCTGAAATGGAAGAAATGCCAGAATCTCGGTTGCCCAGACAACGACTTTGGACCCCCTTGTCCTCACGCCTGATGACTCAATCCTTAGTAACACGACCGAGGATCTGGTTTTTTGCCTGCAGGAGCCCCAGCTCAGCCCAGGAGCAGGAGCAATCCCAGCCAACGCGTGAGCAGGCACAGCCCGTGCCTTGTCTCCTCTGGCCCTGCTGCTGATGTCTCCCTGTTTAAGGCCAGACACAGGCTTTTGCCCAAAAACCAAAGGACTGTCATGCTGGGATCAGGGCTGTCTAAGTCCTGAGGACATCTGGGACATGGCTCCAGAGAGTCCAATTCTTGCAAGGATGACCAGGAACAGGCATCCAGCATGGGAAGGGGGAGGCAGCAGCAGTTTCAAGACTGCATCACTCATGTTTTGGAGAGATTTAGTCTCTTCCTCCCGTTTTCAGCACTGAGAGAAAGTCACCAGCAACATCCATTTGGGATTTTTATTTAAAATCTTGTCATGTCATGCTTATTTTTTTTTTTTGGTCTTTTACGCTTGCCATCTGCCAGCATCCATTCTCCCCAAACCCTGCTTCCACTGGGGGTTTGGACTGGGGAATAAAAATCTTGGGCAGGTAATAAATAATTCATTGGGCACAGCTACCAAAGCCCATGGCGCAGGAGGTATTAAACAGCCCGGCTGCGGCACAGAGGCCAAATCACATTCCTTGGCCCTGACTTTGCCCTGATACTGGCATCTGCCAGGTCTGGGAGCACGAGATGTACCTGGTGCCTCTGCTGATGTGTCAAAGCATCAGCCTCTTTGTCCTGGAAATTAGGATTCCTGGCATAGAAAAGAGAGGGAGACATGGGCTTTAAAGAAGAAAAGCTGGCGGGGTTGGGATGGTGACGGATGGGAGCTTTAAGGGGGGCCGGGTGGGAGGCAGAGCTGGTGGCATGGAGGACACAACCCTCCAGGTATCCTCAGCTGAACTGCTCTGCTCTAGCCATGGCTGAGTCCCTATCTCCCCGCTGGGGACCCAGGGATGCTGTTGGGACTCAGCTGGGGTGCAGAGGGGAGGAGATGATGTTTCTCCCTGCCTCTGCAAGGCAGGGTAGGTTCAGAGGGGCTGGCAAACCTGCCAGACTGTCCCAGTGTGACCTCTGGAAGCAGGGAAGAGCCGAGCAGGAGCTGGCAGAGCTGCAGGCAGGGACAACTCTCTACTGAGATCATCGCTCCAGTGCTCCTTCCCCTTTGCAGCGAGAGGCTTGTGACAGTGAGGACTGTCCCAGAAAGGATGCTCTTGATAGCCCCGCCACCCAGCACCGTGGGGCAGGAGCGGTCAGGTAGGGTACCTGCTCTGAGAGGCGAAACAGGTCACTGCTGTCTCCCACCAGTGCTGGAGATGGCACAGAAGAGCTCGCAGCAGCCTGCCAGCTTGCTGCCAGCCCTGGGTGATGGATGCTGACTCACCCAGGTCAAGACCATGCCAGGGATTGCTCTTGTGATGCTCATCCAGCTCCAGTCTCCAGCATGGGCAGCTCGGGGCTTCATCCTGTCACCCTCACACCCTCCTCTGCCTCCTACGTGTCTGAACTGGGAGGAGGTCGGAGCTGGCCAAGAGCAAAAGCTGCATCCCTGTGCACAAAGAGAGCAGGAGCAGGGCCTGGGGGGGAGACCAGGGGGTGTCCCTCAGCAGCACAAGGGGCTGGGGTCAAAGGGGTTATAGCCCATGGTGGGGCGGTACCACCTGAATTTCAGAGCCACGGATGTTGGGGCTGGGGACCTGAAACCTCACCCAAAGGAGGGTGAGATGTGGGGAGGGGGCAGCTGGTGTATCCCAGGGCAGCCCCTATGCTGCCCGGCTGGTGGCTGAGCCCCACAGCTCGCCCCATGCTGCAGACGCCCCCCAGTCAGACAAACGGATAGGAAACACTGCCTAATTGCATTTTTTAGCCCCTGATCCAGGAGTCTGACCTCAGGGGGCTTCAGGCAGCTGAGGTTCCCCTCCAGACTTTCCCTTTTCCTTCCAGGATTTTTGCAGTAACATGTCTTGAGAGCAGAGCAGGTCCTTGCCAAAAATCATTTAGAGAACTCCCCCTTCCCCTCGCCGCCCCTCTCGCAGGAAACACGCAGACCATGGCCAGTCACCTGAATCACAGGCTCCTTTTAGCTCGGCTTGTGTGCCAGAGCTTTGTAAAGGAAGGTCTAAGGGATATTTAGGGGAAAACCATCCCAGGCAGGACTGGCCTCTGCTGTGTGTCTGTGACTCACTTTGAAGGAATCTGCCCCACATGGAGGGACCATCCTGGTCCTGTCCCAGTTACTTTACCAGAAAAGAAGCATCCCCGGGGCCCATTCACAGGTCAGGACTGTAAAAACAGGCTTTAGTCTGTGCCAGAGATGGGAAAAGATGGATACACCAGCTGCCCTGGGGTTGGTGCGATGCTGCCAGCTCTGGGTGGGAAGAGACGTGGTCATGAGGGGATGGGGCAGTGATGCTGGGCACCCCAGCTCCTGGCAGGGATGGCCACAACAGCCAAAAGGTGTTAATCCATCTGAGACTGGTCAGAACCTGCCCTGGGATGAGCTGGACCTTGCCTAAACAATCAGAGAGGAGGAACTGGGGGGAGGACAGGGATGCTGCAGCCCCCCAGTAGATACATGGTTACTAATAACTGACGTTTTGCCCAATCTTCCAGAATTTTTTCCCCAGGCAGCCCCAAAAGGAAGGGATGGATTGCTCAAAGCTTTTGTTTTTATCACCTAAGCAATCCTGTGTTGGGCCTTGTGTGCAGGGGCTTGTCCAGCTGCTGCTGCTTGTCTCCGTGGCTATGGGGGACAAAGAGGGTCAAGGCCACCGAAACAGGACACCGATGGCTGCTGTGTGTGCCCCTGGCCGGGATGAGCTGGCAGGCTCCCTGCCTGGGAAAAAAATAATCTCTGCAGGCAGCCCTGGCATGGGCACGATCCCATCGAGAGAGAGAATGATAGAATCCCAGAGCGGTTTGGGTGGGAAGGGACCTTAAAGCCTTCTCTTCTCCAGGCTGAACACCCCCAACTCTTCCGGCCTGTTCCCATAGCAGAGATGCTCCAGCCCTCGGAGTATCTCCGTGGCCTCCTCTGGACTTGCTCCAACAGCTCCGTGTCCTTCTGCTGTTGGGGGCCCCAGACATGGATGGTCCCACTGTGCCAGCCCTGAGTATCTCAGCCTGGGGGGCTCCAGGGCTGGGGTTTGTACTTGTTTGTCCTTTTGGGGTAGGAGATGGGTTAGAGCTGTGGTTTGGTCAAGTAGGAACCTGCATTTCCAGCTTCCCCAGTACATAAACATCTTGTCTGGGTCTCCATGAGGGCTTCTAGGGATGATTAGGGGCCAATAAATCCCTGAGACCTGAACTGGGTGCCTGCAGAGGCACTTAGGTTCCTCAGCATTGCACTCCCCCTCACTCTCCCAGCTAAATTACTTATTTTTCCCATTTCCTGGGTTATCTTCATCCTATTGTCCCAATAATGGCAATTTGATGTTGAAAAGCACTTGGCTTGCTGCACCGCACAAGGAATGATGCTCTTCTCAAAGAGAAAGATTAGAATGGAAAGGAAAGGAATGGAAAGGAATAGACTGGACTGGACTAGACTATTTCAGCTGGAAGGGACCTACAGTGATCATCTGGTCCAACTGCCTGACCAATTCAGGGCTAACCAAACATTAAAGTATGTTATTAAGGGCATTGTTCAAATTCCTCTTAAACACTGACAGCCTTGGGGCATTGACCACCTCTCCAGGAAGCCTGTTGCAGGGTTTGATCACCCTCACAGTAAAGATATACATCCTAATGTCCAGTCTAAACCTCTCCTGAAGCAATTTTGAACCATTTCCCAAAGGAAACAATCCGTCCTTCCAAACAGGGCTGTGGGAAGCATCAGCATTCACCCTTGTGCTTAAATTTGTGTGTCTGTGCCTGCACATGGCCGGTTCCTTGGGCTGTGTGTTTTCCTGCCAACCCTGTCCAGCATAACCAGCACATATAATCCACACTTGAGGAGGAGAGTTAGTGGAAAGCCTGGTCAGGCAGACCAAGGAGGGGGAGAAATTCAGCCCAGTCCTGTGTTTTGAATGCCTTTGCTGCTTGAACTCTGCTCATCTGCTGGCTTAAGTCCCCTTGAAAGGCTGTCACCAGCCTCAGGACTGTTGTGCCTGATGAGCTTTCATCAACTGATGGAGATGGGGTGCCCAGGACTGTTTCTAGCCCTGAGGAGTACCTCAGAAAAGGTATTTTCATCTTTATTAATGTAAGGAAATGGCGAGAGCGTTTGATCCTCATTCAAACAGCTCCTTGCATGGCTCCACTGCTGCAAATGAGCTTCAGAGCTGTGAGCTTCCCACAGCTGGCATCACCCACGATTATCCCCAGGCTTTCCAGGCAGAAATGTTCCCCTTCACTCCTTCTCGCAATGAGCCTGGGTTAGAAAACGATCCGTCTTTCCAAAGAAGACCGCGACAAACACCGGCATTTACCCTTGTAATGCTTAAATTTGTATGTCTGTGTCTGCACACGGCTGGTCCGTCTGGCTACACATTATCTTATTGACCCTGTTTAGTAGGATCATGCCTCCTCATTTATCATCAAGAGCCGGTGCCGGCTTTGCCGGAGCCACGGGCTGTACGAGCGGCTGAGCGGAGCAGTAAGCCGTGTTTCTTGCCTGTGCAAGGTGGTTCAGCTGCTCTTGGAGGCTGGGCAATGCCATCCATCAGCCACAGATGCCCAGCCACCATAATAAGCTCCTCCAGCCTTTCAGACCAGGAGCGAGCTAGCAGTCTTCCTAAGGGAAACTGAGATATTAATTAAAGAAAATAAAAAAGACCGTGATAGACACCTCCCTGCTCATCATCTTAGTGCTAACTGCTGGGTGATGGGCAAATAACAGGAAGAGAATAACAGTCTTTGTCCTCCTTCGTTGATGTCTGCTGTGGAAAAGTCTTGTTCTTGAAGCTCAGAGCAGGGTTTGGGCCACCTTCATAGAATCATAGAATCGCAGAACAATTTGGGTTGGGAGGGACCTTAAAGACCATCCAGTCCCACCCCTGCCATGGTACTGGAGGTGCTATACCCCTGCAGGCACTGCAGTAAGGTCCCCCTGGAGCCTTCTCTTCTCCAGGCTGAACCCCCCAACTCTCCCAGCCTGTCCCCATAGCAGAGGGGCTCCAGCCCTCGGAGAATCTCCGTGACCTCCTCTGGACTTGCTCCAACAGCTCCATGTCCTTCCACTGTTGGGGGCCCCAGAGCTGGAGGCAGAAGTGCAGGGAGGGGTCTCCCCAGAGCAGAGCAGAGCAGAAAGGGAGAATCCCCTCCCTCTCCCTGCTGGACACGCTGCCCTGGATCCAGCCCAGGATCCAGTTGGCTTTCTGGGCTGCCAGCACACATGGCTTTCTTGTGTTCAGGTTCTCGCCCCCCATTACCTCCAAATCCTTCTCCTCATGGCTGCTCTCCAGCCATTCTCCACCCAGCTTGTACTTGTGCTATGGATTGCTCCTAACCACGTGCAGGATCTTGCACTTCATCTCCAGTTTTGGGTCCCAGGGTGGCCTGTCATGTCACTGTGGTGCTGAGGTCACTTTTCTCATTCACTGCTATTTAACACAAGTACTTTTAAAGCAGACAGTGACAAATAAATCCCTTTTTGTTGTAGGTTTGAGACTGGGGGAGCAAGAAGCTTTGGTCTGATCCTGCCCTCCTCCAACCTCTCCTGCATCCTGAACATCCCTTTTCCACCTGCAGAAGGGGGATGGAGATGGGATGTGGGAGCAGGCAGCTGGTGGCAGGATGAGTACGGGGTCGACAGGTTTGAATGAAAGAAAATCAGGGCACAAAACATTCTTTGGCTGTTTTCCCCTTGACTTTCCACGCTGGGTAAAAGACTCTGTAGTCCTTCATCCTTCCATGCTGTGCCTGATGGCAAAGCACATCGGTTCCTTTCTCTGTGGCTCTAATTGGCATCTCTGTTCTGTGTCAGGTTCTTGGCTGCTCTCAAGAAGGATGAGGAATTGATTTTTTGCCTTTGAAGCAATCAAAGGGCTTATTTTTAAGCACTGCTTTCCTCTGAAGAATCCCGTTTTTCTTCTTGCAGCATCTAAATCCTTGGATAAATAAGAACCTTGTAAAGATAGTGTTTCTGACCTGGTCTGATCCGTTTGAGTCAATTTATAGTGTAACTGCTCCCTGTTTGGCTGCACAGGGAGAATAATTAATGCCTGTGTTGCAGAAATCAATCCAGGAAGGTAGAAAGAGCAGTGAGAGCCAAAAGCCATGAAAAGAAGGGGAAATATAAATATTTAAAGGCTGGGCTCAGCTGGATTTCAGGTTGCTGCTACAATCAGCCCCTTGGGTCTAGAGGGCACTGCCATCAACTGCTTTTGGTGGAGACCAGAAAGGGAGCTCACGTTCATTCAACCTCTTGCTGCAGTTGGGATCGTGGGAGCCTTGGTGCATCTGACAGGTCAGTCCCAAACTGTCCCAAAACTGCTGCATGGAGAAGAGGTTTAGCTTGGAAGAGGGCAAGAGATAATGCTTCTTAACTTTGCTTCCCGACTGCTGAAGCCAAAGCTCTTGTGTGCTACATTATCCATCAGCATGGCCCTGGCATGGGGGAACAATGGCCAACACACCCATCGCCAAGGCAAGGGTTAATCCAGGACAAACACCCCCGGTGCAGCTGTGTGTCCGACTTTCCATCTGGGAGAATGAAAGGGGAGCAGGATGTATTGGTACAAATCACCTCCTGCCCACAACAGCCCTAAGGAAGTGCCCCTGGATAAACTCTTTCTGCCCTTGGAGACTGCTGAGCTATTTCTGAGCTATATTTGGTTTTCCCTAGGGGATACTGAGTTCTTAGGGACTACTCAAATCACTCAATTTTACGTCAGTCCGCCATCAGCATTTACCATCCCATTGCCATGGTTGTATTTTTGCTGCCTAATACTTGGCCAGTCACCAAAAACAATTCCTGATAATCATCACAAGTTAACAGAAACGTCATCTCCAGATTCCCTCCTTTGCTAGCACCCGCCACAGCTTTCTGAGCCTAATTCTGCACCATCAGCACATCGACACCTGGAGCAGCCCAAGCTCCTGATTTCTGCAAGACGCCAAGCTATGCAAACAGCAAGGGCACAGAGGCAGCCCTGGGAGCCGCTGACGTTCGGTTTTCTCTGGTAGGGTCTCATGGAGGCAGAAGCCACCAACGTGGAGCTTGTCTGGGATGTAGAACCATAGAAGAGAATCATGAAATTGTTTAAGTTGGAAAAGACTTTTAAGACCTTCAAGTCCAACCGTTATCCAGCACTGCCCAGCCCCCCACTAACACATGTCCCTGAGCACCACATCCACACGGCTCTGAAACCCCTCCCGGGATGGGGACTCCCCCCTCCCTGGGCAGTTCCAACCCTGACAGCCCTTTCCAGGAAGGAATTTCCCAATATCCAACCTAAACCTCCCCTGGCACAACTTGAGGCCGTTCCCTCTTGTCCCTTGGGAGAAGAGACCGACCCCCCCTCTCTGCACCCTCCTGTCAGGGAGCTGTAGGGAGTGATAAGGTCTCCCTGAGCCCCCTCTTCTCCAGGCTGACCCCCCCCCAGCTCCCTCATTACCGAGGTTGTAACGCTGCGTTTGTGGCCAGGATTGAGCCACCTTGCAGCATCCCATACCCCAGAGAGTCCCACTCCACTCCTCCAACAGAGGACTGTTGGTGTCGTGTCTTGTTGCAGATGTTATCAGGGTACTTAGTACTGATCTCAGCTGTGGTTTGGGGCTGTTTCATGACCCTTCCTCTCCTAGCTCGTGGTCAAACTGCAGCCAAAGACCAGGCTACATCAGCTCTGCCAGGTGAAGAGGAGGGGGAGATGAAGACTCATGCCAAACATCAGGCCTCAGAGCCTGTTGGGCACAATCCTGAAGCCACTCAGATGTTTGTACCCCTCCCTTGCTTGAAAACAACCACAATACAGTGGAGGGAGGAATGACATCCAGATGCTGTCTGCTCTAAGGCATCGAATACAGTTGAGATCCAGAGCCTGGATTCAATCCAACCTGAACAACCACCTTTCCACAAGCAATCTGGAGAGCAGAAGATCCTGGCCTGGAGTTGATGATCCAGGCTGTGCCTCATCAGCCACACAGACACCCTGGTTGGGACCAGCCTTTACCTTTGGGTTTAACCTTGATTGATCCTTTGAATTCTTGCACACTTGGCAGTGTTGTCCACTGCTGTTTGATCTCATCTCCCAAGTGACCAGTGCCACAGTAAATGGCAAGTTTGCTTTGCAACCCAATCGATAATAAGCTATTTAAACGGTGTTGTGTTGAGGTAATAGCATTAGAGAGTCTGTAGGGAATTAGGGAAATAACAACTGGCTTTATTAAAGAGCTTAATTCGATTACATAGGCAGGATAGTTTAAGCTTCAGTCCTGAGCTCCACAACCACAGCTCTTGGAGCAGGATACTCGGCGGCAGCAGCAGTGAACAGGAAGCTGAAACCAACTCCAATCGCCCTGGAAAACTGCAGCACGGTGTGACGGAGGAGCCCCCCAGGACATGCAACAGCTTCCCTTTCCCTGGAGCATGTACTCTCAATGCTGGAGCAGTGGGAGGATCAGCAGGGATGAGGCTGGTGGGGCTGGGACAGGGCAGCCTTGCCACTGTTCGGGATGCTGCCTCCAAGCATGGCTGGCAGCAGAGGCCTGGAAAAGGACACGCATAGAATCATAGAAACACAGGATGGTTTGTGTTGGAAGGGACCTTAAAGCCCACCCAGTCCCAGCCCCTGCCAGGCAGGGACACCTTCCACTAGCCCAGGTTGCTCCCAGCCTCATCCAGCCTGGCCTTGGACACTGCCAGGGATGGGGCAGCCACAGCTTCTCTGGGCAACCTGTCCCAGTGCTCCCCACCCTCTCCGCAAAGAAAGGAACATCTCCAAGTCCCAGCTCAGAGCTGCCCTCAGCAGAGCACTGGGTTCTGCCTCTCCTCGAGTTCAAACAGCAACATGGAGGCTGTTCCGTCTCCAGGACACCAGGGAGGAGAGCTGAAACGCTCACCCTCAGCAGCAGTCGCAGTTTAATAAACACTACGGCAGGAACAAGGAGGGACATCTGCCTAAGACACGTAATTGAATTTTGTGGTAGCAAGTGGATTAAGGGATCTGAAACAGAGAAGTTTTGAAATCGTGATAATGCAAGGCAAGAGGCATTGCACAACCTGATTCTGCTGTGGACAATGGAAACAAACACATTAATCCTTGGGAGGACAGGAACCAAAATATCTGTCAGGCAGTGAGAGGGGGTCATGTTTATACAAGTCAAACTACGCTGCCTGCCTCTCCTGCCTCTGCGGAGCTGTTGAAAAACCCATTTTGGGTCATCCGAGCCATTCTCCACCTCGTTTGGTGAGGGAGGCAACTCTAGAATTTTGCCAGCACCCTTTGAGAGCCAGAAGCTGCAAGTCTTGTTGATGTGACTGGAGATATTTTGGGGAGGTTGATACCTCATGTCTCATCCTGAACACAAGATCAGCTGTAGGGGCATCCTCCTGCTCGGGATGTTGCCTCCAAGCACGGCCAGCAGCAGAGGCCTGGGGCAGGACACACATAGAATCATAGAATCACAGAATCATAAGATGGTTTGGGTGGGAAGGGACCTTAAAGCCCACCCAGTCCCACCCCCTGCCAGGGGCAGGGACACCTTCCACTAGACCAGGTTGCTCCAAGCCTCATCCAGCCTGGCCTTGGACACTCCCAGGGATGGGGCAGCCACAGCTTCTCTGGGCAACCTGTCTCAGTGCTCCCCACCCTCTCCGGGAGGAATTTCTTCCTGATGTCCCATCTCAATCTCCCTTTTTCCATTTAAACCCATCACCCCTTGTCCTGTCACTACATGATGGACCATTTCTCTGGTCAGACACCCCTGGCTGTGGCAGCCAGAGGAAGTGCTCCCTGAGCCGGGCATTACATGCGCGGTGACTGACCAAGGAGAACCTGTCCTCCATGAGCCAGTCTGGCTCTGTTATACATTTTTGACATCTTCGGCACCATTTAATGACAGACACAATGTACAGAAGTACTTCCTTGTTTGTGTTTGAGGCCTGTTATCTTCTCCACAGGTTGAAAGTCCAACCACTCTGGATAACACTGGGACACCCATCTGTCAGATTATTTCTCAGGACCAAAGTACTGACTTCAGGAAAAGAAAGGCGACTGCAAGAGATCAAGGGGCTGAGAGAGAGGAGCTCTCAACAAATGAGTGCTGTTGGGGAGGCAATCCCAATAAATGTGTGGTGCTGAGCGCCGGGGTGAGGAGACAAGTTGTGCAAGCTACAGCATAAGAGTGAATAGAGACACTCTGCGAAGAAGCAAACTAAGCCTGTGAATTAGAAGAGATTTATAACCTAAAAATCGATGTTTTCAGCCCACTATGTTCTTCTGGCTTTGAGTGACCTGGTTCAGCAGAAGGTGTCCCTGCCTATGGCAGGGGGTGGGACTGGGTGGGCTTTAAGGTCCCTTCCAACCCAAACCATTCTGTGGTTCTATGATTGGTGGAGGAGGTCATCTTAGATGTTCCTGCACTATAAGTCATACCTACACTTCTGGTACAAGAGTCCTTGGAAGTGATTTTCCTCATGTCTCACTGCTCCCATGAGATCATTTCACAGAGACTATTTTTCTCATTCAAAGTGTTTCTGGAGCAAGGGGTCAAGAAACAGTGTTCTTGAGGCTGAGTTAGTTCATGTTCTGGAGGTGAGATAGGACAGAATAGCATGGCATGGCATGAGATAGGATGATGGGATGAGGTGGCGTTGGGTATCACAGGGCCCTTGAGTGGACCACCCAATTGCTCCACCCTGTGCTTCATCAAAATCCCCCCAAAGAGACAGAAACTATGGCAGCCAAGGAAGCCATCACTTGCTGGGAGGTAAATGTCCTGAGAGCTGGAGCAGGGAAAGGACTCCTTGCCCTGAGGGATGTCCCAGCTCTCCCAGGTATCTGCAGGATGTACCAATCAAGTAATTCCTGCCTGGCAGGCCCAAGCTGGCTCATTAAACAGAACTCTGAAGCAAACGTCTGTTGTGCTGAAGAAATATATATCGCATTTTCCCCCTTTCCCCCTCTTTTCATGTCTCCACTCTGTGAGAAGCAGCAACAGTTTCTACACTCGGTGTTCAACAGGCAGAAACAATGTCTTCACTCTGCTGCCTTCTGGAGTCCTGCTTTGATAAAGAGGGGAGTTTAATTGTTTCTTTACTAAAACTGGATGAAAAAACATATCAGCCCTGCACTGTTTCATCCTTCTGAATGAAAACATCTCAGGGAAGCTTCAATCTATTTTATTTTATCCTTTTACACTCCTCAGTGGCTCATACATCTGCCCAACAACAATTTAATTAGGAGAGCTCTCGCTTCCTTTCACGCATGGAGGAACAGCAAAACAGAAGAGAACAACAATTGTATGAAGTTACCTCAATTCAAGCCTCTTTTGAGATGGAGAAAAGCAAGAGGGTGTTTTCCTTCCTGGGTTGTGGAGAGATGAAGAGGCCCAGGCTGTGCTCTTGTGTGAACAACTGATGTTCATTGCTTCCAAATATTGTTCTTACCCTGTCCCAGGACCAGGCTTGCATGGTAGAAAGGACATTGCTCCCCTCTTCCAGCCCCTGAGAATATTTTGGCCTTAAACCTGCTGGCATCTCTACCACTGACTCCAGCATTGGCGCCTGGAGGGCATCACCCAGGTCCCTCCTGCTGCTGCCCTGGAGCTCACATGGCAATGGCTGATTCTGCCCAGGGCGGGGGCGGGGTGGAGGGGGATATCTAGATCCCCACATCTGATTGGGATGGTCTGAAAAAGCCTTTTCCCATTATCCAGCTCTGCCTGGACAGTCTGAGTCATGTTCCAAGTGGAGACAGCATCTGTAAGTGCAGAGACACTTCTCGTGTGACCCAGCTCCTCTTAGCTTTCATCTCCGACACGACGTGAAATGCAGTCTCTAAGGACCAGTTTATTACATTTTCTTGGAAATCTCACTGCTCAAATGTGTTTGATGATTGAGAGAAGGCAGGCAAGCAAAGCCAGTGCCAGAGATGCCGTAGAGCACCAACGTGTCCAAGTAACACACTAAAAGGGCAATAATTATCTATTCCATTCCCTGGAGAAATTAATCCCTCCAAGTACAGCACTTGCAATGTATTACTCAGGCTACTGGTGCTTTCCACACACAGCCATTCAGGAGGATGCTTAGGACAAAGCTGGAGCTGTTTCCTTTAGCAGATGCTCCGTCATTTCAGCAAGGCTGAGATGTCGGGGGTCATAACAAGAAGAGATGCCCAGGGCTATCAGAGGCATCCACATGGGGCTGCAATATTTTTAAGGGAGACCTCTGCCTTTGTCTGGATTTTGAGACTGAGCTCAGGGCAATTCAGCTGTCTGAGGCGAGCAGGATTGCTGCCTGAGCCCACGGGCTGCGATGGGAGTCAGGCATCAAGAGCACGTGCAGATGCCAGAACACAGTTTGGGACCGTCTGGAGGGGACTCCTGCCCCAACCAATGGTGCCAGGCAGGGCGGATGTTCCTCAGCAGGTGCTGATAGCATTCCTCCTCTGTTGTCTCCAAGTGCTTTCTGGAAATGAGTCAACACACGCACTAGCTCATCCATCAGTCTGTCCTCCAGCCGCCCTCACGGATGCAGTGGGGTGAAGTGTGTTTAGATTTGCTGAAAGCGTATCAGTCTTCCTGCCTTGCTTGCTGTTTATGAGAGGGGACAGGGCAGAGAAAAGATGTACCTGGACTCTGAGATAGAGACGCTGGTGACAGCTCATGCCCCTGGGGAGGCTTTTGACTAGGATAGCCTTACTTCTGTGGAGTAAGGATGCTCCTTACCCCAGGCACAACTCAATGCAACCTCATTGCGGAAAGAAAATCCAGGTCACAGCACACACTTTCCATTCTTTTTTTCCCACAGCCAAGATGCAGAGGGTGTTAACCTCCAGATAACACCAGTCTCTCCAGTCTTTCAAGCTGTTTGGCTTTTCACCAACAGCATCCAGGTCTCCTCGTGGTCTCCTGGTTGCTGGATTGGCCTGGGATGACCCAGCTGTTACCCTTGTCCCAGGAGAAGTTCACTCCCATCCCCTCTAGCCAGACCGTGCCAGAGCCCAGAGAGCTCAAGGATGTGGCAGAGACAAGAACTATCAGAGTTGTGTGTCCTCATGAAAAAAGGAAACCAGTAACCATGGTAACACCCAGCAGGGAAACCATGGAGACCAAACTAAGGTTATGGGGCAGCAGGTACCACTGGGAGGGAGACTAGGAGTGAAAGAAGGGTCCTGGGTGTTCCAGTCACCCATGAAGCTCCGTGGGATGAGAAGGAGTGAAGCAGCTCTGCTGTCTCTCACGCAGAGAGCAAAGTCCTGGGCATGGGTGAGCTGCTGGTAAGAGCACAAAGGTCGATGCCAGAGGACACAACCCAGTGCCAAGAAGGTCTGAAGCACCAGCAGTGCTCAGGGGGTCAGAAACAGCAGGGTCTGAGGCTGGCATGTCCGTGGAAATGCTGGGACCCCGAAGCAAGCAGGGACTGCTGGACATCAGTGTGAGGACAGCGGAGCAGGATGGTTTCCCCCCAGGATTTGGTGTCAGACAGAGATGGATGTGAAGGTAGGACCACAGAAGATGCACTCAGGGATGCTGCCAGCCTGGTGGCACCGTCCCCACCATCCCCATTGCACACAGCTCTCCTGGGGATGAGGTTTTGGTGCTGGGTAGCTCTGCAAAGCTCAAAGGTGGTGGGAGGGTGACCCTGTTGCTGTCAGTCCCTTCCTAAACCCCTGCTTATGTCAACCTACAGAAGAGGACTATGCATCACTTTTCCCTTCACCCCCTCAGCACCCGCATCCTCGGGAGAGGCTACCAAAGTGTTTTGTCTCCATCCTCAGCCCTGCGTGTCACAAGACTCCAGCTCTTTAAGTGGGTAAATGCTCCAACTTCTCCATTTCCCTTATTATTATTTCAAGACAAAGCCACCTGCCTGCTCCCTAATCTCCCCCAAATCCATCAGAACCCCAGAGATCCCTGTTAAATTGGGTTGTTTTCCCTATGGCTCTGGCCCAGTGATGACCGGGACGGATGCTCCCTTTTATCTCCGCTGTGTGCAACTGCTCACGCTGCTTTGTATTTTAGGATACGTGGGATCTGCAGCCCCTGTTCGTTAGTTACCTCCTGCAGGCAGCAGGCACGAGGGAAACAAATATAAATGTAAAATCATAAATATAAACCATAAAATATATAATCCACTGCCCTTGGAAACCCACTGATCTCTGAAGCTGCCATAATTGAAAGGAGGACGCTAACAAGAGCGATGCTTAACAGAGCAGGGTAAATAAGGGATAATTTGATTTAGTGGCTGAACTAAGGAGTCAAAAACCCAAGTTATTCTGTGAACAGGGAAATTCATTATGCCAGAGCATGCGTAGCATCCTCTGGTTTGGATTTTCTTATGCCTCCCAATGGGGTATGCTGACAAAGATGGAGAAAAAAGGAAAAACAAGGAGTTTTATTGAAGAAAAAGGAGAAACAAGGAGTTTTATTAAAGGAAAAAGAGAAACAAGGAGTTTTATTGTGTTATCCAAGGAGCAGTACATGCAATTGGGGAACTAGCCATGGCCCTTCAAACCCCAGCAGCGTGTGGGGACAAGGCAGGGTGTTAAATACAAAATCTGTCCCCCCTCTGGCACTGAGTCCAGCTGGAAGAGTTGAACCAGAGCCCTGCTCTGGGGGAAAATCATCTCCCACAGCGGTCTCGGAGGCTCCCTGGGTACCACAGAGCTCTGTCCAGGCCATGCACTCAGGTCATGCGAGGTGACACCGGCGGCAGCAGCAGCCCAGGAGCGAGCGAGCACAGCTTGTTCGAGACACCTCCCTCCTGGGAAAACATCTGTCCTGACAACGGAGCCACACACAAGGGCCTTGGAGCATGATCTGAAAATCATTCTGAGATCCCCATTGGGGGACTGGGGTTTAACATGTTTTCCCCTGTCTGCAGAGTAGCATCTTTGATGCAGACAGGCAGAAAAGGCAGGTACCTGGTATTAACCTGTCTGCTATGTGGCATCTGAAGGTAATTAGATATGCAGAACATGCAGCCATGTCTTCCTTTTTTTTTTTTTTTTTTTGGTGTTTTGTTAATTTTCTCTGTGTCATTTCCCTCTTTAATCACATTTCATGCTTTAGGGATTAAATGCCTTGTTAGGTAATTCATGTTACGCGTATCTCGTGTCTCTGAAAGAGATGACACAATGCTAACAGTCTATATGAGCTTAGAATAATGTCTATATTCTCTTAACAGAGAAACCACACGTGTTAAGATCATAGAAACACTGCTGCCTTACCCACCCAGCGGGAAGGAAAATGCCTGTTCCTGCAGCAGGGTTAGAATCATAGAACCTTTCCGGTTGGAAAAGACCTTTCAGACCATCAAGTCCAGTTGTTAACCAGCCCCGTGCCGCTCAGTATTTCCCTCGACATGCCCAGAGCCAACCTTAAATCCTTCCTGAGAGCTTTTTCCTCCGACACAATGATGGATGGGGGAGTAACGGCCAGGCTGAGACGCTGATGCAGAATGGTGGCGGATCGCTTTGGGGATGAGTAAGCGGTGCAGGGTTTAAGGCAGGAGCAACAAGTTTTGTTCCTCTTCACCCCTTGCAGCATCTCCTGGTCAGGCATTGAGTCAGGGCACAGGCATCACCTCTGTACCCCGCAGGGTCCCCATCTGCAAGGGACAATGAGGACCCGGAGTAAGGAATTGCCAGAACACCCCCAGTCTGCCAAGTCCTTTCCGCAGCATGTTCTCTTGCACCTGTCAAAATAAAGGCGAGGGAGAAAACTCATCGCAGCGTATAATGACCTCTCCTGGGGGAAGGCGACTGGGAGTGAAGGTTCTTTAGTCAAGCAAGCAAAGGCAGGATGAAAGAGCTGAGGCTAAAGTTGGGGCAAGCAAAGATTAAGGTAGGAACAAGATCAGAGCTTCCTGTGATGACATTCCCAAAGGGACTGAACTAGTGTTCAGATGAAGCCTCTGCATTCTCTTAGGAATCACAGAATCATAGAATCACGGAACGGTTTGGGTGGGAAGGGACCTCAAAGCTTACCCAGTGCCACACCCTGCCATGGGCAGGGACACCTTCCACTAGACCAGGTTGCTCCAAGGCTCATCCAGCCTGGCCTTGGACACTTCCAGGGATGGGGCAGCCACAGCTTCTCTAGGCAACCTGTCCCAGGGCCTCCCCACCCTCTCCGGGAAGAATTCCTTCCTGATGGCCCATCTCAATCTCCCTCTTTCCATTTAAACCTGTTGCCCCTTGTCCTGTCAAGAAAACCTCCCTGAAAGCTTCCTCAAGCCCCTCAAGGATGAACCACGGACGGGGTTCTCATGATATGAGCATGGAATGCATTTTCCAGGGTGAAGCAGCACTTCCAGAGAGGGTCCCGCTTGATTTGCATGACATTGGCCCTAAGGAACTTCCCCAGCTTTTCGCCTGAAAACATTTTCTTGGACTTTCCTACAGAACAACTTTTGAGGGCAGATCCCTTTCCTGACTACAGCAACTTGGGAAGGTGCTGGAGCTCGGGTTTCTGCAGCCAGACCCAGCACGAGTTCCCCAAGACGCAGGGCAGCTGCTGTGTCCTGGCCACGGCGAGGAGCTGGGAATTGGCACTGAACTCATGGGAAAGGTTGTCCTCTGCCAAAGCAGAGACTTGGCCACCCCTAACCTCACCTCCATGCTGCTTCCCCAAACATCTGCAGGACGCAGAAAGGATTTACTGAGATTGTCTCTCTTTTTTTTGACTTCAAATGCAAACGAAGCATGCTGAAACTCTTTTTACATCTTCCCTCTTGCTTTTGGTTTTTTTTGGTTCTTTTTTTATTTTTTTTTTTTCCTTGCTTTGTAGTTTTCCCAGCTCTGGGGGAGCTGTGGCACAGTGAAAAGGGCTGTCAAAACTGTTCTTTAAAGACCAAAACTGAGAAAACCATACACTTGTTTGAGGGCTCCTCCTGGATTTTCCTTTCTTCCCCCACCCCTCTGCCAGCTCCGATCGTCCTGCTTAAATCTTGACCTTGCATTTTCAGCTGTCGTTTGCCTTTCACGCTCCCCACCCCAGGGCAACTCTGTTCTTTCCAGCAGATCTTCCCTCAGGCCCCCCTGGATGACTCCTGCGATGGGCAAACAGCTGCGCTGGAGTTTGATTGCCAAAATCCCCCCCACCCCCATTATATGGGGTCCCCAAATTTCTCACTGCTGCATAGCCTTGTATATGGTGTGCACCTTGCATCACCTGCAGTCAGAGTGCAGGTCCCTAAAGAATGCCCCGAATAAGAGGGGGACCAAGGAAGGGAAGTGACTGGGAGGGAGGAAAAATGACAAAAAGGATGGTAATAAGGGGGATAAAAGGATGGTAAGAGGATGGTCCCAAAATTTCCTTAACTGCACCTGCATCTATGGGGCCATGCAAGTCATACACGTAACCGTGTCGCTCTCAGTGCTGGGATGTAGTGACACGTCCCTGTTAGGGAAGCGGCTTCTCCTTTCCCAGGTTGCTGTAGCATCAAGGACAAATTAATGATCAGTCTCATTTAATTACTTCCCCTCCACAGGACAGATGGCATGGGCGGGGGTGGGCTGGGGGACAGATGCTCACCGCAGACCCACAGCAAGACGTGGTGGTTCCCAAATCAAGCCCAAGCCCCAGCAAGCAACTGGGAGACACTGGAAAAGAGGATGATTCTGCCCAAAACCCTGTCACGGCCCTGGGACAGCTCAGCACAGCCCATCAGGGAGCCCAAGAAGCCCCGATAAGGATGTAGCAGTTGCCATCACTGGTTTCTAGTGCCCCAGTGGCGTAATTGCAGGGATTACGCTGATTAGAGAAAAGCAGAGTACCAGCAAGGGGGAAGAAATGTGTTTCACTTAATACCCCTATTCCACTTAATACCACAAATTTGCCTTCAGAGGCAAGAGAGGAGCATCTGGGGACAGCTTGCTTGGGGCGGGGGGTGGGGTGGAGACCCTCTTCGGTGGCATTGCTCCATCCCTCATCCCACTCCAGCCAGGGACCACAGCAACCTGCACTGAGATGCCTCCCTCGTGCTTGTCTCGGGAGCATCTGAGTGCTTTGCAGAGTTCCTGCAGGGATTTTCAGCGCTGGCGGTTCGTTTCTGGGATATTTATGATCTAAAAAAAAAAAAAAAAAGAAAAAGAAAAAAGAATTGTTTCTTTTGAAAGGCAAAAAAAAGAGCAACTTGCTGTTTCTATAATCAGAGAGTCTCTTCCTGGGATCCATCCAGGTTTTCTCCTGACGTCATGAGCATCCATCACCTGTCTAGGACTTAAAATATGTGAAATCATACAAATGCAAATATCCGTGCTGGAAACAGGCTTCTCTGTCCCCCCAAACCCAGCAAAAAAAGTAAAAAGGAGATATCCTGAGTTGTGCTTAAAGAATGAGACAATTACTCTGGAGGACTTAATTAAAAGCCAGGAGCTAAATATATTTAGATACGCTGCCAGTCTGAGTTACACCAAGTGTGTTTGACTTCCACATGTTTAATTAAAGTTCTTTGCATGACGGGCTGCACCAGTCTCACAGCTCAACTTTACAAGCTCCTGGAACAAAGGTTCTAAGAGCAAAGAGGTCTGAGAAACATTAAAAATTTAAAGAAAGTGGGTGTGTTCTGGGAAGGTTTTTTCCTTTCTGGATATCGACTGAGATCTGAGGATTTGGCTCCCGGAAAAGCTGCTGGGATGGAAGCTGATATCCCCTCTCCATCCTGCAGAGTTCTGGGGGAGATGCCTCATTTCCGCATCCCTGTCCGATGCTGCGCTTGGTACCCAACTGCACTCTCCGACCATGGTGCCTGCACCACATTGCCGTGGACAGCGGGGCAGAGGGGGCACCCAGCATCACCACCCTGTCCTCCCAAAACTTGGGAGACCTGAGGGAGAGCAGAGATGAAGTTGTTTACTCAGGGCCGAGATGCTTGTGCCAGGCACAGCCATGGGCTCAGCCCATTCCCCATCAGCTGGAGGGAAAACCAAGCTCAGCCATGGCAAAACCTCCTGGGACAGGCATCACACAGGTTCCCCCCATGCCAGCCATCCCAGGCACCATGTCACCGCCATCACCCCTGCACTGCCTGAGAGCCTGTGCTAATTAGCTCGTGTTTTAATATCCCTCTCCGCTGTTTTCTCCTTCACCACTTGACATTTGGAGTTATGTAAACATGCCGAGCCGTGGCAGACTCCGTGCTTTTTTCCATTCAATGCTGCTGCTAAGATTACCTTCGTGACCGCAGCGGCCAGCAACATGACCCAAAACATGCTGCCTCCCCTCTCCCCACGCCAGATGTTCCCACCCTCTTCATGATTCCCATCCCTCTCCATGGGTGGGAACATCACCAGCCCTCAGCCCTGCTGCCTTGGGAGGATAATTACCCCGAAGGGCAGATTTCCTCTGGAAAAGGCTCATTTAGAGCATCCTGAGGCTGCACATTTTCTGGCTTGGGGAGAGAGAGAAGAACATTCAGTCCCAACGCACTCTCACTGAGCATTGCCTCTTTTCTCATTGATTTTTGCAGCCCCTTCCCAGCAGGCAGGAGTGGTGCTGGCTCATGGTGACGAGCCTTTCCTGACCTAATAATTAGTTTTTTCTTTTAGAGGGCAGCTCTGCCCTGCACAGACACTTCCTACACAGCCACCCCCAAAGCCGGATCTCACATCTCCCTGCTTTGCTGCATCCTCACCAGGGGTTTGAAATCACTGAATCCCAGCACAGTTTGGGTGGGAAGGGACCTTAAAGCCCACCCAGCCCCACACCTGCCACAGGCAGGGACACCTTCCACTAGACCAGGTTGCTCCAAGCCTCATCCAGCCTGGCCTTGGACACTGCCAGGGATGGGGCAGCCACAGCTTCTCTGGGCAACCTGTCCCAGTGCTCCCCACCCTCTGCGGGAAGAATTCCTTCCTGATGTTCCATCTCAATCTTCCTCTTTCCGTTTAAACCCGTTACCCCTTGTCCTGTCACTCCCTGCCCTTGGAAAAAGTCCCCCCCCGGCCCAGCTTTCTTGTAGCCCCCCAGGCACTGGAAGGGGCTCTAAGGTCTCATCCATCATTTGGGGCTGAAAATCACCTGGTTGTTGTCGTTTTGATGCCCACCCCAGTGCTCCTTTTCCCCCTGTCCAAGTGCAAGGACTTGGCACTCCTGAGCATTCCCATGGCTGATGCATGAAACCCACACTTGCATAACCCACGAGGAATTTCCCCATGAGCACAGCTTCCATGGGACTCTGTCTGCTAAGTCCCACTCATCTGAAGGACAAGGATGGAATTTTCAAACAAATGAGCTGAAGGCCAGCTTCAGAGCCTGCTGGGATAGTCTGGGACATATCACTGTTGGGGTCAGGGGCACCAGCAGCACCTCTCTGGGATGCTGAAATACCTGCTGGAGACCTCTCTGTGGTGTGTTGCTCTGTTGTTTGCTTACCAAGCAATCCAGCCCCTTCCTCTTTATCTGTTTGCCCCTCTTTATTTCTCATTCTGGATTCAGGAATGTGCCAGAATCATAAAAACTAGAAAAAATAGGGCTAGAAGGGTGCTTGGGAGGTCATGTCATGCACCCCTTCCCACTGCAGGAGCAGCTTCTCTTCCCTCCATCAGGAAGAAAGGTTTTTCCCTTGCTCTCCTAACAGCTGAATGGGATCAGCCTCTTCCCACTGAATCTCCTTCCAAGATTCCCATGGCTTTCATGCTTCTTTGGACTCCGTCCTCCTGGTCCATGTCCTCTTCCAAGCCAGGGAGTACTGAACTTGCTTCTGCATCCCTCTCCTGCTCACCAGCTGGACATGGGAAGGGCTTTTTGTCCCTTTGGGACAATATCCCGCTGTCCTGGTAAGCAAGGCAGATGGGATGGGAATCACCCAGGAAAGCTGTGGCAGAGAGGTGGCTCAAAAATGATGCCAGGAGCATGGTCAGTGTGACAATCCAGCTTTAGGTCTCTTTCCAGGTGGTGGGGGCACAGAGGTGTCTCTTGGGTGTGATTTACCTCCTCCTGGAGTGACCATTTGAACAAATCTGTGTGATTCCTGCCCCAAAATGTAACTCTGAAGAGGATGTCCCTGCTGCACACGTCGCAACACTGAGGATGGATCCTGCTCTGTGCTGGCACAGTTCTCCCACTGCCCTCATTGCTTGGCTGCAGGTCCCCTTCCACAGCTGGGGAGGGTCCAGAGCAATGGAGACACCCTTTGCAGAGCCAACAACAGAGACTGAGGAGGTGCAGGATATGTCCCATTGCCCTTGCACCCACTCAACAGGCTCCTGACCTGGATAAAGCAGTTCCCCTCCTGCAGGGAGGGCTCTGGGGTGCTGGCCCTGATGCCACGCAGCTCTCCCCCTCCCATCCCAGCAGAAATCCCCTCCTTGGGAAACAAAACCAGTCCTCCAGGCGAGACGATGGGAGCTGAGCCTCTCCCCTTCTTATTTATTCCTGCAGCATCCCCGTCGCAGAGAGAGCGGGAGACAGTCAGAGTCTCGCCGCGCGTCTGCCATGGATCATTTCAGATGAACACTTTGCATGTCGGGAGGGCTATAAAATGCTCGAGCAAGCCTTTCCCCAGGCTGCCTCTGCAGTCATTACCCGCCGAACAGACAATAAAGAAGACACAATCGTGCATGTTCCCGTAATAGCGGGATGGAGGGCTGCAGCAGGCAGCTCACACTCGCCTGCCTGGGTTGCTTATGCAGATAACCCGGCACAGAGAGAGGGCAGCGGGAAGAGAAGGTTGGGGTTTTTTTCCCTGTCAGGAGTCAGAAAACACTTTGTCATTATGGATCATCTGTTTTATGCAAGGATCTAAGGGCCCTGCGTAAGTCCAGGCGTGCTTTGTGCCGCTGGCTGGCTGAAAACGCAATAAAACACGTCTCCAGTCCAAACGAGCTCCAGTCTAAACACGGGAAGGTGGGAAAAAGCCAATGTCATTGGCTCAGGGAGGGGGAGTACGGAAAGATTAAACAAGTTGTCAAGATGGTAAAAGGCATCAGATCGATCCCATAAACATCCACCTGCCTGCTTCTGTAGCTGGAAAAACATGGCAGGAGCCAGGGTGGGTGCTGACCAGTGTTAACCTTTACCAGGTAAAGTGGTCCTGGTGGGTGCCAGCTGATTCCCAGGGCTGGTGGCGAGGGGGGACCTCACCTTCAGGAGGGGTCTGAGATGGGGTCTGGGAGCAGATGAGGTGGGGAAGGGGCAGCAGTGGTCAGAGGGAGAGGTGGTTTTCCAGGGACACAAGTGGAGGAGGAGAGGGACTGCTCTGGGCTAAGCTGGGTCTGGACAAAATCAACCTTCATTTGCAAAACACTGAGCCTGACTTAATTAACGGGACATGCTGGAGGGTGGGAAGGGTGAAGTAAACAACCATGTCATTTATCCCTGACATCTCTGCTGGGGTGGATCATCAAATCACAGGATGGTTTGGGTGGGAAGGGAACTTTAAAGGCCACCTAGTCCACCTCCCCTGCCATAAACAGCGATATCTTCAACGAGATCAGATTGCTCAGAGCCCCATCCAGCCTGGCCTTGAGTATTTCCAGGGATGGGGCATCTCCCACACCTCTGAGCAACCTGTGATTGAAGGGATGAAGGCAACAAAGGGTTTTCCTTCCCTTTCTCCCCTTGCTTTCTCCCCAGGCCTTTGTGAAGGGCAGGAATCTCTGCTAATACACAGGGTAGACTCAGATTTTCCAGGAAGGCTTGACCAAGACCCACTGCAGAGGCTGTGAAAACCACATGGATGAGCTGAGGCATCCTCCAGGAGCTTCAGAGCTGCTTGAAGGCCAGCATGGGTCCTGTTCCTGGCAGAGAAGAGCTGCTGGTGGGGCTCTCCACAGCTCTGTGCCCACCAGCACTCATAGGAGACACGGAAAAGTGTCACCAAGTGGGCTGGGACACTCAGACCCAGCCTGCAGACTGGCACGGTGCAGGAGAACTTCATCGGTCATGAAATTCAACACTGATGAGCACAAAATAATGCTCGAGGGAAGGAGAGAGCCATGATGGGCTTGAAACATGCGACAACTGCTCGTAGAGGTGCCTGGGCTTCATGGCAAATCCCACATTAGGGGTTCCCAGGAAGGCAAGAGTGAGTGAAAGAGAGTATCACTTCCAACGGTGTATTTGGGGGTGTCAAAGGAGGAGAGCAGCTCTGGAACACACATCCCAAGGAAAGCTCTGTTAGATGGCACAGGGGGATCCAGTGGAGTGGCTGGGCTGCCCTAGGAGGAGGGAAAAGACAGAGAGGGGCTTTTCCACCTGGAAAAGAGGCAGATATGGAGGTGTGTGGGGTCTGCAGTCTTGGGGTCACCTGAAGAAGAGGTGGAAATGGTCCTCGCTGTGGGCTAGACCCATTTCAGAGCCCACCAGGGGAAATTCCACCCTCTGGCTTACGCAGAGCTGACCCACACTGCCACAGCCACTTTTAGGAGCAGAATCCATAGAACAATTTCGGTTGGAAGGGACCTTAAAACCCACCCAGTCCCACACCCTGCTATGGGCAAGGACACCTTCCCCTAGACCGGGTTGCTCCAAGCCTCATCACTTTACACGTGGCCTCACAAGAAGGGACACTTGTAAGTGTGAAGACACGTGAGCGTGTCCAAGCACGTTGCTTCTCCATCCCGTGGGTGTTACAGATGCACCAAAGTGAGTGGAGCCAGTGTGAGCGTCACGGAGGTGCCCAGGGGCAGGCAGAGCTCGGAGCCATAGCCCTGCACCAGCAGCCCGAGGTGGCTGAGCTGAGCTGAGCATCCTCACCTCGCCCTTCTCGCCCTCCAATCCACCCTCCAATTGCTGTAGCAGAACACCTCAGACCTCCCTAGCATGTTTTAATGACTGATGACATCATATTGTCCATGTAGCACCTTATACAGTCCTCCCTGACACTTTGGATTTTATCCCTACATCATCCTTTTGATGGTTGGAGCTTCTGCAGTGAAATTAAATTCTTTTGGAAAACGCCTCTCCCTGGAGCACCACATGTTTTGGTTCAGTATCTCAGGTTCAGTCAACTCTCGCTGGTGCCCAGACTAGGTCCTGGGGCTCTGCCTGGCCTCTCTCCGGAGCATCCCAGGATGGGTAACCTGCTCCCAGGACCTCCACCTCCAAACCATGCACTTGGCTCCAGTGCTGCTTGCAGGACAGGGTTCTGGGTCCCTGCTCAGAGTGACCAGACCACCAGCTCCTCATGGGACACCCCCCAGCAGGTTTCTCATGTCTCTAGTGGTGTCTGCAGGTAGACACCCCTCCACCTCCTGAGAGAGCTGCTTGGGGTGAGCCTGGTGGGATTTCCAGGGAGGCTCAGCGTGGGGAGATCTCACTCCTGAAGAGCTGATAAAGGTTTTTCTTTTAACACATTTTTTTCCAATGAGCTCCAACCATCTCGGGCTATTTCAAAGCCATTTTAATATCCTGCCCTTGGATTTTGCTGCAGAGGGGATGCTCAAACCTTTTATTTCTAACCCAGCTGCTGCTACTCCTCTCCCCATCACCCCATCACATTTGGGGTTGCCTCGTCCAGCCTCTTCCACCATCACAGGAGCAGCAGAACATGACAGCCATGATCCTTCTGCCCTTCCCACTGAGTCAGGGGTGTGCAACAGCCTTGCTTGGAGTGTGGGTTTTAATCGCAGACATGGCTGAGCCATCCCAGTCCCTAGACCCCAGACAGCTCTCTTTCTGTCGGGGAAGTCTGTAGCCCTCCCATCTCCTCAGGCACCCAGGTCCTGGAGAGGACCCTGCAGACAAGAGAAGGATATGAGCCAAAGCAGCTGGAAAATGCAGCTGGGATTTGCAAACTACAGCACTTACCCACTTAACCCTGCCCCAGCTCTGTGGCCCAGGCAGGAGCCACCCTTTTATTTCTACCTCGTCCTCCCCTTGTCACTCAAGCCATGTAGGGAGCAGGAAGGATGCCCAAGTGGGTCCCTGTGAGATCCGGGCGCTTCAGCCTCCCCCCATGCCAAGGAAAGTCCTGACTGCATGATACAAATCAGCAAGGGAAGAGATGGGAAATTGAGGCAGGGGAAGCTGTTGTCCCTTGCCTCGTGTGCACATCCAACACATGTCACCGCAGCTGGATCCATGCACCAAGTAAAGCATTGCTCCCAAAGCAGGCACTGCCACCCCCACACCATGGCACCAGTGTGGGGCAAAAACCGGGTGGAGATGCAGCAAGACAAATTCGGCACCTGTGCAAGCAGCCAGCTTGGAAACCAGCCCAAAGGACCTGGGGGCTCCTATAGGGTAGATTTAGATTGGATATCAGTAAGGAATTCTTCCTGGAGAGTTTGGGGGGCACTGGGACAGGTTGCCCAGAGAAGCTGTGGCTGCCCCATCCCTGGCAGTGTCTGAGGCCAGGCTGGATGAGGCTTGGAGCAACCTGGTCTAGTGGAAGGTGTCCCTGCCCATGGCAGGGGGTGGCACTGAGTGGACATTAAGGGTCCTTCTAACCCAAAACACTCTGTGATTCCATGATTCTGTAACCCTACTTCTGCCTGAACCTGCTGTCAGTGCCCACAGAGTGGTTTGCAGGCTGCTGGTGCCCTCTAAAGGGAGAAACAAGGGGAAAAGGCCACAGCAGGACACCCCCTCTGCAAGACAGATGGCTTCTCATTTGGAAAGCAGACATGGATCTGGGGGGCGGGGGTCCTTTCACCAGCAGCCTGTTCTCCCCCTTGCTTGTGAGATGCAGAGCAAAGGGACCTGATCATCAATGCACTGGTGAGCACAAGAGAGCTGCAGAAACCCCGAGAGAGGATTTTAGGGTATAAACTTGAGGTGTTTTTAATTTGCTTCTTGTCCTACGAGAGTTGTGCAGCTCCAAATGGCAAAGCAAATAATACGTGCTTCATCAGGTTGGTGTCATTCCTCCGGAGCCAGCACATCTGCAGCAGCCCCAAACCCCTGCACAATGGGGGAAGCACCAGAAAACACGGCTGTTTGCTGGATCTGTGCTGTTTGGGAAGAGGTAGGGGAGATGCACCCACCCTCCTGCGCTGATGGAGAGTAGATATCATGGACTGCAAGAGCTGCAGGGAGGGGGCACAGACTAAACACGCCAATAATTCACCCCAACGTTCCGGCTACAGTGGGGAAGGCTGTGTGAGGTGATACTGCAGGGCTTTCCCCTTCCCCTGCCTTCAACATTTCCTATTGAAAATGTTCAGAAATAGGGCAAGGATAAAGCTTTGTGAGGTTTTAGGTGCTCCCACGATAAAACATCTCCATTTCTCTTCTCATTAAAGGGCTACTGGAATGGGGACACCAGAACTGGCTGTTCAGGGTATCTCTCAATGCTCCCGGAAAGGCCAAGGTGTCCTGAGTGCCTTCATGGGAATGCTGGGGCAGTGGAGTGGGAAGGAGACAGGAAAACCATTAAAATTGCTCTTGCCTCAGTTACACTGGACACAATAATTGTTTAAAGCTTGAAAAACCCAATCTGATGTTCTCGGGAAGTTTTCTTCATCCTGGGATTCTTTAGTGTCCATCTTCATTTGCTTTCCTGTGCTTAATCCCTGCAGGTTGTATTCAGGCACAGCCCCCCCCCCCCCCCCCCCCCATTCCCTGCCTCCAGGTCAGTCCTGCCTAGCACTGAATTTGCCCTGTGCCCTCCACACCCCACGGTTCTGCACTTGAGGACATGCCGGTCACTGACAAAGCATACGCCAGGCTAAAAATAGACCCTGTGTTGGGTATTTACAGTAAGATCACCTCCCCTGCCAGCTCCCTGCCAGGCAGCCCTTCCCAGGGATGCGGGGACAGAGGAGTCATCTTCCAGGGATGTGGTTTGGTAACCCACGGGCCCCCTGTCCACTGCCACCACATTTCATGGACCAGGGAGAAGAGGGAGAGGTTTCCCTACGATGGGGAACCACCTCGTAGGGTGCTTGGACCGTGCCATGCATGAATTAAAGACCTGGGCTTTCTCTACGTTCTGGGGTGGCTGGAAGGATGAATTAATCTTGGAAGTCTTGGCCAGAGCAAAGAAAATAATGGAGATTTATTCACAGCACTGGCTTTGATGTGCGGGGGAACTCCAGGGCGCCTCAAGGACAGGGCTATGGACCTCTTCCAGCATCTGTGGGGAGGAAGGTAGTGATGCTGAGGGGCTCAGGCTGATGGTGAGGTACTCGAGAGGGATCTCACAAGAGTGTGAAAAGGCAGTAAAAAGGCAAAAATTTTCCTCACTTTGGCATCTGAAAAGTTTGATGCTGAGTTGGCTGTGGTCCAGAGCCATCAGGAAAGGAGGATTTGGGCTCAGCCACCCCAGGTGGGAGCTGTAAGCTGGGGAGAGCAGACAGGGGTGCTCCATGGACTCCAACAACCCCCACAAACCCATCAACTGCCAGGAGGGGGTAAGATACTCACAGACCCCCAGCTGCCATGCAGTTCCCACTCCTGCATCAGCCCTCCAGGGGTCTGAAAGCAATCCCAGCACCAGATTCTGGACCTGCCAGGGTGAGCCCTGTGAGCTGCTGATCTCCACCCAGCCTGACCCTCCCACTAGAGGTCTCAAACCTCTTGTTGAACTGAACTGAGGGGTCCATCGTATGATACAGCACCCAGACATTGTATGACAGAGACACATCAGGGTCAGCATCAGTTCTGGGCTCCTCAGCTCCAGAAGGACAAGGAGCTGCTGGAGAGGGTCCAGTGTGGGACCACTGTGATGGGGAAGGGCCTGGAGCACCTTCAAGTGAGGAAAGGCTGAGAGAGCTGGGGCTGTTCAGCTAGGAGAAGAGGGGGCTGAGGGGGATCTGATCAATGCTGATCAGTATCTAAAGGGGGGGTGTCAGGGGGATGGGGCCAGGCTCTGCTCAGGGGTGTCCAGTGACAGGACGAGGGGCCATGGCCATCAACTGGCAAACAGAAGGTTCAGCCTGAACATGAGGAAACCCTTCTGCCCTGTGAGGGTGCCAGAGCCCTGGGACAGGCTGCCCAGAGAGGGGGGAGTCTCCTTCCCTGGAGCCTTTCCAACGCCGCCTGGCCTTGTTCCTGTGTGATCTACTCTGGGGGATCCTGCTCTGGCAGGGGGTTGGACTAGACGATCTCTAGAGGTCCCTTCCAACCCCGAACACTCTGTGAATCAGGAAGGGGAGGCACTGGGACAGGTTGCCCAGAGAAGCTGTGGCTGCCCCATCCCTGGCAGTGTTCAAGGCCAGGCTGGATGAGGCTTGGAGCAACCTGGTCTAGTGGAAGGTGTCCCTGCCCGTGGCATGGGGTGGCACTGGGTGGGCTTTAAGCTCCCTTCCCACCCAAACCATTCCATGATTCCATGAACATGCAAAGCCTTTCCTGGGACGCAAATGAAATTTGGTGGAAATGATGCCATTAATGAATTTTGTCTTATATTTTAAAGAAATAGATGTCTCTTGGCATTGCACCTCTGGCTCAAAGTGACATTATTCCTCGTGGCTGCTGCACACGTCCTCCCCCGCCCCCCATAAATGCTGTGTGGTTGATCTTGGCCAAGGAAGAAGCATTAAAAAGCATGCACAGCTCGCTCTGACTGCGACTGATGGCCTGACGGGAGTTTAAAGTGATTTTAGTAATGCACTAAAATATGGGAGGACTTTCCTTGGTGTGTCAAAGCCGAGCTTTTGAAGTGCTGCGGTAGTCAGTCCCCATCTGCTTCTCTAACTGGATGAAAGGTGCTGGCTCAGGAGTGACGAGGAGATAAGTTTAAAAGTGTTATTTCACTTCACATGTCAGTGAGTGGGGGAAAAACGTTAAGAGCTATTAAAAAAAACATTTCTGGCAGGGCAAGAGATGGAGTTCTGCCTGTAATGGTGCAGAAAAGGGGTCAGAACCCCTTCTCCAGCCCCATGGGCCAACAGCACAGGCTGGTACCCAGGGAAATTCTCTTTAGAGGTAAGCAGATGTCTCTGGAAGGGTGCTCGGTGGGGCCCAAAGGTGCCAGATCCCTGATGGATGGGTGGCACACAGAGGGCGGAGCCCCGGTCATCAGCATCAGCGGCCTTGTGTGTGCCCTACCATGTCAGCCACTTCCAAAATCACAGGATAAATAAGCTGGGGAAGGGTCTGGAGCACAATTCCTGTGAGGAGCGGCTGAGGGAGCTGGGGGGGTTCAGCCTGGAGAAGAGGAGGCTCAGGGCAGACCTTATCACTCCCTACAGCTCCCTGACAGGAGGGTGCAGAGAAGGGGGGTCGGTCTCTTCTCCCAAGGGACAAGTGATGGGACAAGAGGAAATGGCCTCAAGTTGTGCCAGGGGAGGGTTAGGTTGGATCTTGGGAAATTCCTTCCCAGAAAGGGCTGTCAGGGTTGGAACTGCCCAGGGAGGGGGGAGTCCCCATCCCAGGGGGGCAGGGCCGTGGGGATGTGGTGCTCAGGGATATGGGTTAGTGGGGGGCTGGGCAGTGCTGGGATAACAGTTGGACTTGAAGGTTTTGAAGGTCTTTTCCAACCTAAACTATTCCAAGATCCTGGGTGCAGAGCCCTGTGGTTTAGAAGAATTACCCCGTTCGGTTTGCCTTAAACCTGACACATGGCAACCTCCCGTGGACATGTTCCATTCTTCTGCAGGATGGACAGTGGACAACAGACCCCACTGACCCTCTGCTCTGGCTGTCCCCTCATTCTCTCTCCTCCAGGCTGATTGGCTCTGGCTTGTACGGCTGTTTCTTGCAGGGATGCCACACGGACCCCCAACTGCTCCGATGCTCTTCCCTGAATCCTCTCCTGCTCCAGCATCTCACCCTCTCTTGCTCCCAGCTCTCCTGCAGTCAGGACTCTTTTCTTAATTATTCCTGTGGTCTGATTTGGTCTTTTTGACCACTGCCAGCCACCCACCCACTGTAAACCCACGGCCTGGCTGCTGGGTGCTATGCCATAGATGATTTAGTACCATCTTCCTGCAGCCAGCTGTTTCCCGTGTGGATGATTTTGTCCCGTTCACAGACTCATTTCCCTGTCTGAGGTCACTGGTGACCCCCCATTGCAATGCTTCAGCAGGTGAGAAGAGTCCTGGATGACCCCCCACCACCCTGACCAGGCCCTGGACCGGGGCCGAGCTGCTTTTCCATCCCGGCAGATGCAGCAGCACGCGCAGGCAGGATCAGAGCGGGGGCATTTGGCCTGGCAGAAGGTGACCCCATCAAACCGAGCTAATCCCCTGCCTGTCCTCAATCTCTCCTCAGCCCATTGATCAGCCCAAATGGCAGGAGAAGCTGTGTGGGGGGCAGCTGCCCCCTTCTGCTCGGACAAAGAGCATCCCTGCCACACACAGGCAGGTCCCCAAGGCATACAGAGCTGGAGACAGTAGGCAGCTCCCTCTCCTTTATTTTCCTGCTGTTTCTGTCCCAGCTGGAACACCAGGTTTCCACCGAGGGCAGCATAAACACCATAGCTTAGGCTCGGTACTCGAAAAAGCTGTCTCGCATCCCTCTCTCCCTGGAGCTGATTCTCTTCCCTGAGGGAAAGGTCTGGTAGGTCCGCAGGTTTGCTGGTGACGTTCGCAGCAAATGCCAGCGGGTCTTGGCGTTGAACGGAAGGCTGGGGGGGAAGCAGAGCACCAAGGATGGTTACAGGGGTGCAGGCAGCAGGTTTGGAGGTGCAGGAAGGGGTTTTGGGCATGCAGGCAGGGCTCAGATGTAGGGCTGCACTCGGAGGGTGCTGGGTGACCTGCAGCCCTGGCATTGCTCACCCTAGAATTGCGGCAGAAGCAAGTGAGCTTGAGGCATTGTCCCCCCAAGGGAACTTGTTCAATCTGACCTTGCCCTGGGCTGATGCTCCCAGTTCTCTGGCTCTGCCTGTTCCTGTGCCCCACATATGCCCACAAAGTCTTGCTCTCATGGATTGCACAGGCACAGGTATCGCTCACTGCCAAGTGCAAGGAAAACAGAGGTAGAACTGGGAATCCGTGCCATGTTCAGAGCTGATGCTGCAAGGAAGAGTGATGCCCTCCTGTTTGCAAGAACCCATGACCCCCAGGCCAGAAATATTAGTGCAGAAGCAGCTCTGCATATTGGTGTTACTTGGGTGGGTTCAGTCACACATCTAAGGATCCTGGGGATGAGGGAGTGCTGGAAGGGACAGAGGCAAGGTAGAGATTATTTTCAAGGCCACCACTGGTGTGCCTCTTTGGGGACAGGTTTCCTGACCCTCCAGGAGCTGGTCAAAGTCAAATCATATCTGTGGTGATGGCTCAGGGAGCAGCAAGGTCCTCAGCACCAAGGAGCAGGGGCGCACAGCAGTAAGTCAGGGTCAGGATCAGGTCTGGAGATGGTGGTCAGGGTCAGGCACAGCCCAAGGGCCACCCAGCAGTGAGGAGGTTTGAGATAAGCACAGATCCAGGTCCAGGTTGAAGTGGAGGAAGTCCAAGACCAGGCAAAGAGCCAGCTGTGGCCTAGCTGCAAAGGCAGGGGCTGGTGGTAAATCTGCAGCTAAAAACAGATCCCAAAGGAAGGGAGGGACTGACCATCACCTCCAGATTTTCTCACAACAGCTCTTATCAGCCGTGGGGCTGACCTTGGCCTCTGCCAGCTAAAATCCTGGAAGCAGGATGCGCTCAGAGCCCTGACAGCATCTGTTTTCCTTCACTTCCATCTATTCTCTTCGTCCCACACATCTCTCCATGAGACCTGGCCTGGGAGAAGGACAGTCTCCCCCACTCCTGCTCATTTCTGATGGGTGGCAAAAGGTTGATAGAAAGCATTAGCCAGACTAGATAGCCACAGCACACAGCCAGGATGGAGCCCTCCAATCCCATCAATTAACCTCTCATTTAAGCAGCTTCACACACAAAACTTTGCAGATTCAAGGGCTTCCAGGGCTGGCCATAGCTCACAGCATCCCTGTGACTCCCCATCTCAAAGCAAGGAGCATCCATGCATCTCCTGGGCTGTGCAATCGAGGGGGTCCAAGGGGCAGAGGCAGCATACAGCCCCCCTGGTCAGTGTCTGCAGTGCGGTGCCCGGTCCGAGGCTCCTCTGTGCAAGAAGACCCTCTGCCCTGGGGCCAGGCTGGGAGAGTTGGGGGGTTCAGCCTGGAGAAGGGAAGGCTCCGGGGAGACCTCAGAGCCCTTTCCAGTGCCTGGGGGGCTACAAGAAAGCTGGGGGGGATGGGGGGGGGGGAGGAGTGGGAGCTTTTCCCAAAGGCAGGGCATGACAGGACAAGGGGTAACGGGTTTAAATGGAAAGAGGGAGATTGAGATGGGACATCAGGAAGGAATTCTTTCCGCAGAGGGTGGGGAGGCACTGGGACAGGTTGCCCAGAGAAGCTGTGGCTGCCCCATCCCTGGGAGTGTCCAAGGCCAGGCTGGATGAGGCTTGGAGCAACCTGGTCTATGGAAGGTGTCCCTGCCCATGGCAGGGGGTGGGATTAGGTGGACTTTAAAGGATCCTTCCCACCCAAACTGTTCTGTGATTCCATCATTCTATGTGCAAGGAGAGGCAGAGAGCTGGGGTTTTCAGCCTCGAGAGGAGAAGGCAAAGGGTGTTCTTATTTATTGTCTACAGCTACTGATGTGCAGGTGGCAGAGAGGATTTAGAGGCTGTGGAGGTGTAGCAGGCTGGAGGATGTGCCTTGAATTTCGAAGTGCACAGTGATAGGAGCAACAATGGGCACAAGGTACAACACAGGCGGATCCAGCCCCTAATAAAGAAAAAATCCAAATATATTTTATTCGAAGCTCACTGCAGATGACTGGAGCCTTTTCTTCCTGTATTTTACATCGCTGATGAGCCACAGCAATACAGCAGTAGATGGCACTCAAGTATTTCTTCTGGTGCTGGCTGTCTCCTGCTGCAGCTCAGCTCCCAGTCCTGCTGGGTGATAGCACTGGAGGTGCCTTTTCAGCCCATTTCAGGGCTGGAGTCATCACCCCAGGAGGCCAGTGTGGTTCTCAGAGCTCAAGGCAAGAGGGAATTTTGGATGCCAGCCATAAACCGCATTGGTTGAGGGTAATACACTCCTCTGATGGCTCCTCTGGTCTTTGGAGGGTTGAACAGGCGGTTGGGGGCTGTCAGTGCCGTGGGTGTCTATCCAGAAGGTTGGTGGGACATCGTGCCAGGCTGTACCACAGAACACGCAGTAACACACAGCCCACAGCAAAAAAAAAAAAAAAATCGGTTTTGCACGTGTGAAGTCTCTCCAGGGGAGTTTAGCCTGGCCTCTCCCTGAACGTGGGCTGTGAATGGATTTAAACGGAAAGAGGGGGATTGAGACTGGGCTTCAGGAAGGAATTCTTCACAGAGAGGGTGGGGAGCACTGGGACAGGTTGCCCAGAGAAGCTGTGGATGCCCCATCCGCAGCAGATGGGCAGACACCACAGAGGCAGTGTCCAGCCCCCTGGTCAGTGTCTGCAGGGCGGTGCCTGGTCTGAGGCTCCTCTGCGCAAGGAGTACATGGACATACTGCAGCGAGGGCTGCCAAGATGGGCTGGAGCTTGCTGGGGTGGTTGTGCTTGCTCACACAGCCCAGGAGGTACCTGGATGCTCCTTGCTTTGAAACGGGAAGTCACGGGGATGCTGTGAGCTATGGCCAGCCCTGGAAGCCCGTGAATCTGCAAAGTTTTGTGTGTGGAACTGCTTAAATGAGAGGTTAACTGATGGGCTTGGAGATCATCAGCTCCAACCATTTGTGATGGCTTGGTTGCCCAGTGGGCGCACTGGGGTGGCAGCTGGAGCATTGGCCAGTTCACATATTCAGTCATGTTTTGTCGGTGGCCACTTTGGTATAATATTCAAGGGAAAACAGTTGCAGCCTTCAGCTCTCCTCTGCCATGCTGGTGGGAGGAAAAGTCCCAGGGAGCTGCAGACCCACAGTAACGAGTAGGGGAAGAGATGGGACATGGGGCCCTGTGGGATGCTGCTCCAGTTTTTATGAGGACTTTGAAATAAATAAACATCCAGCATTTCACACACAGCCAGGAAGCCTGGCACACAGCCCACCTATTTCCCTCCTTTCAGGTTAATCTGGTTTCTTCTGTTCTCATTTTTCTGAGGACAACAGGTTTGGGTGAAGAATACAAGGAAGATCAAAGTGTGGGGCTTGGCTTTGCTCCAGAACCCTCTGGGTTCATCCCACTAGGCCAAACCCTGGGAATCAAACGCCACCATGTCCTAGAGACTGTCTGCAGGGACATCCTCACAGGTCGAGTAGATGAGGATATCTTTCCTTTTCCTTCAAGGCCAGCACAAGGTAGGGAAGGACATACAGCATCCTGCTCTTGTCCCGGTAAAACTCAAGGTGCTGCTGGACCAGCTACAGATAAAGGCAAATGTCCAGGCGTTTGGTCTCAGTTTGGTGCTCCAAGACTTGTTTGCACCAGGATTTCACAGGAATTACTATCACAAGCATATGGCAATCACTTCTAACTGTGCAGAAATGCCATGCTGCCCTGCCTCAGACACGGGCTGCTGCGCTAACAGGCAAATTAATAAGCAGCACTGGGGCTCACCTCGTTAATTTGGCAGCTTGGCTTGTGTTATTCCAGGTGCATCATAATGTGATAGAGAGAAACAGTCCTGCCGTGGCCAAGGTGCTCATAGCAGGGGCTCCTGCAGCCCGCTCCTTCCCAAATGCTGAGTTATCTCTTGTGCTTGTGCATGCAGGTCTCTGCCCCTGGTGCTACAGATGATGCCTGTTGCATTCGAGACCCCCACTCTGTGCCCTGCCCTCCAGCCATGGCCCCCCGTGTCCTCCCCTGGTGAAACCTGCTCAGCTCCTGGGATCGGCCACCGTCCAGGTTGAAATAGGTGTGCGGTGGGATGCATGGACACGGATCCTGGCCCTTTGCTTGGTATGCTGTCATGGTCTGGAGGTATCTCATGATAGCATTCCCATGGGTGTTTCTGAAGGAAAATGCTGGTTTTGGGATCTGCCTTCAATATTTGCATGGGAAATGTGGTCAGTGAGGGCAAGGCTGGGCCTTCCTGGGAGCAGGGACCTCCCTTCTCCTCCCCAGCTCTGTCAAATGCCCACGGGAGCCAGCACCCACCTCTCTGGGCTTAAATAACCCCACTTTGGCAAAGGAACGTATTTGATGTGCAGCTATTGCATCTGAGGATAAACTGCTGCTGGAGGGATCCTGGTGACCAAGGGAACATCCCTCGCATGACCCAGGACATATCCACTTTTCGTTTTCCCTTTCTAACACCCTTCCTTGTGTTTTAGGGGTGCCTCAGGCACGGACCTGCTGCTGGCAGAGCAGGATTCCTTACATCCCCGAGGCTGGACACGCACCCAGGGAATGGGAAAGGGGAGAAGCTGGTTCCTTCTCCTAGGAAAAAAACAGCAAGAAGAGGGAGAAGGAATGGGACCCCTCTATTCCAGACACGTGGGAGTCTGCATCCAGGAAAGGTCAGCTTGCAGTTTGGCCGGCGGTCTCCAGGCGGCCTCATTTCCCACAAATGGATGGGGTTCAAGCTGAGGATGTGGGACCAAACTCAGCTCATTCCTGCCCGGCAGCATGCAGAGGGCTCAAGGGAGACGGGGAGATGCTGCAGAGCATCTCGGGGGACCAGTCCTATGCTGGGACGGTCCCATGGGAGGTCCTATGATCTCCCCATGCTGCTGTAACAGGTGTAAACTGAAAGATGGGTGGTTTAGAATGGACATCAGGAAGGAATTCTTCCTGCAGAGGGTGGGGAGCACTGGGACAGGTTGCCCAGAGAAGCTGTGGCTGTCCTATCCCTGGAAGTGTCCAAGGCCAGGCTGGATGAGGCTTGGAGCAACCTGGTCTAGTGGAAGGTGTCCCTGCTCATGGCAGGGGGTGGCACTGGAGGGGCTTTAACCTCCCTTCCAACCCAAACTATCCTGTGATTCCCCAAACACAGGGCTGGGCTGGGGAAGGGAATTCATCAGGACACAGTTCTGTCTGGCCCTGAGAGCAGGGGAGGGCTGCACAGACTCATTTCTACCCCTTCATCTGCCCCACAAAGACGTTATTTGGAAGTTGCCTTAGCTCTTTGCACACTCAGTGCTGAAAATCCAGTTATCACTAATAATGAGTGGTAAAAACCCTTTAGGGTAAAAACCCTGAAGGGTTTTCCCCCTTCAGCCACCCCAGAGACCTTGGAGGACTCCAAGTGTGTTGCCAGAGTGTGGAAATATGTCATTATTCTCCTTCCAGCTTCTCGCAATGGCACTGAGCAATCAGTCTTCCTGCAAATCCTGATGTGCCAACACTGTTTCACCAGGAGTCGGTGGCAACTGCTTCTTATTGCCAAGCAAACTCAAGGCACGTTGGAGTTGTTAGTTTTGCTGCAGTGTGAGACACTCTGCCTATAACCTGAAACCAGCGTTTTGGCTGGTGCAGAGCATCTTGGCTGGTAGCACAGAGCTGTATCATTCTGCAAAAGCTGGGAGAAGAAAAGGAATATCTAAGGGAAAAAAAAGAAGGAAATATAGCCCTTTCCCCTTTCTGCAAGGGCAGAGAAAGCAGAGCTGTGAAGAAAGGAGACAACCAAAGGCGAAAATCAATGACAAACTACTTAGAGCATCCCCTATTCGATGAGACCCTGGGGCTCGCTGAGTCCTGTGTCTTCTGCCCGCTCCCCAGGGAGGTTGCAGCAGTTGTTTTCCAAGTCACAGTGGATGAAACTACTGTTCTGCTGCCTGTTCCCATGGGATTAGGTTGGGTGGCCCCAGCAGCCTCCTGTGCCGAGCCCGGTCCCTGCCCAGTCCTGCTGCAGGGCCAGCACTAACGCCCAGCAAACACCCCAGGTACGAGCACAGGTTCATTTGGCTGCCCGACAGCAAGATCTCAACTACCATTCTGGGACAAACACAGCACAAAAAGACCAGCTTTACTAGGAAAGCCCATTAGAAGTGAGTTTTTTTCTGCCTGACCCTGCCCAGTTCATGTGTAGCTTGAACCGGGAATGATTTGCACAGTACAACTTTGTTAATATTTGAGGAACACTCAGTATCAGGGTGTTTGCTCATGTGAGGACCCAGATGATTTTTTCACAAGAGATGGGTGTTAATCTGGACCCCCCTGTTAGATGGAATCTGCTCACCGTGGCCCTGGTGCAATAAGGACATCAGGTCACCAGTGGTCGGCCCCTGTGGCTTCGCCTAGTCCTCAGCACATTTACATACCCATATGACAACATACGGGACACAGAGCTGTGCCTGCCCATTCCCTTGGCTCTGCTCTGGCTTAACAGCCAAATAATCCCAGAATCATGGAATTGTTTGGGTTGGAAAAGCCATTTCAGCCCATCCAGTCCCACTGTTACCCCAGCACTGCCCAGCCCCCACTGACCCATGTCGCTGAGCACCACATCCACATGGCTCTGAAACCCCTCCTGGGATGGGGACTCCCCCCTCCCTGGGCAGTTCCAACCCTGACAGCCCTTTCTGGGAAGGAATTTCCCAAGATCCAACCTAAACCTCCCCCGGCACAACTTGAGGCCGTTCCCTCTTGTCCCATCACTTGTCCCTTGGGAGAAGAGACCGACCCCCCCCTCTCTGCACCCTCCTGTCAGGGAGATGTAGGGAGTGATAAGGTCTGCCCTGAGCCTCCTCTGCTCCAGGCTGAACCCCCCCAGCTCCCTCAGCCGCTCCCCACAGGAATCGTGCTCCAGACCCTGCATTTCTGTTGTCTGAGCCTCTGGAGACACCAGACGCATGGCTAGTGACGCAGCCCTGTTATCCATCTGCTATCCTGGTATTCACCTCTACTGGTGTCCACAGGCCAGCAAATCCAGAGTAAAACAGTAAATAAACATATCTGATGTGTAAATACCCTGTTACTTGCCACTCTCCACAGTGCTGGGAATAGTTGTGTGAACAGGTACAGGGGTCAAAAACGGGGGATGCCATGTGAGTGTGCAAGCACCCAGGGTCCCCAGGGTGAGCAGACCCCAGCACCCACGCATCAGGCCCGCCACTCAGGGCGTTTGGGTGTTTGTCTCTGCAGCATGGTCGCAGTTTGCTGTTTGTCAGAGCAACTGAAGAAGAGGAAAGGCGAGAGATCTGGCAGCAAACCCACTCTGGGGTTAAATGGGACGAGAAGCAGGAGTGGGCTGTCAGGTGGATGGCTGGAAATGATGCTCTCCAAAGACCAGAGGAAAAGTGTTATATATATAATATATATATATCTCCTACAAATATAGCTCTGCCTGCAAGGGAGAAATGGACTCCAGCAGCTCAGGGAGCAGCAGCAAGAGGGATGGATGCCAGCCACACACATATACCCACCAGCAAGGAGCCCATCGGTGCGGGTGCAGCTCCTGGGTGCACAGGACACCCAGCCTTGGCACTCAGGGTGGCTTTATATCAGGGTAAATCTGCTGGGGACAGGCAGTGCCTGCCCAGGGCAAGGGCTGCCCTGGGCAAGGGCATCCCCCGGCAGTTTGGACCAGCCCTGGTTGCAGCACGAGCCTTTGCTTACACAAGACATGGAAGAAAACAAGGGAAGGGGGCGGGGGGGGGGGGGGGGAGAAAATATGTGATGATGAAAAGGGGCTGGGGAAACTGCATCACACCAGAGGACAGGGTCAGGATGAGCTGAAATTTGGTGTCATTTGCTTGGGCAAGAGAACATTTGGGGTTTGTTGGGGAAAAGCCCCCAAAGTCCTTCCAAGGCCAGCTGGGTGTTTTAGTACGGTGCATTTGAGAGGTCTGCCTCTCTCGAAGGCTGCATGCATTATTGACTGCCCTCCTGCCATATGCATGAGGAGGGGAGAAAATCCGCTGCGTTGTCCCTCCATGACAGCTGATAACAAAGACAACCCCTGACCCGTGTAGAACAACGGGAGGAAACATGAAGACATGGGGCTGTAGGGCAGAGCAGGTGGGGGATAGAATCCCTGCAGCACCCAGCTGTTGCAGCCCATTAACGGCAGTCATACAACAGGAAGGGTGCAGGGGGCATGGGGCAGGGTGCAGGATCCATGCAGGGTGCATGAGACAGGGTGCAGGATATGTGAAGGGTGCATGGGACAGGGTGCAGGATCCATGAAGGGTACATGGGTCGGGGTGCAGGATCTGTGAAGGGTGCACGGGACAGGGTGCAGGATCCATGCAGGGTGCATGAGACAGGTTGCGGGACCCACAAAGGGTGCACGGGACAGGGTGCAGGATCCGTGAAGGGTGCATGGGACAGGGTGCAGGATCCATGAAGTGTGCATGGGACAGGGTGCGGAACCCATGAAGGGTGCATGCAACAGGGTGCAGAACCTGTGAAGGGTGCATGGAACGGGGTGCGGGATCCGTGAAGTGTGCATGGGACGGGGTGCAGGATCCGTGAAGTGTGCATGGGACGGGGTGCAGGATCCGTGAAGGGTGCATGGGACGGGGTGCAGGATCCGTGAAGGGTGGATGAAGCAGAGTGCGGGACCCACGAAGGGTGCATGGGACAGGGTGCAGGACCCGTGAAAGGTGCATGAAGCAGAGTGCAAGATCCGTGAAGGTTGCAGGGTGCATGGGGCAGGTTGCAGGACCCATGAAACTGCAGGAGTTATGGGGTAAGGTGCATAATCCTTGTAAGGTGCAGGGGTTTGGGGATGAGGTGCAGGATCTGTGAAAGGTTCAGGGTCCATAGGGAGGGTGTGGAGACCTGTGGTGTAGGTCTGGACGTGCTCAGCCCCTACCTGCTGCCAGCCATGTCTGGGCTATGGAGGGTCTTTGCTCTACAGCTGCCCCTGAATCTGTCCTGTTTGCTTCTGCCTGGCCCAGCTGGGTCACTAACACTGTCACCGGGCAACAGTGGGAGCCCAGCAACCCCCCTGGAACCCCTGCACCCCTTCCAGCATCCTGAGATCCCCTGCACCCACTCTTTAGCATCCCCTGCACACCCCCCAACACCCTCTGCCTGCAACCCTTCCCAACAACCCCTGCACCCCCTGCCCTCGACCCCCCTGCTGAAGAGGATCCATAAATGTCCCCTAGTTTACAATTTTAGGCTTTTGGGGTGTATTTTCAAAGCTCCTTGTGGAAGGGGAATCGTGGGCTCTATTCCTGCTCCAGGAGGGCAACCAGGAAGCTGACATGGAAAGGATTTGGGAAGGGCCAGTGGCCTATAAAGAACCAATGTACAGAAAACAGTTGCACCTTCTATTAAAATAATCATAGGAGAATGATCCTTGCTTGTAAGGAGCTTTGGGAGGTGCAGGAATTGTAGGGACTGGTCTTTATCTGCATCTAAGGTCTGCGATATTTCAAAGAAAAAAAGAAAAGACAAGGAAAAGAAAAGGAAAGAAGATGATAGAAATTCTGGGATTTTCAGCAACTCATGCTATGACCTTACAGGCTTGTTCAGCCTCGAGAAGGGAAGGTTCCAGGGAGACCTTAGAGCCCCTTCCAGTGCCTGGGGGGCTACAAGGAAGCTGGGGGGGCTTTTTACAAGGCCAGCGAGTGACAGGACAAGGGGTGATGGGTTTAAACTGAAAGAGGGAGATTGAGATGGGACACCAGGAAGGAATTCTTCCCGGAGAGGGTGGGGAGCACTGGGACAGGTTGCCCAGAGAAGCTGTGGCTGCCCCATCCCTGGGAGTGTCCAAGGCCAGGCTGGATGAGGCTGGGAGCAACCTGGGCTAGTGGAAGGTGTCCCTGCCCGTGGCAGGGGGTGGCACTGGGTGGGCTTTGAGGTCACTTCCCACCCAAACCATTCTGTGATGCTGTGATTATAGTGCCAGTTCTGGAGAAGGTCTCCCAGCCACCTTCCCCCACAGGTGTGTGTTTGTTTCACCGGGTTATGCAGCCTCAAGTTTCAGCATTTCCAAAATCCACATGGCATTGTTTTCCCCAAGGATGGATCTGCTGTGGAGTCAATGGGCCGTTCCACGGTTGAGCTGTGCATCCCTATGAGCGGGATCCTGTGGCTCAGTGGCCGACACCACAGCTCAAACTGGCCAAGCTCCTGCCGCTGTCTCCTCTAGTTCCAAGTGAGATGTGGATCCAGCCAACATGGAACCAGTAAGAACTGGGAGAGGTGGGATCATGGGATCATAGAATATTTAAGCTTTGAAAAGACCCTGGAGATAATCAAGTCCACCCATTAACCCAGTGTTGCCCAGCCCCCCACTAACTCATGAGACCTGTGTGGTTCAGCAATTGTTTTCCAACAGTTGGCACGGAGCCAGAAACTTCACGGGCGGTTAAAGGGAGCTGGCTTTTGGGAGGAGTGTTGTGCCAGGGTGCTTGGAGCTACCGAAGGTTTGGGTTCCCCTGCACAGATCTTCTTAGCTCACCTGGAAATGGCCTCAAGTTGTGCCGGGGGAGGTTTAGGTTGGATCTTGGGAAATTCCTTCCCGGAAAGGGCTGTCAGGGTTGGAACAGCCCAGGGAGGGGGGAGTCCCCATCCTGGGAGGGGTTTCAGAGCCGTGTGGATGTGGTGCTCAGGGTCATGGGTTAGTGAGGGGCTGGGGTGCTGGGGTGACTCGATGGGCTGAAATGGCTTTTCCAACCCAAACATTCCATGATTATATGACAGAAGGACCCGCTGTTACCAAGGGTACAGAGCCCTTGTTTAAGCAAGGGATAAGACCCTGCTTATCCCCTGGACAGCTGCACCAGGGTATGACACTTAGTCCAGAAGAACTCATGGAGAGATCTTGCAAGCACTGATTTACTGAGGAAAGTTGACTGGTTTGCCTCAGGTTTGGCATTCCCCCTTTCTCAACAAAGCTTTTTACTTGCTCACACTTCTGCTTATGTACAAAAACTGCCTCCGCAGCGATTCCCCCCTTGTTTCCAGAGAGCGATACACACATGCAGAGCCGCCCACTGCAGCACTCACAATTATAGATGATGCTACAAGGCAGCTTTATCTCACAGAGCCTCACTCGTGACAGTTGCATCCCTGAAATACTTTAAAATAAGAGACTCGGCTGCAGGGGGGATGATGGTAGATGGAGGAAGACTTCCAGTGGCAGAGTCAAGGGAGGGAAGAATGAGGGTCTGACAGATCATAGGATCACAGAACAGTTTGGGTGGGGAGAGAGCTTAAAGCCCACCCAGTGCCACCCCCTGCCATGGGCAGGGACACCCTCCACTAGACCAGGTTGCTCCAAGCCTCATCCGGCCTGGCCTTGGGCACTCCCAGGGATGGGGCAGCCACAGCTTCTCTGGGCAACCTGTCCCAGTGCCCCCCACCCTCTGCGGGAAGAATTCCTTCCTGATGGCCCATCTCAATCTCCCTCTTTCTGTTTAAACCCGTTACCCCTTGTCCTGTCACTCCCTGCCCTTGGAAAAAGCCCCCCCTCAGCTTTCTTGTAGCACCCCAAGCACTGGGTCCTTCTGGCTTAGTGTCCTTCTGCCGCTGGGGGCCTCAGAGCTGGAGGCAGAACTGCAGGGGGGGGGTTCTCCCCAGAGCAGAGCAGAGGGGGAGAATCCCCTCCCTGGCCCTGCTGGCCACACTTCTGGATGTCTGTGAGTGGAGTGATGAAAGATGGCAGGGGACAAAGTCTGCTCCCAGCCCTTTTTCTGCTCATTCCTTGCCCCAATTTCGGTAGCCATGAGTAAATCTCTTGTAAAACTGCAGGACACAGTCACTGCTCCATAGAGCAGTTCAGTGGGGACCTCAGTTCCCTCTCTGTGGGGCTGAATTAGAGCTGAGCTGTAAGTGATACCTGTAAAGCACTTGACAGCTCCTCAGGAAAAGGATTGGAGAAGCTCCAGAAATGTGCTTTGGTTTGGACATTTGCCCTCCACGAGGGTTTCTGTGTCCCTGGACTTGGTCTGAGGAACATCTGCATTGAAGGAGAAAGGTCCTTTCTGCCCTTTGGTGTCCTGCCTCCAGCAACAGCCCCTTTCCCGCCTGGCCAGGGCTCCCCTCCAAGCAGATGCTGATGGAAAAGCTGATTCAGTTGCCAGTCCTGGTCTGCAGGATTTGGGATTTTACCTGTCGGTGGGAGAGAGGACCACTGTAGCCACTGGTGACCTGGGCAGGCAGTGGACCCAGCACGAACATCTGAGTGCAGCAGGCTGTGGCGAGTAAATAAAGCAGCCGGGGGGAAAGGGCAGGTGTTATTTCTCTTTGCAATATCATCCACTGGAAATTAAATCCTCTCCAAGCTGCTGCAAGTCCTGTCTCAGGAGCTCTCTCATACGGATATTTTTTACATCTGAACAGAGTCCATCAGGCAGAGACACATAGTCATTCCCTGCTTCCCCACTCCCCCTGCTGCTGCACTGCTCTGCCAGCACCACCACCCCACCAACACCCTGTCCCCACAGCATGCTGTCCCCACAGCATACTGTCCCCAAAGCGCACTGTCCCTGAAGTCGACTGTGCCTAAAGCTCATTGTCCCTAAAGCTCATTGTCACCAAAGCACACTGTCCCCAAAGTCTGCTGTACCTAAAGCTCATTGTCCCCGAAGCTCACTGTCCCCACAGCTCACTGTCCCCACAGCCCGCTGCCTGCAGCCAGCAGCACACCGGGACCCTCCTCGGGGCTTGGCTCGACCTTCGATGGACTCTGCCTGGTGCTGCCTGCATCCTCCCAAGATCAGGGAAATGCAATCCACAGGCGACCTGGTGGCTGCAACTCCAGCACTCACCAATCCCCTCCTGTCCTCTGGCAGGAGGGAGGAACCCCCAGTTACTGCTGATTTCCTTAAAACACCAAATTCCTGCTCTGAGCAACTCAAGAAGCATCACTGCACCAGTTGGCAGAGTTGGGATGCTTCAGGCATCCGTTAAGGCTTTCCAGCACCTGGAAAAAATTTCGGAGTGTATTATTTGGCACATCAATTGTGTGTATTTTACGGGAAGGAGAACTGCTTTCTTGGGCCGGTGTCACGACAGACTGCATCCATGTGGGCTGTCAGGCTCCTGGACATTTTACGCAGCAGCCTGGATGGCACGAGAAGAGAAAAGTAGCACCGGAAAATATAGATGTCTGTATAGAATCATAGAATCCCAGCACGGTTTGGGTGGGAAGGGAGCTTAAAGCCCACCCAGTCCCACCCCCTGCCACAGGCAGGGACACCTTCCACTAGACCAGGTTGCTCCAAGCCTCATCCAGCCTGGCCTTGGACACTGCCAGGGATGGGGCAGCCACAGCTTCTCTGGGCAACCTGTCCCAGTGCCTCCCCACCCTCTCCAGGAAGAATTCCTTCCTGATCTCCCCTCACACATGCACTTATACAATATATTATCATCCCCAGTATCACTCAGAGCCTGATCCAGAGATTCCTGTTGATGAATGGGGTCAAAATCACCCCCCAAACACGATGCTTTTGTCCGACTCTCAGGCAACACAAGAAAACGGGAAAAGAAAAACACAGCAACCCTCTGTAATTAATATAAGGGTTTATAGCAGTTTGACAAATGGGGAGGCTGATATGATTTTTCCAAGCGTGGGAAGAGAAGATCTGGGGGAAAAAATTTAGAGAAAAAGAATTAAGAAGATAAAATTTCATTAATTTTGGACTTAATGTTCTGTAGCATCATCGCTTCAGCATGTGCAGTTGGATTTATTTTCATGGGGTTCTGGTGCTGTGGGGGGTGTGTGCAGAGGGACTAGTTAAGGCCTGATTCTGCCACGGGAGGCAGTCCTTTCCCCCTTGCCTTTGGTGTAAACCTGTAGTAAATAAGGGCAATCATCGGTGATTCAGAGGTGGGTGTGTAATTTTATTCCCATGCAGCGATGTGAAAATTGCAGCGACATTGTGAAACGCTGAAATTAATGTTTATCAAGGGCATTTTCTCATCCTGCTCGGTTAATGGCAGGCAGACCCCTTCAGCTCTCGAGCTGCAGAAAACTTTTTTAACACACCCTACTTTAACAATCCCTGTGGTTTGTTGACTTCCTTGCAGTTGGGTTCCTATGTTGCTCCCACTCATCTTCATTATCCAGTTTATGGGTATGATGGGTGAATAAATCATCTTCCACCAGATATTCCACCATCCAGAAGAGCATTGAACTCCAGACCTCACCTCAGCTACGTGCAGACAAACTATGCTGGATCATGGCATCCTAAGAGGATGCTTATACCCAGCACCCAAAGGGCGGTAGTTTCTTGCCCTGCTTTCAGCACCTGCAGTCACCGGACCGCAGTCAGATTTAACGTACTGTGATAAAGACCCATGTCTACATCATCTTCTGTCTTAACTTCTTGTTTTTGCTTTTTCTGTGTCTCTTGATTTAAATCTGGGACTAAAACTATGGGTTACCACTCCCCAAGAGCCCTCCACTTGTGCTTTTACAGTAGGAATGGTTAAATGATGCCTGGGATTTCATATAAAATAAAATAAGGGGAAAAGAAGTCACAACCCTTATCAGCTCCAGGCTGCTGTTTTCATGGTGACCATCTAGCATCTCTCACCTACCGCACGCTGCAGTGAGCAGCCCTGCTGCCTCATGCAATCAATTTCTTCAATCAGCACCCTTTATGCTGGTTTTTTTTTTTTTTACTTCCTTATCTACTTTCTGATATTGAATAAGAGGTTTGAAAGGAACAATGTGATGTAGAAAGTGTTTTCTGTGATACCTGTGCTTTTAGGGCAATGTGGAAGAATTCCTTCCTGATGTCCCATCTCAATCTCCCTCTTTCCATTTAAACCCGTTACCCCTTGTCCTGTCACTCCCTGCCCTTGGAAAAAGCCCCCCCAGATTTTTTGTAGCCCCCCAGGCACTGGAAGGGGCTCTAAGGTCTCCCCAGAGCCTTCCCTTCTCCAGGCTGAACCCCCCAACTCCCCCAGCCTGGCCCCATGGCAGAGGGGCTCCAGCCCTCGCAGCATCTCCGAGGCCTCCTCTGGCCTCGCTCCAACAGCTCCGTGTCCTCCTGCTGTTGGGGGCCCCCGAGCTGGAGGCAGAACTGCAGGGGGAGTCTCCTCAGAGCAGAGCAGAGAGGGAGAATCCCTTCCCTTGACCTGCTGGCCACGTTAAACCCACACTAAACCCACGCTGGACCCAGCTCTGGCTCACACGTGGTCTCACCTCCCGAACCCTTACATGGGCACAAATCCTTGTTTGATGATGACCAGCTTGGGCAGGGCTGCACCTTCCCCTGCCGGTATTGTCCCAAACCTGCCTGTTCTTGAGCCCTCAGCAACAGCCAGCACCCAGTATGCTGCTGCATTCGCCTCCCTCCTGCCTCCCCGCTACAGCACCCTCACCTCTGGGCCGTGCTGCCCCGAGGTAATTCGGAACTGGGTGAGAAGCAGCACAGGCTGTTAATCCCCACAAACTTCTTCACCCTCATGCACTTGTGAATGAGCAGAAAGATCTTTTCTGCTGGCAGGACGACAGCGATCCAGCCTCCCTAACAGAACCTGACATGGAAATGGAAACAGATGCCTTATTTCCAGAGTTTTATTATCCATGTGTGAAGGTTTTACCCTCGCTTCTCTCTCTCTGATGATGTTCAAACTCTCATGGGTTCATGCTTCACCACAGATGGATTTTTCCTGGAAGTGCCCAAGAGGGAAAGGAAGAAGCATGAAGCTCGAAGATCTCACCGAGGAAGACCATCTGTGCTCTTCCTCTCCCCAAATTCATGCGTTAATCTTCTTCCTTGAAATAAAGTACAAGCTTAAGGCTCTAGGAAAGTTGTTCATGTGTAACCTGACAGGCAAGGCTTGCTCCAAACTGAGCCCAAAATTCTGGATGGTAAGGGTATTCCTGACATCTGGAAACCCCACTTGGTCCTGTTGAGGTTCAGCCTGGAACACAGCAAGCACGCAGAGCATCACACGGAGCACGCAGCAGCTCGGATAAGCACGCAGCAGACATGGCATTGCCGGAGTTTGGGCACCACAACGCTCCAGGAATGGGGACGAGGGGCTGGAAAGCTGCCCGGCGGAAAAGGACCTGGGGGGGCTGGTCGACAGCAGCTGGATATGAGCTGGTGTGTGCCCAGGTGGCCAAGAAGGCAAACGGCATCCTGGCCAGCATCAGGGACAGTGTGGCCAGCAGGACCAGGGCAGGGATCGTCCCCCTGTGCTGGACACTGGGGAGGCAGCACCTCGGATCCTGGGGTCAGTTTGGGCCCCTCACCCCAAGAAGGACCCTGAGGGGCTGGAGTGTGTCCGGAGAAGGGAATGGAGCTGGGGAAGGGGCTGGAGCACAATTCCTGTGAGGAGCGGCTGTGCTGGGGCAGCCCTGCCTCAGTTTCCCCGCTCACAACCTCCTGCACACGGAAATTCCCTGCAGTCCCTCCCTAGCCCCCCGCCACCTCCCGCCTTCCCGGGGGAGGGGAAGGGAGGGGAGGACGGGCGGAGCCGCTGCTGGGGGGCGGCACTACTCCGCATCTCCGCGCACCGCCCCGCGCACCGGAGCGCAGCTGGGAGAGCGGCAGCGCGGACCGCACCGCGCACCGCACCGCGCATCGCACCGCGCTCCGGAGCGCAGCACTGCGCACCACACCGCTCACCCCTCCCTACGCCCCGCTTCGCACCCCCCCGCGCCCCGCTCCGCGCACCATGGCTCTGCTGCTGCAGCTCCGCACCGTCTCCGGCCTCCGCGGCAAAGCCGACCGCATCGCCAAAGCGGCTTTCCGAGGTAGCGGGGGGGGAGGGGGTCCCGGGACGGGTCGGTGCCTGCTGCAGCTGTCCCTGCCTCAGTTTCCCCACACCAGCCGTGCTTGGGTTGGGAAGCGCGTTGCAAGCCTGCCCACCCCTCCCCGTGTGGTGCATGAGCCCCCCTCCCCGAGCTTTTCTGCCCCCCACCCCCCCCGCCTGCACCCTGCCTGGGACCCTGCAGCACCCACGTTACCAGCCCCTGGGGAGGGGGATTCATCCAGGGGAAAGCAGGTGAAGTCACAGCGTGACAAACCCTGTCCCCCCCTCCCGGAGCAGGATCGTGTCCCAACTTGGGGGAGGTCAGGGGCTTGGTGGCAAAGCTGTGCCCCCAAGAAAGTGTCCCCGGAGGGGCAGAGAACTTGCCTTGCGCTGTGTGCCTGGATTTCTTCTGAGGATGCAGCAGCGCGTCCGCTCCAAAGCTTTCCAAAGGAAGCTGCACAAGGAGCAAAAACTCTCCAGGGATGCATAACCTTAGAGGTCACCAAACCTTTCCCAAACCCCACCATGGGCTTGGGGTGCCGGATCCGTCCCACCGGCGGGTGTGGGATGGTTTGACAGTGCTGGAGTCAGGAATAGGAATCCCTTCTCTCCAGGAATGTGCTGTGGGAGAGGAGCAGGTATTGTCATCACCTCCCAGCCAGGCCAGCACTGCCTGCAATGGCCTGCCCTGCACTGCCTTAATGACCATAAACTCATTAAAAAAGCATAATTACCTCTGTATTTCCCTGTCCCAGCCTCCCAGCAGCAGTGCAGGGGCGGTTAAATAATGTCACTGGAATAGATCCCAGACCTGAGCCACCCCCCAGCAACACCCCCCACCTCCCCTGGCAGTGGGGAGGTGGCACCAGCAGGAAGACCGAGGCCCATTGCCGGTTTTCCCAGTGAGTCCCAGGAGGACCCACATTTCCAGTCCCATGCATGCCTGGCCCTGAGCCCAACACGCCATCGGATGGGCAGGATCTGTCCCTGCCTTGATCTCTTTGGATAAGGGCCGCTGCGAGACCCTACGGTCCAACTGATGGGAATGACACCCACTTGGAGATGCTTTGGGATCAGCGCTGCACCCACTGTGCTCCCACTGCACCCTCCCTCCCGTGCTCCTGCCAGTGCCCTTGTCAGAGCCCTTATGGGGAGCCAGGGCATTTCTCCAGGCCCCCCACCATGATCCCATCTTCAGGTCCCCCAGGCACGAGCCAGTTCCTGCACGATGCAGGATTGCCATTGCTGTCACACCGTCCAGGGAGGATGATGCTAAACTTCACGGCACTTTCCCTCCCAGGTGTTGAGCTGCGAGGAGCTGGGCTCATGGACTCTTCTTTCCCAAGGAAAAAGTCAGTTGGCATCTTCAAGCACAGTTGGGTCAGGATCAGGAAATTTTTTTCCTGGTAGTTCGCTGCAATAGATTTCTGTGCAAAGAGAGGGTTTAGTCTCCTGCTCTGTCACCACCAGATAGTCACCGCTACCTGCATCCAGGGATGCCTCTTCCCCTGCTCATCCTGGGCAGCCCCAGAGCGCATGACTGGGATTCAGCAAGCCTGGTCCTAGAGGAGATCCAGTGATCAGACCCTGCAGGGCTGGATCCTGGGGTCGTGGGTAGAAGATCCTGTCACTAGAAGGTGGTAGAGGTGGGTTTGGGAGCAATCCCACACGTGGTTGGGTCGGTGAAGGCAGCAGGCAGGTGGGTTAGGACTGACCCATCCCTCGTAGGGGATGGCAAATGGAGAGGGGTTTGGGCCATTTGGTGCATGTCCAAAGCGGCACCAACCCTTGCCAGTACAGGGAACAGCATTCAACGTCGTGCATTCACGTTTACTCCAAAGCTCAGCCACATCTTACCCACATTCCTTGTCCCAAAAGGGGAACAAGTGGAGGCAGCTCCGTGCCTGCCCTGTGGACAGGGAAGTCCAGGGGGAGAGCCCCTGGGTACCACTTTGACCCCGAGTGTTGGGTTTGGGCTGTGGGAGAGCACTGAGCTTGGGATGATGGCTAACACGCGATGTGATCTGGGGCAGAACCTGGCTTGGGAGACAGGACTTTGTTCTGGACGAGAGGACCAGAATTATCACCATGAGCATACATGAGCAGTACGGTCTTTATGGAAAGGGGATCTTTCTGCCACACCATGGACTTTAACGGTTGTAGGAACAGTAAGGTAGGAGTTCTCACATGCTCTCAGGCTTTCCTGGATGAGTTTGGCTGTACTTGTGAGGTTGGCTCATCCCAGATTGCTAATTGCTTTGGATAGATGGGGCCAGGTCCTGAGGGGTCCTGAGTTGGACCCTGACCTGCGCTGGTGGGTCTCCGTGCTGGGTTTCAGGGGGTGAGTCCTGACACCCCTCTCTGAGGTTGCACAACGCCGAGACCTCCTCTGGTGTTCTCCAGTGTCTCTGGATGGGGTAGGATAGGATAGGATAGGATAGGATAGGATAGGATAGGATAGGATAGGATAGGATAGGATAGGATAGGATAGGATGAAGCCGTACACGTTGGCTGGAATCTCCAGTGCCAGACCCAGGGAAACAACCCCGTGTGGGTGGTTGAGTTTTGGTGCCAAGGTCTTTAGAGGGAAGAGTCTCCTGCCTTTCTCCAGTGACTCCAGAGGGAGACCCCTTTAAATGTGGAGTGAGGTGACCCCCACCAGCCTGGCATCCCTCACAGCAGCTCACAGGTTGAGTGTTGTGCTGATGCTCCTCACTATCCTGGTTCCCCTGGCGTTACTAAGCATTGCGGAGAGGGATGCTCTTCACTAGTCAAGCTGCCATCCAGCCTTTTCCCTCTCCTCTCCCGCTGGCAGCAGATCCCGGGGGTTTGGGCAGAGCTCCCCGAGTGGGTGTTTGCTCATTCAGCCGAAAGCATCCATTATCGCAGGAGAAGTAGTTAACAAAAGGGGTGACAGGCTGCCGTGTGCGCTTCTGCGGGTGGGCAGTGCTCTGAATCGCTGCTCGACTTCAGCTCGGGTGGGAGATGAATTTATCACAACCTTGATAAAAGCGTTCCTGAGCCATGGCTGAGACTGACAGCCACGTGGGATGGCTATGGAAGAACACTGCTGCTCTTCTCCCAGGGATCCCCACACTCCTGGCAGCCCCCATGAGCAGTAGCTGCACTATTTGTGTCTTGCAAATAGGAGAAACTGAGGCACGAAGAGGCTCTCCCAGTTGTGGAGCAGCTGGGGAGAGGTGCCAGGTTATCTAGCTCCTTGTCTGGAAGTGGAGGAGAGAGGTGGGCTCTGCCCAACCTGGGTGGCCAAAATCCACTCCCACCCCTGAGCATCAGGGACTCATCTCCCACCACGGGGTTGGATTTGACTCACCAAACTCCCAGGGAATGCTGGGAGTTCCCAGTGTTGGTGTTAAACAACAAGATCCCTTGCCTTTCTGACCCCCCCTGTTGTTCTGAGGAAATTTGGGGGTGCTGTTGAACTTCAGTGACTTGTAAGGCACCCATCGTTCCCAGCAGCCACCCTATGCATGCCCCAGGCTGTCCAAAAAGGGCTCCAAATCCCTAAATCCACCGTGGCTCTCCACCTCTTTGCTCTGCAGGTGAAACGCAGCTGGGGGTGAATTTCAGATTTTCAGCTTTTCAGGCTGGCTGCAAGAGAAGAGCAGAAAAACGGTGAATTTTCTGCAGCCTGCCTGTCTCGGGGGTGCCTGCTCCTGGGCCCCAGCGGGGTCTGAGCTCAAACGGGGTCGCGTGCCCAAAGCAATTTTCACTCTTAGATCAGCCTAATTGCGCTTGTGAAGGGGGGAACTCACGCCCCGTTGCAATTAGAGAGCTTGTCAGCTAATCGATCACAGATGGAGTTATAAAGAGCTTCATGGGCTTCCTCTCTGGATTAGTGTGTGTAAATGAGGGAGATCATTCACGGATACCTCCTGGAGCCTCACCGGGGGATAATGATACCTCTGTAATGAAACATCGCCGTGAGGCTTGCTGGACTGGGAGAGGATGGGGCAGAGGAGGTCCCACGGTGTTAGCTCAAGTCATGCTCTTAGGAGAAATATTTCTGGTGGCAGATTGTCCCCCTTGGACTGTCTTCTCGCAGATACTGCTGCCTACGTGTACTTACTAACAGGTGATGCACCCCCCTGAGCTGTGCACATCTCCTCAATTAGTTTGCTCCTGTACCTACATGAGGGTGCTCTGCAGCTTCCCCATGAGCCCACACCAAGGCTGGGATGCACTGTGCCTCTGGGAGGCTGTCCCATCACTTAGGAAGCTGTGGGGTCCTTGAATCACAGGATGCTTTGGGTTGGAAGGGATCTTAAAACCCATCCAGTGCCACCCCCTGCCATGGGCAGGGACACCTTCCACTAGACCAGGGTGCTCCAAGCCTCATCCAGCCTGGCCTTGGACACTGCCAGGGATGGGGCAGCCACAGCTTCTCTGGGCAACCTGTCCCAGGGCCCCCCACCCTCTGCAGGAAGAATTCCTTCCTGATGGCCAATCTCAATCCCCCTCTTTCCATTTAAACCCATTACGCCTTGTCCTGTCACTCCCTGCCCTTGGAAAAAGTCCCCCCAGCTTTCTTGTAGCCCCGTAGCCCATGAGGCTCATGGGTCTCCTCCACCCTCACCCGCAGACACCTGGCATGAGATAAATAATAGCATTCTGCCTATATCTCCAAGAAACTCCTGCTTCTGTGGGTGAAGTGATTCACAGAAGGGAACTGGGAGGGTGATTTGGGATACAGGCTGCACCTTCTGGGTTTGCTTTACCCAGGTCGAATGCTGCAGACAGCAGAAAGTCTGACAAAATGATTTTCTGGCTCTCCTTGTGTAATAATGAATTAGAAAGGGATGGGGCATTCCCTGCAGAGGGCTGTGTCATTGGGATATCTCAGTCTTTGGTAAAATAAAGGAAAAGTTGGCCTCACAGTGATAAGGGGACCCCTGGCATCCCCTTACCCTGACCACAGGTTCTCTGTGAAATGCTGGAACAGGTTGCCCAGAGAAGCTGTGGCTGCCCCATCCCTGGGAGTGTCCAAGGCCAGGCTGGATGAGGCTTGGAGCAACCTGGTCTAGTGGAAGGTGTCCCTGCCCGTGGCAGGGGGTGGGCCTGGGTGGGCTTTAACTTCCCTTCCCACCCAAACCATGCTGTGATTCTATGCTGGGCCCAAACTAGCCTCACGCACTGAGCTGTTTTTAATTATTCAGGAGACAGTTTGCCTCTGGAAGGGAAAGCCTCAATCTAATTCAGTGATTAAATATTAGCATTTTTATAAGTTTTCCTCCAGCAGCGTTATGCTGTGGGTATTAACTCGAAATATTGGTTCAGGGTGTGTGTGGGGGTGGGTAAGGTTGTCCTACTGAGAGCATGGGGCAGCCTATGAGCTGGGGATCCTTGGGAAAACCCGGTCATTTCCATAAGTAATGCAGATGCGTGGCTGCCGTCCCTCTGCAGCAGCTCCTTCTCTTGTCCCCTCCCTGCTCCCAGCTGACTGGGGGCTTTCAGGGCTCCTCTTCCTCGTTAGGCCCCTGCCCCAGGGCAGTGTCCATCAGATCCAAGGGTGCGACCATGGAGGGATGTTGCCATCAGGGTGTGCACGCATGGCTGCATCCCTGTGGGTAGGCTCAAACAGATCCTCTGCTCTGCGCAGGAGCTCGGGTGGTTTCCTTGGGGTAGATGGTCCTAAATCTCATCCCTGGGGTTTGAGCATGCTTCTGGGGTGTGTAGACCTGCATCACAATTCCCCAAAGCCTGAGGGGCCCTGGTGAACCAACATAAAGACCCTGCAGAAACTACCCCCATCCCCATCCCCATGCTCCGATTCATCTGCTCTGCAGTAGAAGGGTCAAGACTTGAACACACCTATTAAGTGTACCCTGGAAAAACCTTCTTAATGATCTCTTAAAGCAGGTTAATGTGCTGTTTAGTGCTGATGCAGGGGAGCCGGAGCTGGATTCACCCTCTTGCGTGGGCTGTGTCCCCTCTGCACCCCCTTTGCACGCACCCACACGTGCCTGGGGTGCTCTCACACCTTCGCAGATGCATTTTCCTCATCTCAGGCAAAGCAGACTGTGCTCCACCATGGTCATTCCTGCAGACCCTGACCCCAGGCTCCTGCTGCCACTGGTGCTGTGCAGCCCCCACCCTTTCCTCCCACTCCAGCTACAACCAACCTGTCCTCCTCTCTCCTCTCCAGGGCTCTCCTTCTACACCCGAGTGCTTGAGAACTGCGAGGATGAGGCCAGGTTTGATGAGGTAAGAGAAGATGTGTTTTTCCCCTGTTCTGTCTCACACATCTGGTTTGCTTTGCTCTGACTCCCTGTCCAGATGAATATCCCTGATCCCTAATTTTTTCGCCAGTTGTTGTCTGCTCCAGGGTTTCTCCTGGTAGGTACCAAATGGGTCTCTTGGCTGTGGTCTGGTTGAGGACACAGGGTGTCCTGTGATGTGGGAACAGCCCCACAGCGTTTTTCCATGGAGTGATTAATTAAAAAAAATAAAATCCATGTTGCTTGCACTGAATTTTCAGGAAAAATTGCTTGTTTCCACTGGGTAAATCCCACTCGGCTCTCCTTTCCCTTGCCTTGGGGGGGAAAAATCCTCCTTGTTTTAAATCCTGAGTGCCTCAGTCCTTGATGCTCAACCTGCCAGCCACCCCCACCCCTCTGCATCCCCTCATCTGCCAATTGATCTGCTTTGGGTGCCGATAAGATGATGGATCGGCCATCAGTGCTTGGCTTAGAGCTTGGAAAGGGAGAGAGAAGCAATTGAAACCCAAGTTCTGTGTGGTCTTAAAATGCAGCCTTCTCTGAAGCAGTTACCGAGAAAATATTCTGAGATGATCGAAATAAGGTCACCCACACAAGCAGGGAATAGAGGTGCTGATAAGAAGCCACATTGGAAGTGGAAATGCGCTTTCAAAAGGGAATGGATGTTTCCTCTGATTGGTTTATGTTTCTTGCAGAAGATAACCCGTTCCCAGGGGTTGGAGAACACAAGAGGCTATGAGGAATATTAAGATCTTTAAATTGTTTATGGCTTTCTAAGCCCTTTCACCTTCAGAAAATAAGGTTACGTCCTGGTTCTAGGCATGGGATGGTTTCGTGGGGTGATAAATCCCATGGTGTTCCCAGCTTGCACAGCCAGAATCAAACCCGGCTCCTCCCTGCCCCTCGTGTCCCTGCCATGGGTTAGTCCTTGCTCCAGGATTTAGGGGAAGAGCTTAATCTCAGGCTCCCCTAAACTGTCAGGAAGGTTTAAGGAGCAGGGGAAGCCCATGGTGTGGGCAGGGTGGGATCTGCCACTGGTACCCCGGGTTTGCACGGGATCAGTGTGGCACAGCAAGGCGGTGGCTGGAGATTTGTCTCCAAGCAGGTTCCTACAAAGCCGGGGCAGCCGAGAGAAGCTGCTGATGTTACTGGGATGCAGATTTCTATAGATCTGTGCCCAGCAATCTGTGAGTATAATAACTGATTTGAATTACAACCGTGGAGGTGGGCACTGCTGGAGCTGCCTGTGTCTCAGAACTCTCTGGTTTCAATGAGGAGATCCAGGGATGAAGGGCTGGAGGCTTCATTCGCTGCCTCAGGTGTGATGGGAATGCCAGATACCGGCTGCTCCGGGTGTTTGGTGCCGTGCGGTGATCTTGGAGCATCCCAGCCAAGGTCTGAGCACCCCACAGTCCCAGGCGGTGTGAAGGAGAGAATGGGTATTGGTGCATGTGAGGAAGATGACGACTGTAGAGCTTAGAACACAGCAGGTATGAGAGTCTTGAGCCACAGGTATATGTTAGTGTGCATCATATTTTCTTCTAGTGCCTAGTACTGCATCTGTGGGGATGAGCCTCAGACTGTCCACATCTCTCTGTTTAGATCATGTTTATTACAGTTTCTGCCGTCAGAGCCTCATGCAAACCTGGTTACAATCAGCCTGGCAGTATCTACACAGTGCGTGGCAGCAGAGTGAGGCAAGGTGTTTTGGAGCAACCTTGCACACCTGGACCAAGCTTTGGGCTCCTTTTGTCTCTTTGCACATGGGTGATGCATCAGCAGCAGCAAGGCTGTACCCACTGCCCTGCTCACCCATGCTGCAAATAGCCTGATTTTCCTCATCCACCACTGGGGAAAACTCCAGCGTGGATCAGAGGTTACTCTGCACTGAGGACGAAGCTCAGCATGGAGCCCTAGCAGAGATGACACGAGGGTGAGCTGGCTGCTCCAGGGCTTGGGACCTGCCAAACGTGAGTCATCCCTGTGGGTTTTAAGTTAAGCACATCCCTAAGTCTTTCCTGTGGTGGTGGAAGAGTGGTCATGCTCTGAACAATTGTCCCATCGCTCAGGATTTTATCCTTAGCACCGTGAAAGGTCTCTGCAGCATCTCACCCGAGCCGAGGTGTGTGTAGCCACTCACATTCAGGTACCTAAACCTGTGTTAATGCCAGCTCAGACACAGCTCCTGCTGTAGCACCCGTGACCCAATACCATCCCAGCTAGCCCAAAACATAACAGTTTGATGAGTTCTGATGGCACGTAGTGAACGATGCAGAAAACTCATAGGCAAGCCTACATTTCTGGATTCATCTTTCCAGCTCTGCTGAACGCTTGCTGGGAGTATTTCCCTTTGAGTGTACATGCAACACAAATCATCATGCCATTGATGACAAGTGCAGCTGATGAATTTTATTGAGAGCAGCCCTGAGGAGAAAGACTTAGGGGTGCTGGGGGAGGAAAAGCTGTCCATGAGCCGGCCGTGTGCGCTGGCAGCCCAGAAAGCCAACCGGATCCTGGGCTGGATCCAGAGCAGCGTGGCCAGCAGGGCCAGGGAGGGGATTCTCCCCCTCTGCTCTGCTCTGGGGACACCCCCCTTCAGTTCTGCCTCCAGCTCTGGGCCCCCAACAGCAGAAGGATACAGAGCTGTTGGAGAGAGTCTGGAGGAGGCCAAAGAGATGCTCCGAGGGCTGCAGCCCCTCTGCTATGGGGACAGGACAGTGGGACTGGATGGTTTGTAAGGTCCCTTCCAACTTAAACCATTCTGTGATTCTATGATTCTGTGAATATTGAATAAAATGTGAATATTGCATCACTGCAGCACTGAACTATTCCCCCGGGGAGCCTTTCCGTTGGAGGTGATGGGTGCACATGGTTGTAATGCACAAAATTGAGCGGTGCTGTGGATGAGCCCTGATGGCTGAAGCAGTATTGAGGGGGTTCAGCTCACTCACAGGAAGGTGACCGCTCCGCTCTTGCCATCAGCTCCCAAGTGAAGGCAACCAGCCAGTTCACCTCCCTTCCTATCGGCAGTGAGTAGCTGGATGGTAATTTTGTCAGCTAGGCTGTAAGTGGGATGGGTTGTCCGGCAGGATGAGGTGAAGTAGGGAGGTCCATGGTGTGGAGAAGGTGGTGTCAACAGGAGACGGCAGTTTTGGTACAGACCATGGTGCAGGAGGATCCCAGCAGTGGGCTGAGTTGCAGGGTGAGGCAGGGGTGGTGAAAATCCTGGAGGGAAGCCCTTGACAAGAAGCCTCAGGCATGACCCTGTTTCCTCCTGTTTCCTCCTCAAAATGGGGTCAAATGGTGACTTTTATTCTTGTGGGTGATTTGGATGGGGGCATGTCTCATCCCTGTTGTGGGAAAGACTTTTGAAGCTGAGCTGGCTCATCTCTCATCTCTGTGAGAAGACGAAAGTCAGGGATGAAGAGGATGCTCCCGCCCTGCAAAAAATTCACATTAGGCTCACATGAAGCCAAAGGGGGGGTTTTGACAGCACTAACGAGGACATCAGCCCTCCCTGCCACTCCTTGACACTCATGAGGCCCTGCCAGCAGGCTGAATTTGGGCTGCCCCAGTGGTTTCCATTTGTTTGGTTCTACTCTATTTCTTTTGCAGTTCTTTTTATTCAATGCTTAATGAATTATGCAAAACCGGTGCTTCTCCAGAGCCGGGGGGAAGAAGAGCTGCAGGCTATTTCAGTGGGTAGCTACAGCACTACAGACATATTTTACTCAATCATTGAAGCCTTGACCCGAACATCTGGAAATGCCCCTGCTTAATCAGGCTTGGAGATGCCAAGCAGGATGAGCATCCACCCAATGCTCCCATGTGCTGCAGAAAATGGGGAGAAATGGCTTAAAAAGGGGTGACCGAGCTTGCAAAGGGGTGACATGGCTTAAAAAAGGGTGACAGGGCTTGCAAAGCTGCTTTTTCCAGCTCCCTTCTAGCTGTCTCACTGGGAATGTCTGGCTTCTGCATTCTGCCAAAGCATTTCTCAGCCTCTGTCTTTTTTTTAACCCTTTAATAGAAACAGATAAAATTCACCCAGCAGATATCACTTGCTTAGCTTTGCACAGAACTTTTAAAAGGGTTTTTAACATTAAAACCAGTAAGGAGAACAAACAGGTGACCAGTCAGGGAAGGAGGAAGGGTAACAGAAGCAGGGAAGCTGTTGGTAACAGCCCCAGTGCTGAGTAGGGCTGCGGTGGTGGATGCTCTCCTGGCCCGATGCTGCTGGCCTTTCCGAATGGGGCTGGTGGGGCAGGAGCAGGGAGAACATCCCACAGGCGTTTGGGATGGTGCTGAGCCCTATGCTGGGAGCTGCTTGCTGCCAACTCAGCTATCGAGAATGGTGTAGGCACTGTGAGATGCTGTTCCAGCTGTGCGCTGTCTTCTTCCACATCTGGCACACAGCTGGACCAGCCCTGATGGGGAGTGCTGGCCAGCATAGCTGTCCCTCAGGGATGGTCCTCTCCTGGCATATCTCCAGGAGCATAAGGGGGTGGCCAGGGCTCCTCCAGCCATCCCAGTGTAACACACACACTCATCACAGCAGTGTCTGGCAACTCAGGTTCTTGTCACTGTCTGGGATTCCCTTGAGCCTCAAAGTCACCTGGTTGCCACTTTTCACCTCCCTATTTGGTTCATCATATGACCCACGACGACATCCCTCCTGCCTTCCCCTCAAAACAAGTGAAGTAAGAGCAGTTTCATAGAATCACAGAACAGTTTGGGTTGGAAGGAACCTTAAAGACCATCCAGTCCCACCCGCTGCCATGGTACTGGAGGTGCTATACCCCTGCAGGCACTGCAGTAAGGTCTCCCCAGAGCCTTCCCTTCTCCAGGCTGAACCCCCCAACTCTCCCAACCTGGCCCCATGGCAGAGGGGCTCCAGCCCTCGGAGCATCTCTACGGCCTCCTCTGGCCTCGCTCCAACAGCCCCGTGTCCTTCTGCTGTTGGGGACCCAAGAGCTGGATGCACGTGCTGGTTGCAGGCAGGGATGAGCTGCCCTCCTGTCCAGTCCACAGGATTTTGTTTCATTCCATGATACATTAAGCTGAGTGGTCAGTGTCACTCCCGTACCCACAGCGCTGGGAGACAGCGGGGTGGAGGGGGGGCAGATTGCAAGACTGGAGAGCGGACTGCGAGAGGCATGACCTGGAAGGGGGGTGGGGGTCGGCTGGGATGTTCCTGCCAGCAACACGGTCTTTGTTCGGATCTCCTGGCGGGTGATTAGCAGAGAAGGAGTGTTTCTGTCAGGGAAATTGCTCTGGGAAGGGGTGTTGGAAGTTTTTTTCTCCCTGCTCTTGACTCTCAGCTGAGGGAGGGGTAGGTTTCTCTTCATTCGGATTTCCTTGCCTTGCCATTTTTGGAACCTGGCTGTGTTGGTCCATGGGTGGTGAGATCCTGTATCATATGTTCTGTGGGGTTTTTTTTTCCTGTTCTTTTGATTACTTATTAGCAGAGTATTGTTAGTAAAGCCATAAGTTTCATTTATATAATGAGATAGTTCCCATGCTTTGCCTCTCCAAGTTGCAAAGGGAGCGCTGGCTTCAGCCCAAGGGCAATTCCCTTCGTCCATCTCCACAGGCAGAGAGGAATGGGAGCTGAAATGCCAAATGAAAGAGTTTATAGGTAACACCTTGGCTTGGTGGGAGAAAAAAGGGTGGGCAGCTGAAGCCCATTAATTCAAAGCAGAAATAGGGTGCAAATATTTACTGCCTGAAGCTATGGAACCCACTTATCTAAGAGTGTAATTAAATGTTGTTTAAATGCTGGGATGTCTGGGGTTTTTTGCCTTTTTCCCTGTTAAAAATATGTTTTGACTGAGCCACCAGGCATATCTGTGCTTTATTTAGGAGAAACACAAAAATCCATGGACTGCATTGTTGAAGAGGTCAGACTGAGTGACTCTAATTATCTTTTCCAGGTTTAAAAGATAACAATAATAATAAAAAAATACCTATTTTACGAGGGAAACCATATCCCCTGGTTCCTTTGAGCAGTGTTTTTTCTGCTGAGGTCGAGCGGGCTGTAACTCAGAGCAATAACCATAGAGACTTGCATTTACATTTCACAGCCAGGCTGACTTCCCACTGTCAGACCTACCCCCACGAGGTGCTAGACACGGTCTGGGTGCTTCAGATCCACCACCCGCCTCTCCAAAATACTCAAAATCGAACAGCATTCAGAGAAGCTGACAGCAGCTTCACGGGGAGCAACGCCCAGGGATTCACTGGTGCAGGGGACAGAGTGTTTTTGCAACGAAGAGGGGAAAAATAAGTTGGTAAAGCTCGTGTGTGGCTTTCACAAGCCAGTTTGAGTGGTTTTCCATGCACTGGGATAAAACCAGGAGGAGGCTGAGGTTGACTGGGCAGACTGACAGAACATGGGTCATGGGCGGTGGTGCAGAAGCGTGTTCATAGCCTGGGGATCTGGGTGCCAGTCCTTGTCCTGTTAGTGGTTTGAGGGGGGAGTTTTGGGCAGCTTCCAGGGCAGGGTGCCCTCCTACAACCTGAGGCATGTAGTTGTGGCTGCATAGTCTGTCCAGAAAGGGTAGGAGTGTGAACCCCTCCCAGAGGTGAGCCGTGGCTCGGTGTGTACCTGGGATGTGCCAGAGTTTCTCCAGTGATGGAGAGCCAAGATGAGTGTGGTTGATTCAGGTGAATAACCTCAGTCAAGGTGGAGAAATACCAGCCCTGATTTTCAGCCCCAAACCAAGAGCATGGACATTCTGTACTAAATGATTTAGCCAAATCCAGGGGATCCGCAGCAGAATTCAGAACTGAGCCCCTTTCCAAAGCCCAGCCCCAAGGAACCAGTGACCATACCATGAAGGGATGATTTCTGGTGGTGGAAAACATTACCCAGCATTGCATTACACAGGATTTTAGGTGATACACCAAGTGCTTTAGGCAAATTGCATTAGTGGCTCTGGACAAGGGGGTGCCTCTGGAACTGGAGGGGTGCAAGCACACGTTCAAGGAGAGCTCCCAGGACGATACAGCACGTCATGGAGCGCAGCAGATGGGAGTGGGCTCCCCCACGCCATGCATCGCTTGCCAGCCCCCCCGGGGTTTGCTGTAGCAGCGGATGGGCTGTGGCGTGAGCATCCTCAAATGAGCTTGTTGGTGCAGAAAGCTGTCAGCAAGGCTGTTCAGCGGGGATCCTGTGGGCCTTTTAGGGCACTGCAGCTTCCACATTTGTTATTTTGCTGCCTGACAAACCTCTAACCGAAGGGAGTTGCCTACAGGTTGTTATATTTGCACCTTATCTTCATAGCCACACTTGAGCTTTGGGATCTGCTCATTAGGAAGGACTGAACTGTAGCGCAAGACTTGTCTGTGCTCGGAGCTGTACGTACCCAAAGAGCAAGAGACAGCCTCAGTCCTCCTGCCTAAAGCCCAAGGATGGGGAACAGACACTTACCCAAATGACAGGGGCAGGGATGCTCGCTCCTCTGGAGTGAGTGCAGCAGAGGCCATGGAGATGCTCTGAGGGCTGGAGCCCCTCTGCCATGGGGACAGGCTGGGGGAGTTGGGGGGTTCAGCCTGGAGAAGGGAAGGCTCCAGGGAGACCTTAGAGCCCCTTCCAGTGCCTGGGCGGCTACAAGAAAGCTGGGGGGGGACTTTTTCCAAGGCCAGGGAGTGACAGGAAAAGGGGTGATGGGTTTAAACAGAAAGAGAGAGATTGAGATGGGCCATCAGGAAGGAATTCTTCCCAGAGAGGTTGGGGAGCACTGGGACAGGTTGCCCAGAGAAGCTGTGGGTGCCCCATCCCTGGGAGTGTCCAAGGCCAGGCTGGATGAGGCTTGGAGCAACCTGGTCTAGTGGAGGGTGTCCCTGCCCATGGCAGGGTGTGGGACTGGGTGGGCTTTAGGGTCCCTTCCAACCTAAACCATTCTGTGGTTCTATGTCTGCTTATTCCAGTTCCTCCCCTAAATTTGGTCTGTGGACCAGCAGACAATGGTATTTCTGAGGAAGGAAAAAAACCCCAAACCCAGGACATGGCTGTGTGTGGGAACTGAGCTCTTCTCCTGTTTCAGGAGGTGCTTCCAGACTTCTTTGAGCTCCCAGTCTATGATGTCAGATGTCTGTGAGCAGCAAAGAGCCTGTGCCTGGATTGTGGTTTATTCCTCTATGGACATAGCAGAGTCTGGGTTTTTCTTGTACTGGCCAAGACTCTGGACAGAGGGATCATAGTTGGGGTGATAAGGATGCACAGACATCACGTATCAGAAAGGGCCAGGAGTATCCAGGCAGGAATCACTTGGGCTTTCTGTCTCCATCTCAGAAGTCCTGATCTTGGAAGAGCAGCTTAGCCCGCAGTGAACTGAAGTTAAAAATGAAGTTTCCCTTGAGAAGGTCTAAATTCTGGTCTCTTTGGCCATCTCCAGGCAGAGCCAGGGAATGATGAAGCTGCAAATAATAGATGTGACTGGTTTAACACCCAGAACATTGCGGGAGGTTGACGGGCTGCTGCTGGGATGTAGTGGACTCTGTCTCCTTCACCAGCGTGTCTGAGAGCTGTGGTGGAGAGGAGAAGTTGGGGGCAGGAGATGATGAATCTCCACTGGCACGTGTTGAGGAGCCATAAACAGTCAGGGTAGGACAATGTCTCAGGCCAGAGAGGCCTGGTGATAGCCAGAGAGAACAGGCAGCTCATAATTAATCTTGGGATGGCTGGTTGCATTCCTCAGCCTAGCCAGTACTGGCTAACAGAGCACCAGGGCAGCATGAAGGAGGGAGCAGAGAGCAGTGCACCTACGGCAGGACTGAGTTACATCCCCACAATGGTGAGGCCAAAGGAGATGTGGCTGCAGAACAGGGAGTGAGGCTGGACCATAGGGATACCACTGTCATGAGGCCATTTCTAGTTTTCTCTTATATTTCAGGATTGTTTTTTATTCCCATTTGCTTTCTTGAGTCACTGCAGAAAACGTAAAAGGGGGAAAAATAGCTTAAAAATTGTGTGTTGGCGTATTTCTGAAGAGTCACTAATTTCTTCCTGTGAAGTCGCCCGATAAGCACTTTCCTTTCAAGACTTTGAATGCAGTCCTGCTGCTCTCATAAGTGACGCAGGGCTCGACCCCGCTGCCTCTGCATTTGAGGCATCACGTTTCCATTCCGTGAGGCACCAAGAGCTGGTTGGCAATGGGGTGTGCTTGGCTTGGGGAGACCACAAGAGACCCGTGGCTCGGAAAACTGAAGGCAGGTCAGGTGGTTTAGCCTGGCAGCCTGAACTCTTGCCTTGGGAAGCAAAGAAGCCACAAATGAAAGGGATTTTTATATATGAGCATATATATATTTTTGTATGTATAAATGTATAGATGTATAAATATAAAATGTATATCTGTCAAAAATATACACATTTATTCAATGTGTATTAATACTCATATTATATATAAAATATTTGGCACTGAGACACATTCTTCATGACACTCCTATAAAACAGCTACATCTGCCTTTTTGCAGGGAAAAAGTAAGGCTAGTTAACCTTTTCCCATGGTCATCTGGCTAGTTAGGCTGGTTAGCTTTTTTCCATAGTCTTCTCAGCTCCATCCTCTTCACCTCTGCAGCAGCTCCCTAGAGCAAGCCTGACGTCTCTCTCCCGTCCTTTCTCCGCAGACTTTCCGCTGGCCGGTGGCAAGCAACATCGATGGGAATGAGATCCTGGAGATCCAGGTGTTCAACTACAGCAAAGTCTTCACCAACAGGTGAGCACGTGGCTTGTCCTTCCCTCCCACCGACCCCCTGGTCCTCTCCAGTGGGAAGAGGGAGCTCCTGCTTGAGCTGGAGCCACATCCCAGTTTGGTTTGGAGACTGGAGGGTGAGGATGAGGTTGGTGATGTCTACTGGGAAGGGCACGGAAGCTCAGATGCAATGTGTACAGCCCAGTGAGGGAGGTTGCCAACCACCAGTGACTGGACAGCGATCAGTGCTGTGTCTATGCCATGGTTTTCCCAAGACTCTGCCCTTTGGTTCAATACAACTTGTGTGTGTTTAAGAGAAACTGAAATATTTTGGTTATTTATCAAGATGGAAGTTGATATCAAATGTATTTCCACAGCTTTTTTGAAAATTCTGTGAGTGTGTGTTTGTCTTATTCTCGTATTTTTTCCTCACATAGATGCTGTGGTATTTGTCGTGCCTTATCTATTATCTGCAAAGTTGTGAACATTTTTTTCCTACAGTCTAAGTTTTTCCCCACATTCATAATGAACACAAGAGAAGGAAAGCTTGTCTGTCCCTTCTGTCAGCCTTAGTGTATTTCATACATTTATCCATACTGTCATCGCAAGAAATACGGGATGATTTCAGAAAACCAAGTGACACACCTGAATTGTCCTGCAGAACCTCTACACTGACATTAAAGAGGGAAAAGGGAAAAAAGAGCTGAGGAAGGGCTCTTGCTTGTGGTTGGAGGTTGCACTAATATTTTTTTGACCTGAAATCCAGTGTATTCCCCAGCTGGAGCCCAGCAGGTTCTCCTGAACATCTCCTAGGCACATGCTCATGCAAAAACTTGCTTCAGAGCCAAAAAAAAAAAAAAAAAAAAAGACAGGCAGATGGCATGCAGGGCAGGCATGCTAAATATATGATTAAAAAAAAAAAAGTCACAAAAAAACTACAAACAAAACAAAACAAAAAAACAAACAACAAACAAATAACAAAACCAGGAAAAAAAATTACATTAATTCTGTCTTGCTTTTAAGGAGCTTGAGTAGCAGAAGGAGAGTTGAAAAAAACTAGTTTTATTCAGTTGCTCTCTGGGAGGAGAAAGGCCAGGAGCTGCCAGAGGGTCCCAGCCCAGGGGGATGCATTGGGTGGGGAATGGATGGCAGATACAAGGAGGAGAAGAGAATCACAGCATCACAGAATGGTTTGTGTTGGAAGGGACCCTAAAGCCCACCCAGTGCCACCCCCTGCCACGGGCAGGGACACCTTCCACTAGCCCAGGTTGCTCCAAGCCTCATCCAGCCTGGCCTTGGACACTCCCAGGGATGGGGCAGCCACAGCTTCTCTGGCCAACCTGTCCTACTGCTCCCCACCCTCTCCAGGAAGAATTCCTTCCTGATGTCCCATCCCAATCTCCCTCTTTCCGTTTAAACCTGTTATGCCTTTTCCTGTCACTTTCTGCCCTTGGAAAAAGCCCACCCGCCCCCCCCAGCTTTCTTGTAGCCCCCCAGGCACTGGAAGGGGCTCTAAGGTCTCCCCGGAGCCTTCCCTTCTCCAGGCTGAACAAACCAACTCTCCCAGCCTGTCCCCATGGCAGAGGGGCTCAAGCCCTCGGAACATCTCCGTGACCCTCTCTGGACTCGCTCCAACCAGTCAATATCCTATTCCTCACCATTAAGGGATGGCCAGGTCTGCAGTGAGCAGGAATCTGGTTCCAACAGCCCATGACAATTGGCTTTTTCCATCAGTTTAGTCCCTGCTCTGTATAAAGAAACCCACACACTGTGGTTCTTGTCCTGGGGACCCAGCAGCCTGCAATGGTGGCATCTGGGTTCCCCCATCATGGTGTCCAGAGCACATGAAACCAGGAGCATCTCTGCCCATTGCTCGGCAGGTGTTTTCTGCCTTCCAATGCTCTTGCCATTTTGTAGCCAAAACACCTCTCTATCTTGTTTTGGAAAAGGCCGTTCTTGGCACGTCTCATCTCACTGTTCTTGACCATCTCAAATCATCTCTGCATCTCTTTATCCCACTAATGCTCAACCCTCAACATCCTCCCTCTAACGCACGCGCACAGGCTGGATGTGTCTACTCCGCCCTGCATCTTCCCAGCCCTGTGTGAGGGTGAAACCAATCTTTCTTCTCCCCCATCCCTTCTCCATTCATGCCGTTTTGGGTTAATTGGTTGTTTATTCCCCATGCTGGGCTGCTGGTGCACCGCACTCTCCGGAGCGGTTGCATTCTTGGAAATCTGGTCCACTTTCTCCCAGCCTGAGGTGCAGATGCTGCATCTTGGAAGTGTTTTTTGGCACGTGAGTGCCCTTTTTCTTTGGTTCAGGCACATCTTCTACCTCCACACTCTCTTGGTTGATTGCTCTGTCAGTCCTCACATTATTTGAAAATCTGATTATAAGATATTTTTACATCCCAGTCACTGATGTAGTCATGGGATTAATAGCAAAATTGCACCATATCACTGTCATTCAAAGCTGATTTTCAGCCAGTAATGTATTTTTAGAGTTTCTCCATTAATCTGCTCTTGTGAGTGTGCAGCACTGATCGCAGGCAGTGAGAAACCGAACATTTTGTAAGATCCTGCTCCTTCTACGCAGTTACCAAACAAACCTACTCCAAAGAAGCAAACCAAGCTTGTTTTGACAGGCTCTATCTCCTCATAAACCTACCTTGAATGTTATTGATTACACTCCAGGTTTTAATTGCTTATTCATTGGATCCTATAGAAGCTTTCCTATCCTTTTCCTAGGATGGCTGCCAGGTTAGTGGGCTCTCTCCATTCACCCTGTGTGAACTCTTCCCTGTGCTGGGATTTCTCTATTATTCCAACTTCATCATTAAAAATTGATATTAGTGGATCAGAGGCTGCTGGTTCTTTTGAGATGATTACCCACAAACTACCCCTGGCCTGCAACAACCAACGGAAATATTTGTCCAGCATGTTTGCCTGCTTTGCATCGTTATGGCCTGGAACAGGAACTGCTGCTCCTGTTTCTGGGTTGCCTTTGCATTGAAATCATTGGATCACAGCATAGTTTGGGTGGGAAGGGACCTTTAAAGGTCATTTAGTGCACCCCCTACCATGGGCAGGGACATCTTCCACTAGATCAAGTTGCTCAAAGCGCAGTCCAACCTGGCCTTGAATGTTTCCAGGGATGGGGAATCTCCCCACCTCTCTGGGCAACCTGTGCCAGGGTTTCACCCCCTTCAGCGTCAATTTCTTCCTTATATCTGGTCTGAATCTCCCCTCTTTTAGTTTAAAACCATCACCCCTTGTCCTGTCGTAACAGGCCCTGCTAAAAGTCTGTCCCCACCTTTCTTCTACACCCCCTTTACGTACTGAAACACAGTACTAGATCAGCTGCCTGGGGTAGGGGTGGGGGAACCAGCACCTCCTTGCAGAGGTTTTCCAGAGTTTAATTACCTTTTCCATCTCTCTCTTCTAAATTAAAAAGCCCTTCAGGTTAAAACCAGCTCCTTCATGCTGGCATTTACAGACAGTGGTAAAATGATCCCCAAAGCACGTCTGTAGCAGTGAGCATTGTCTGTCCCTCAGCAATTAAGGGAGACACAGCACAGCATGTTCTTGCTGCCTGTCTTTGGGATACTGGAGTGCCCATCCCTGCAGCCCATCCCAGGAAAGGAGACGGCATCACAGACCCCCTTCAGCAAACACCAAACAAGACATCTCCCCTGGTTTCCCTTGACGGTGATGCGGAGAGAATCCCAAAAGGGGCTTGATCTCCTCTTCCTGCAGTATGGGTGTCCGTGGGGAGTTAGGGCTCAGCTCAGGTGCCCACACAGGTCTCCAGCACCCTTCGGGAAGGACTCATGCCTCCTGTAGACCCCAGATTGTATCTTCCAGATGTTTGTTTGTCTCAGCTATGCCAGGACACCTGCATGGCAACAGGTACTGCTGTTTAGGTGATGGAGCTGAACCCCCAGTGGCTGAAGAGGGGTCTGGGAGAGCCAGGAGCAGCAAAGCACATCCTGCTTCAGGATGATGTGCACTGGGGACATGGGACTGAGAACTGGCTATGGCTGAAGGATGGGCTGAGAAGGCTGAAGTTCCCTGAAGCAGGAGACAACCAGGAGGCCAAGACAGCAAAGCTTTAGTCTAACCCTGTAAGCTGCCTACTGACTGTTTCAGATCTGAGCACTGGAGGCAGGAATCAACCTGCAGAACACACTACTCCAAGTCACAAATACAAAGGGATTAGCCAGGAAGCAGCCCTGAAGAGGAGGACTTGGGGGTGCTGGAGACCAAGAAGTTGGCCGTGAGCTAGACATATGCGCTGGCAGCCCAAAAAGCCAACCGGATCCTGGGCTGGATCCAGAGCAGTGTGGCCAGCAGGGCGAGGGAGGGGATTCTCCCCCTCTACTCCACTCTGGGGAGACCTCCCCTGCAGTTCTGCCTCCAGCTCTGGGGCCCTCAATAGCAGAAGGACACGGAGCTGTTGGAGCGAGGCCAGAGGAGGCCACGGAGATGCTGCGAGGGCTGGAGCCCCTCTGCCATGGGGACAGGCTGGGAGAGTTGGTTTGTTCAACCTGGAGAAGGGAAGGCTCCAGGGAGACCTTATGGCACCTTCCAGTGCCTGGGGGGCTACAAGAAAGCTGGGAGGGACTTCTTCCTAGAGCAGGGAGTGACAGGACAAGGGGTAACAGGTTTAAATGGAAAGAAGGAAATTGAGATGGGCCATCAGGAAGGAATTCTTCCCAGAGAGGGTGGGGAGGCACTGGGACAGGTTGACCAGAGAAGCTGTGGCTGCCCCATCCCTGGCAGTGTCCAAGGCCAGGCTGGATGAGGCTTGGAGCAACCTGGTCTAGTGGAAGGTGTCCCTGCCCATGGCAGTAGGTGGGACTGGAGGGGCTTAAAGATCCCTTCCAACCCAACCGATCTGTGATTCTAAGAATTTATGTTCAGACTCACAGCATTTCTCCTGCTGGCTAAGAAATATCTACACCAGGATATTAGTGCCAAGGCCTAGCCAATGAACCTTGGCTCCATCCCACCCTGAGGCAGCTAGTGCTGAGCACCTCCCTCAAAGGAGTGCAGGGAATCCATGGTACTAAAACAAATAAATTAAAGCCAGAGTCACAGGCCATGCTATAACTACAGCCCGTCCTTATTCCACAGGAGTGAGTTGGAGTGGGACAGACAGACATAAATCTTGGAAAGGAGGGAGAGGAGTGGGGAGAAGGAGATCCCTGGCACTGGGGTTTGGAAAGTTGAGCTGTGGTCTCTGTGAATAATTCACGTGCAGTTGATTAGTGCTATTTATCAAAGCCCCAGATAAAGGCATGACACCTGATGCAGGTCCACCCTGAATAATGGAGAGGGCCAGTACCCAGCCATGGCTGTGTGGCTCATTGAGTCGCTTTTGTTTCCTGCCTCAGTGGCCATCAGCAAGCAGCTAATTAGTTGGTAAAATAATCCTTTCCTAGCCAGGGCAGGTGCCTCAGTCTCCTTACAGCAGCTGATTGAGTGCTGGCCCCTCCTCAGGTCTGTGAGTCTCTGTGGCTGCACCTGAGAGTAATTTCCCAGGGCTCTGTGTGTCCGAATGCCCAAAGAAAGGGACAGAGCATGGAGTGGGGAGATGGTTCATGAGGACAACTCAAATGGGACAGACCAGCAGTGTCACCAGCCCAGAAACATGAATGGTCAGGGCATCCCCAGGCTGGGAAACTCTCTCCTCCAGTCAAGATCCATCCAAACCACCGGGGGATGGGTCCTGTGCCAGTGCGGGTGGGTGATGGGCAGTTCCACATCCTGCCTGTGCTTAATTTACTAGTATAGATGCAGGCTGAAAATGTTCCACACAAGAGAAGGACCAGTAATTATAGGTCCTGCACACCCCTCCTGAAATGTGGGATGATTCGTCTGGTGCCACATATCCCATCCTGGAAAGCAGGTGGTGAAGCCACCTAACTGCTGCATGATGGGATGATATAGGTAGAAATACCATTATTCTCCATCCTTTGTCTTCTGGTCCCCTGGGGAGATCTATGAAATACTTCGAGGAAGGGTGAAAATTCACAGCATGTTCCCACAATGAAGGGCCCTGGGAGAGGGCATATGCAGGAGATGGGTGCATGATGTGAGGTCCTAGATGTGGATTTGAGTGTGTCTGAGCAGGAGAAGACACTGTGGGACACGTATGAGTGATGTGGGGTGGAGGACAAGAGAGGCAGTGATGCAAGAAACAAGTGGAGGCAGCGGCTGGGGCAGCATGCCGTGCTGGTGAGACACCAAAGAGGATGTCTGTGTGGTCCAGAGCAACAGAGCATCATCCCTGAGGAAGGACATCTGGTCCCTGCTGCTGCTCCTATTCCTGGCCTCCTGGACAAGCCTTTTCTGGGCCACACATTGTCATAGAATCACAGAATCCCAGAACGGTTTGGGTGGGAAGGGACCTTAAAGCCCCCCCAGTGCCACCCCGTGCCAGGCAGGGACACCTTCCACTAGCCCAGGTTGCTCCAAGCCTCATCCAGCCTGGCCTTGGACACTTCCAGGGAGGGGGCAGCCACAGCTTCTCTGGGCAACCTGTCCCAGTGCCTCCCCACCCTCTGCAGGAAGAATTCCTTCCTGATGGCCCATCTCAATCTCCCTCTTTCCGTTTAAACCCATTACCCCTTGTCCTTGTACCCCTTTTGCCTTGGGAAAAGTGTCCCGTCTCTCCTCCTATTTCTTCTTGGCCCCTTCAGGTATTTTCCTGGTGCGTGAAACGACCACATCCCTTAAGGATGAAGAAGGCTGACCCAAAAACTAACGGCTTTTGCTTTGAGGTGGTTTGTTTTCCTCTATGTCACAGTTTTCCTCTCTGGGGCAAGAAGCAGAAACTGGATCTGGCCAAAGGCCAGAAGCCACGTTACAAAGGAGCAGGGCTGGGAGCACAGATAACATCCCCCTGCAGGAAACTGATACCCACGGGGAAAAGGCAGGAGCTGGCTCTCCTTACCTGACAGAGAGAAAAAGGGACTAATACCAAAGGCTTTTAATATAGCACTGTGCTCTCCGGGATAAAAAAGAGCTTTGTATTGTCCTTTGTACTCCAGCTTCTCCAGCAATTAAGATCTTTGCAGAAGTCAAGTCTATTGTGTGAAACTCCCTACAACCAGGGTACTCACCATATCATCTGCAGAAAAATAATCTGCTGTGGAATCACTGTAGGAAGTGTAAATGGAAAAATATTAACTCTGCTGTTGTAGGTTTGCCCCTTGCCTGTGTGCCCTCCCCACGCAGAGGCTTTGCCAGGGCTTGCAGGGCAGGCTCTGAGCCCTTGGAGCTTCCTCAGTGATGGAAGAGATTCTGTTCTCCCCAATTTCTTCTTTCTCAGCGTGGAAATCCCAGAGATAACCCTGTTGCTTGGTTTGCTTTTGTCTTGGTCCAAACCAATTTTTTAGAATCTTTTCCTAATTTCACCACTAAAACCAAAAAAAAAAAAAAAAAAATTTTACGTGAAGATTTTATGGGATTTGGAGGCCATCTGCACAACTTAGGCTTTAAGTTTGTTATTTTAATGTGTGATTTGGATCCCCAAACTTTAACGTGTGAAGTCCAGACCAGGCAGGTCTACTGTAGGGAATCTTAGACTGTTTTAGTAGTTGGGAGCAAACCAGTAACCTTGATTATCCAAATATCATGGAATCACAGAAGTGTTTGGGTGGGAAGGGACCTTAAAGCTCACCGAGTGCCACCCCCTGCCATGGGCAGGGACACCTTCCACTAGACCAGGTTGCTCCAAGCCTCATCCAGCCTGGCCTTGGGCACTGCCAGGGATGGGGCAGCCACAGCTTCTCTGGGCAACCTGTCCCAGTGCCCCCCACCCTCTGCGGGAAGAATTCCTTCCTGATGGCCCATCTCCATCTCCCTCTTTCCATTTAAACCCATTACCCCTTGTCCTGTCACTCCCTGCCCTTGTGAAAAGTCCCTCTCCAGGTCATATCAAAGGATCACAGGATAAATCAGACTTTTCAGGATTAAAACACTTTTTCCCACTAATCCTTTCAGCACTGCAAACACAGCAAGTTGCTCCCCAACGCTGTTATAGGCTGTGTTTGCAACAAGCTGTTGGTTGTAAGAGACCTTTGCTTTCATGTTATTAACAAAAAAAGATCCAATAGAACAGGAAAATGTAGAAAAGGGAATAAAAGCTCTGGAACAGCTTTTATATGAGGAACTGTAAGTTAAAGTAGTCCAGTTCAAAAGAGGACGTAATGAATAAGCACAAGGTTAAACTGGGGAAGAATCAGTTATTCATCATCTCTTTCAGTAGAAAAGCTTGGAAGACGTGAAGATGAAGACAGTGGGAGCAGGACTGGGGTGAAGTGGGTCTTCAGGTGGTGCTGGGTGGGCTGTGGAGAGCCCTGCCATGAGATCTGGTGGATACTGAAAGTTTACAGGCTCAAAATCTGACATCTTCATGGAAGAGAAATCTGCATGTGTTTATTGAACAGAAAGATATCCCCTCTGGTACCAGGAATCCATAGGCCGGAAGACTAATTTCTTGGGATGACACCCATCCTCCTGGTCCATGGGCTGCACTCTTTCTTTCTATGTTTTTTCTTAAACTAACAGGTTTTTTCTTCTCCATTTTTCATTGCACTTCTTGAGCTGTGGAATTATTCACCTTGACAGAAGCTCCTAGTCCAGCTTCTTTTCCAGTTGTTGCAAAATGGGTATGGTGGGGATCAGTCCAGGGGGCAGGGTCTCTTCTCCCACCTCCCTCCACAAAGTAGGGGGGGTGACAAGTGCTCCAGGGCCTGAGGTTCACAGAGCCCAGCTTCCTCAGCTGTCAGGGCTGGTGCCTGTGGTACACCTACATCTGCTGGTCCACAAGCAGATGGATCATCTACCCAAAACCTTTCTCCTGCACGAAGCCCCTTGCAATGGGATGGCTGCAGCAAGCAAGTCTCAAGTCTCATTAAGGATGTCTAGGATCAGCTTCCACGGAAGGTAAAGGGTAGATGGAAAGGTTGTGCTTGGTTATGACCTGAGAGGACTGATGTCAGCAGGGGCAGGAACCTGGAGAGGCAGAACTTTCCATGTCAGAGATGTGACCTAATCTGCCGAGATGCCCACGTAAGCGTCAGCTCAGCCTTTCTGCGGGTGACACCATGTCATACAACTTGTCCAGTTTTGCAGGCGAGGCTGGCACATGAAAAACAGGAGCTGAAACTCTGAGCCCCGTGGAGGAGAGAAACCACAGAGATGGAGACGAGCAGAGTCCAAGCTTCCCAGAAGGAGCTGCAAATCATCTTTGCTCACCAAGGGCCCGCGTAAAGCAGGCAGGGGAGAAGGCAGCTCAGCTCAAGCTGGATGTGGGTAGCAAGTGACGATGTGGCTTATGTAGTGCAGGCTGTGCAGAGGAAGAGGCTTGAGCCCTTTATTTCATTTTTATTACCTCCTGAGGCAGGCTGGATGCTTGGCTCCTAAGGGAAATGATGTGTGGCTGGCTTTCGAACTGCTTGCTTTTTGTAAACGCTGGAAATTCAGATCCTCTGCCTGGAGGGGTTCGTATTTGGGTGCATTCAAGAGCAGACCTTCCTTCTCTGGACTCATCCCCACCAAACTCATTTTGCACTGCCAGGAGAACACATCACACTGAGATCTCCGGCAGCAGCAGGGCAATTCCCACCACCCAGCTTGGCCTGACTGTAACATGGGCACGGCATTTCAGTCCAATAGTCAGCAGAGGAAGACCAGAACCTCCCACGAGCATTTTCTCCCCAGCTCAGATATGCATCTAAGGTGGTTCAGGGCTGTTTCAGATTTTATTTATGTATTTTTCTATAAGAACAGGGAGACGCTTGTAAAATTTGCATCTAACAGTGAATCAACGTTCCTAAAATTCTTAACTCTGGGGTGTAGTATCTAACATCTCGGTGCAAGCTTATGTTGATTGGGAAGTTCTCTTTAGTTTGGCCAACAGCTTGGACACCTTGTGCTTTCCTCTTCCCTATCAGGGACTCAGTCTCCTGAGGTCTGCGAGACACATTAAACAGCAGAAGATGCAGCCAAAGCTCAGGAGTGACACTGGCAGTTACCAGATTTCTGCCAGTGCCGGTTCCACTAGCACAAAATGTGGCCCACTTCAGCTTTATTTCTACTCCTGCTTATCAGATTCTTCTAGTCTCAACATCCTTTCTTTACCTTCTTATGTACAGACAACACACCAGAGAGCTGGGTCATTACACTGAAGAGTTAATTGCATTTTATCATGAGGAAGGATTGGACTTTCTTGTTTTGCTTTAGTTTTTTCCTTCAGACAGCAGAATAGTTATAAATAGAATGGTGATCTCACATCTAAAGGTATCATTTAAGTAAATGTGTTTTTCTAGATCTTTCTTCAACTCAGCTATGTATCTAAGGCATCTGGGACGGATTTCCCTCAAGCTGGGACAGTCCCTCTGTTTGAGCACAGAGAGCTCAGGGACTAATGATGAACCTCAGGTCATAGAATCACAGGGTGGTTCTTCCTGATGTCCCATCTCAATCTCCCCCTTTCAGTTTAACCCTGTTACCCCTTGTCCTGCCACTCCCTGCCCTTGGAAAAAGTCCCCCCAGCTTCCTTGTAGTCCCCCTTCAGATACTGGAAGGTGCTATAAGGTCAGCTACGAGTAGGTCGGATGGACCCTTCCCCAGGGAGAGAGGAAAAGGAGCAATCGTCAGTGCATTTGAAACCCTGGTGATTTTTAGCTGCACCAGGGCTTTTCCCCTTTGGGGTTTTGTTAGTCTTCATTTAACACATTTTTGGACTTTCAGCAAAGTCTGTTTTGGAGAAAGGGAGTCTTTGAAGATTCCTCAGTTTTATATTTAAGATTTTAAGCACACAGAGCTCTGTGGGTTTCCCACAAACTGCAACAAAGGCCAGATCTGATATCCTTGGGCAACTAGGATGTTTGGAAAAGGGAAAAAAAAAAGGAAAACAACAACACACTTCTATTATTCTTTATACAAAGACACAAATACACCTGACCTGGCACCATTTTTTTTACATCTAGGGTAGCTTTAAAATGATCTCTTGGTGAGATCTTGAGCACAAATCACTCCTTGGAGGCAGCCTGAGACACCCAGGGTGGAGCAAAGCTCTACCAGGAAGGAGGTGGGCATGGAGAAGGGTTGTGCAGCAGAGCCCCTGGCCTTACCCTATCCCAGTCACAGCCCAATGGTGATGTACCAGGCTTTGAGCAACGTGGTCTAGCGGAAGGTGTCCCTGGCCATGGCAGGGGGTGGGACTGGGTGGGCTTTAAGGTCCCTTCCCACCCAAACCATTCTAGGATTCCATGAAACATGACTTGGTTTGTCATGTGGAGGTTGGCTGTGTGTTTGTCCTTCGCCCTGGCACGTCCCATCCCTCTCACCTTGTAGAGTTCACGCATGCTGAGCTTTGTGACTCAAACCCTTCCCTGCTTCTTCATTTCTGGGTTGATAAAATGACCCTTCATGGGTTACAGTTGTTTCCATATAGCTTCTAGATTCATGCAACTGAAAACCCAAGCCCTCCTTTGCCAAAAGTGTGTTGAAAAGTTGAAAATAGCCATTTTCTTTTTTTCCTAGCCATTGTAACATTTTCTAGCGTTATAGTTCCTCTGTCTCTCAGCACGTGAGGATTCATGTGCTAAGACATACACCCATGGATAAGCTGTGGGAAGCTTTCCTCCAAGAGAGGTTTCTTTGCCATGGGGACCTTCTTACTTCTCACCAGCACCTCAAAGTCGTGGCTGTCCTGTGGCTCTGTGATGCCTTGCAACTTGCAAGATGTGTGAGGGCCCAAAAACGGGTGATGAAAGAACAGGGAGCTGCTATAAGGGACTGTTCAGCCTGTGGGGTCATTGCGGTACCTGCAGGGGGAGAAGCAATGGCTCTCTGGGAGCTCAGACTGGAAAAGCAGGATGTAAATGAGCTGAAAGGGAGTTGATGCTGGACACCTGGAGGGTCTGACGGTGGCATTTATGTACAAACCCGGGTTTGTTCAATACTGATAAATGCAAACTGTTCCTTCCTGCGGCTTACACTCCGAATGCCCTGGAGCTTGCACCAACATGAAGAGCCTTTTTCACCATCTAGCCAAATTGCAGCTTCATCTGTAATCATCTGACTCTTCGTTAAAGCTTCCTAAACCACTTCCCTCCTAATTACCCCCTTCGCACCCAGCAAACTGTGCGGTAGGCGAGTCAGAGCTTATGCTTGCAAGCGTCTGTAATTATTATTGTTTTGTTATCGTTCAGATAACCTGGTGAAATGTAGGACACAACGGCAGTTCCAGCTCAGCAACCTCTAGATATTAAAAGTTTCTTCAGTGAATTAACTTCTTTTTTTTTTCAGCCAACTCCTGCAAAAATTCTCATTAAATATAAATGGATTTTCTTTTCACCCTGGAAGACAAGTGGAATAGCATAATGAGTGCCAGTCAGCCCTGTCGTAGCGAAATATATCCTGTCAGGTAACTAATTTGGGATGAGATTACAGATCTGGTTGCTAAAGTGGTAATTTAGGTCTACTTAGACGTTTGCACAGTGTTTGACTTGGTGTCACGCAATATTTTGATTGAGAAAAGAAAAATCTGTGGAAATTTGACATGGTGGGTGCCAAAGGGGTTACGCACGTGGGCAGTGACTGCAGGCAGGGATTTGGCACTGGCAGAGCCCTACAGGGACCAGACCTTGTCATGTGGCAGTTTGCTTTTCCCCATGGAACAGCATGGACAAGGATGTCAAACGTGGGGAAGCCGTATCTAGGGAAGCTGGCTGGGAGCTGCCTGATGTGACTGCTTGGCAGACCAGGAATAACAGCGTTATGTGCTTCAGTGCTGTCTGAAAAAATAAATATATGTCAAGTTTCAGAGGCCAAGGAGCTGGAAAAATGGTGCTGATTAGAGAGGAGCAGCCAGAGGCATTAAAGGCTTATCAGATCTGCTTATCCTGAAGTCTTTAGCCACTCTATCTGTTTGGCTTATCCGTAAGGAAAGGAAGAGGTGGCCTGATCACGGACCTAGAAGTGGGAAATTCATGGTCATTGCTCTAGGAGTTGACCAATCCACAGCCAGCTTTGGCTGAGGGACTGTTCCATGTGGTCATCTAAGGCCCATTGACCATCCAAAAGATTAGCATCTCCCACGATCACTCCTTTGAGCATCCCAGACGTTGGTCGTGTCCTCGTTCTGCCTGCTTTGCATTGTAGAAGCTCGTTAGTTCAGGGCAGGCTGTGCACCGGGCAGGCGTTTGGGAGAACTGCTTTCCCTCCCCACCATACCTCCAGGTTGGAGGGAGGACCAGGACCCCCCAGACCTCCCCAGCCCCCTTTACAGGTTGAGCAAAGCGTGTACACAGTGAAGGAGGTCAGAGATGCTCCTTTGGGTTGAGGGGTCTAACCAAATCCTTTGGTGTTTGCAGGTTGTAGTGCCAGGGGTTGGGAAGGAGTCCTGGCACAGGGGATGCACAAAGATGCGATGGCTGATCCTGCTTGCTCTAACCACAAAATTCCTGGTTTTCTCTCAGACACCCCAGAATATGATGAGCATTGAAAGTCTGGGTGGGGAGTAGGTGAGGCTGGAGGGTTGGATTGTATAATAGTTCGGCATGGTAATTGTTTTATTTATATTACTGGGGTTTTCTATTCTGTTTGATATCAGATTACAATCCTAATTTTAATTCCACCACTTTGATTTGTGTCTTACCCATTTTCTCCATCTATCCCTGTGCCCTGTGCAGATATCACCACGGTCCTTTTCCTTCCCAAGCTCCCAACTGGGTTGGCCACAGCCAAATGGGGAAAGTCACCTCTCCAAACCCCCCTGGGGCTGCCCAGCACTAGGCTATTCCCTGTCCCTGCATCCCTGAGATGGACTGGGGACGGTGCATTGGCCTGGCGAACCCTGGCAGGCAGCATCCCAGTGTGGACGGGTGTGGGACAGTGCCCAGGCAGCACCTAATTCCCTAAGTTAGATGGAACCAACAACTCCAAGTGGTTCAGGAGCAGGAGACCAGCTCTCCCTGAGGTCTTTACTCTAAGTGCAGGTTGGATCCTCCCTTGGGCAGCTGAGCTTTTTTACTAATCTCCTGGGCTCTTGCAAGCCTGGGAATGGGTTGGTTAAAAGCATAAAATAGAATCATAGACTCTCAGGATGATTTGGGTTGGAAGAGACCTTAAAGATCACCCATTTCTAATCCCTCCTTGTAAAAAGTGTTCCCCCAGCTTTCTTGTAGCCCCCCAGGCACTGGAAGGGGCTCTAAGGTCTCCCTGGAGCCTTCCCTTCTCCAGGCTGAACCCCCCAACTCCCCCAGCCTGGCCCCATGGCAGAGGGGCTCCAGCCCTCGGAGCATCTCCAAGGCCTCCTCTGGCCTCGCTCCAACAGCTCCGTGTCCTTCTGCTGTTGGGGGCCCCAGAGCTGGAGGCAGAACTGCGGGGGGGTGGTTCTCCCCAGAGCGGAGCAGAAGGGGAGAATCCCCTCCCTGGCCCTGCTGGCCACGCTGCTCTGGATCCAGCCCAGGATCCGGTTGGCTTTCTGGGCTGCCCAAGTAGTGCCATCCCTCTGCTTTCTCCACTCTACCATGCGTGGGGTGTCTGGAGGTGAGGACCAAAGAAGGACAGAGATGCCATGATTTGCCTTTTGTCACTTTCCAGCATCTGATCATGGATGGATGGATGGAGATGACACACCCCACACCAGGAGCTCTCCTTGGCCAAACAGTATCCAAGGGCTGAGCTAGCAGGGAAGGGGGCACAGGCCTTCATGGGCTGGAGGATACTTTTAGAAAATCCAGATGAACATCTTGGCCTCAGCACCTTTGGCTTGGATGGAGTGAGCATTCTGGTGCTGGCAGTGCCTGGGCGGTTCACCGTCACCCTCAGCCACTGTCTCTCCTGGACTGCATCAGGCACACAGGTGGCTTCATTGAAAGTCCCAATCTGCCCTGATCCAAGGCTTTGAGCAAGGTCTAAGCACCAAATCAACTGGGTTTGAAAGAAGAGATGTTCCTACAGTCTGATAAAATTACAAGTGACCCAGAAAAACTCCCTCTGTTTCCATCAGCAGAAACGCCAGGGAGGAGAGCAGGGCACTTGATGAATTATGAAACACTTGGAAATGAAAGGCTGTAGACAAGTGTTGAATATTTCATTCCCTCTTGCTTGGCTCTTGCTGCAGCAGGAGGTGGGTTAGGAGGGTTCTGAGGAAGGAGCGCATCATCCCAAGCCTAATGCGGATGCATCATCCCAGTCACTGACATGCTTGCAGCCAAGCTGGCCTGAGGACTGCAAGCAGAGCTGGGGAGGGCAGGAGCATGTAAGGGAGGGACACGGAGATGCTCCGAGGGCTGGAGCCCCTCTGCCATGGGGACAGGCTGGGGGAGTTGGGGGGTTCAGCCTGGAGAAGGGAAGGCTCCAGGGAGACCTTAGAGCCCCTTCCAGTGCCTGGGGGGCTACAAGAAAGCTGGGGGGGCTTTTTCCAAGGCCAGGGAGTGACAGGACAAGGGGTGACGGGTTTAAATGGAAAGAGGAAGATTGAGATGGGCCATTAGGAAGGAATTCTTCCCAGAGAGGGTGGGGAGGCACTGGGACAGGTTGCCCAGAGAAGCTGTGGCTGCCCCATCCCTGGCAGTGTCCAAGGCCAGGCTGGATGAGGCTTGGAGCAACCTGGTCTAGTGGAAGGTGTCCTGTCCATGGTGGGGCATGGGACTGGGGGGCTTTAAGGTCCCTTCCACCCCAAATCATTCTGTGATTCTATTCCTTCATCAGTCACCCCGGGGCAATATGCATCTGTGAGCCAAATATACTTCGTTCCACCTTGATCTAAGAGGAGCAGAGAAGCCACCAACCACACCTTAGAGCTACGTGGCATTTCCAAGGGGCTGCATTTTATGAAATGTCATCAGCAAACAGGTTAAACACCAACACCTGCAAACCCATGTAATAGCAAGAACAGTGCAGCGCGTTACCAGCTCAGCCTAGCAACCTTCACAGACAAATCTAACTCGTAAGCAACTGCACTAAAACAACTTGATTTTAGAGCTGAGGCCACAGGAGCATACCTCCAAAGTGACCTGCTGAAATCAAATACAGCCACGAGCAGAGGACAGCCCTCCAGAGCCCTGCGACAGAGTCTGTGCTCAAATCCCGAGCAATAAAGCACAGGCTTCTCTCGAGGAAGCTTTTCCAAAACAAGAGAGCTGCTGCTCTTGCAACAGCAAATAACATTTTTTCACAAGCTCTGATACCCAGACTGATACGGCAGAAAATTTCCTTCATAAGCTGATCTAAGAGAAGAAGCAGGTCTCCATGGGAGGCGATGATGAATTATTCGCTGTGCATGAAGCAATAGGAAGCACACAAAGGAAAGGTGTTTGTGTTCAGTGCCCTACATGGCACCTCGGAGACAGAGTTAAAGGAGCTCAGTGCTGGAATCCATCCATGCACAGCACGTACGAGCTGAGGACAAGAGGTGAAATTCCTACAAGGAAGGGCCCCATCCTGCCTAGCACAGTGGGGCAGTTCTGCCATGGTTCTCCTTGCCTCCTGGAGCATCACGCATCAACAGCAACCTACAGCATGACCCGTCAGAGGTTTGTTAGAAAACAGGACCTTCCTGCTGCTGCAAGCCACACAGAGCTAGATAAGTGGATAAGCAACAGTAAGGTCATTTTTTCTGTTTTCCCTGTGTAGTTTATTAATTTTACAGAATCATAGAATGGTTTGGATAGGGAGGGACCTTAAAGATCATCCAGTTCCAACCCCCTGCCATGGGCAGAGACACCTTTCACTAGAGCAGGTTGCTCCAAGCCTCATCCAGCCTGGCCTTGGACACTCCCAGGGATGGGGCAGCCACAGCTTCTCTGGGCAACCTGTCCCAGTGCCCCCCACCCTCTGCAGGAAGAATTCCTTCCTGATGGCCCATCTCAATCTCCCTCTTTCCATTTAAACCTGTTACCCCTTGTCCTGTCACTCCCTGCCCTTGGAAAAAGCCCCCCCCAGCTTTCTTGTAGCCCCCCCCCCCCACCCCAGGCACTGGAAGGGGCTCTAAGGTCTCCCTGGAGCCTTCCCTTCTCCAGGCTGAATCCCCCAACTCCCCCAGCCTGTCCCCATGGCAGAGGGGTTCCAGCTCTCGCAGCATCTCCGTGGCCTCCTCTGGCCTCGCTCCAACAGCTCCATGTCCTTCCTATGTTGGGGGCCCCCGAGCTGGAGGCAGAACTGCAGGGGGGGTCTCCCCAGAGCAGAGCAGAGGGGGAGAATCCCCTCCCTTGCCCTGCTGCTCTGGATCCAAGCCAGGATATGGTTGGCTTTCTGGGCTGCCAGAGCACATGGACAGCTCATGGCCAGCTCCTCACCCCCAGAACCCCCAAGTCCTTCTCCTCAGGGCTGCTCTCCAACCATTCTCCACCCAGCCTGTCCTTGTGCTTCCTCAGGTAGTTCTGTTACCATCAAGGAGTGGTGTGCAGTGGGATGCTTACCCAGCATAGTTTGATTTCTGTGGTCACGGCAGTAACCTCTGACCCACACACATGCAGATGTGTGCACAAGGGGACACAGGGACCAGTGCAATGAAAGGCCATTTGGGTGGGGAAAGGAAAAAAAAGGGTTGGCAGAGGCAGGACCCAGGCAAATTGAGCCCCAAAGCTGGTGGGGGCACCAGGAAGCTGAACAGACCCTGCTCTTCCATCCAGTGTGGTGCTGCATTTCAGAGGGTGCTTCAAAGCATAAAAGGGGGAGCTTGAGAGCTAGGAAAAATAAATCCCTTCCTCAGCCCTGGCACAGACAAGCGGCAAATCTGCTAATCCTGCTTTTACCCTGGGTTTCCAGGCTGCCGATGCAGGCACAGCGCCGTGTGCTTGGGTTGCAGAGGGGCAGGAGAGGAGCCCTCAGTATCCCACCGCGCATCACGGGGAGGGCTTGTCTCCCTCTCTGAAGTCACATCTCGATAAACCAGCATCACAGTAAGCGGCGCCTTAAGGTCTGCAAGGAAGTCTGCCAGCAGCAGTTTTCTCGCTGGCTCCAGCCAGCAGAACACAGCGGGCATATTCCTGGTGTGCCGTGTGACATCTTCACTGTCATCTGGGATCGCGGCGCTGGGGGTGACACGGAAGGCAGATGGTGTAAGACAGCTCCGCATTCACTGTTTCAGGGCTTTTTCTGTGTTGGGAGGCAGTCGTTGATTCATAGCTGGCTGGGAAGGTCCCTTTGGTACAAGAGCAGAGTATGAAGAACATAAACCCACAGCTCCCTGACAAGCCATGAGCTGGCAAATAAATAACGACTTTTATTAGAGAGCACCAGACTTCTCTGCTCTCTGTGGTGTCTATTTGGGCCTGTAATTTAACAGATGTGGGCGCTTTTAGTGCACACAGTGCTGCACTCCCTGGATGGGGAGCCTGGGCAAGGGCCACTAAGACCCATTAGATACCTTCATCCTGCTCATCTTCAGGGAGTTTAGGTGGTGATCAGATGCTCGGTGGAGAAATGGCCATGGTGGTTGGAAGATGTTCTATGTCCTCATCTCAGCATTCATCTCAGCCCAGGGTGGGAGTCAGCATGTGCACGTCAGGTGGGACAGATGTGAGCCCCCTCATCTGTTCCTGCGTGGAGGCAGGCAGGCTGCTGGGTTGAAGCAGTGGGGTTGGAGGGACCAGCTTGTTTTCCACTGAAGGAATGATGGGAGTGTTCTGCTGTTGGACCAATAGGATCCAGTACAAGAGTGGGAATAACTCAGGAAGGAGGAAATAACTTGTTCAATCATCGCTCCATGCCTGCTGTAAGTGACTCCCTTCAGCCACAACAAGCTCTTCTGGCTCTGGGAAATGTGGTCATGTCACACCGACTCTGGGAAGTGTGACAACCCCACAGGGACTGAAATTTGGCATGCAGTTTTCCTCCCTGCCCCCCCCCCCCCACCCCCCAGATGATGTCATATGATCAAGGATGATAGAATTATAGAATGACCAAAAGGTTTGGGTTGGAAGGGACCTCAAAGCCCACCCAGTGCCACTCCCTGCCATGGGCAGGGACACCTTCCACTAGACCAGGTTGCTCCAAGCCTCATCCAGCCTGGCCTTGGACACTTCCAGGGATGGGGCAGCCACAGCTTCTCTGGGCAACCTGTCCCAGTGCTCCCCACTCTCTCCAGGAAGAATTCCTTCCTGATGGCCAATCTCAATCTCCCTCTTTCCGTTTAAACCCATTACCCCTTGTCCTGTCACTCCCTGCCCTTGGAAAATGTCCCTTTCCAGTTCGTATTAAAGGATCACAGGATAATTCAGACTGGAAGGTATTTCAGGAGATCTCTAGTCCAACCTCATGCTCAAAATTGGGTCAGCGTGACCTCACACCAGGTGGCTCTTGGATTTTTCCAATTGGGTCCTAGCAGGCTGGGAGTGAGCTGGGACAAGTACACGAGCCTTCAGGCATCCATTATGATTAGACCTCCTGAAGCAGAACGGAGTCAGTCTCCTCTGAGCAGCTTTCAGGCCCATATGCAGCACCTCTGGGCTATGTCCATCCAAATAAACTAAGCAACATGAGCCATGTTCTCCAACCCTGAGCCAACGCAGCTGGACTGGGCTGTTCAATTCATCCCACACACAACCAAGTACATCCAAACTGCTCCAGGGATGCCCTGCCCCACGATAACCCTTCCTGGATGGGTGGGTTGGGGCATGTTGATGTGGGACCTCCCCATGCTATGACCTGTGCTGATATTATCCTGATGCAGATGGGTGAAGGACCATGCCCTGGTTCCTGCCTTGTTCAATTTCCTAACTGCAGACATTCAGGATGGAAAAGACCAGTCTGGGTTCCCTTAGTTGCATCCCGGTAATCAAAGACTGACATTCCAAAAGTCTCCTTCCCTTCTTGTCCCACCAGTGTTACCTCAGAATAGCTTCTCTCCTGACTTGTCCATTGCCTACCATCGCCACGGAGCTGCAGTCTCCAGAATCCTTGGCCATGCTCTGATCCTGCATCTCACACCCACCTCCTCTCAAGGCAGGTGGGAAGCAAAACCAGCCACGCATGCTTAGGCAGCTTGACCAGCAAAGTCCTTTCCCGTTAAAAACAGATGCCGGAGGGTGTTCAGCTCACCTGACTTTTCTTTTCTTTGCTCCCTAGGCTCATTGGCACTTTCCGGATGGTCCTGCAAAAGGTGGTGGAGGAAGGACATGTAGAGGTGACGGACACGCTCATAGATGACAATAATTCGGCCATCCACGTAAGTCATGAAGAACAACCAGCCGCTGCTGCCCTTCGGTCGGTCCATGTGTTCATATTATTGCTGACCGTGGGAACAGAGGAGTCCAAACCTGAATCCCCAAATCCTCAACCTTTTCTTCATCCCATTATTCTTGGTCTGAAGGACCATGGCAGCCGGGGCTGTCCTGGGGGTGTACAGCAAAGGGTGGCTACCCTGCACACTGGGAGAAATTGAGGATGGAGGCAAAGCAGGAAGGGACGAGGTTTGACCTGCACACAGATGGGTGCAATTGCTCGTGCACAGCTCAGAAATAGGCTGCAAGTGTCCTGCTGCTGAAGACCCGTGAGGGTCCTCAGGTCGCTGCAGAGATCAAGGAATCATGGAATGGTATGGGTAGGAAGGGAACTTAAAGCTGCCCCAGTGCCACCCCTTGCCATGGGTAGGGACACCTTCCACTAGACCAGGTTGCTCCAAGCCTCATCCAGCCTGGCCTTGGACACTCCCAGGGATGGGGCAGCCACAGCTTCTCTGGGCACCTGTCCCAGTGCCTCACCACCCTCTCTGGGAAGAATTCCTTCCTGATGTACAGTCTTTCCATTTAAACTCGTTACCCCTTGTCCTGTCACTCCCTGCCCTTGGAAAAAGTCCCCCCTCCTCATTTCTTGTCACCCCCTTCAGGTGCTGGAGGGTGTTGTGATGATGATGATAAGCAGCTGCTTTGACCACAGCCCCACGCTGAACTCTGCTCCCAGCGCTCTCCTTTGAAATCACAGAATAGAATCATAAAATCGTTTAGGTTGGAAAAGACCTTGCAGCCCACCCAGTCCCACCATCACCCCAGACCTGCCCAGCCCCCACTGACCCATGTCCCTGAGCACCACATCCACACAGCTCTGAAACCTCTCCCGGGATGGGGACTCCTCCACCTCCCTGGGCAGCCTGTTCCAATGCCTGACAGCCCTTTCTGGGAATAAATTATTCCCAATATCCAATCTAAACCTCTCCTGTTGCAACTTAAGGCTGTTTCCTCTTGTCCTTAAATTTCTTCCTACACCTGAGCAATCTCATGCTGGCTCTTGCCCAGCCATCAGTGCATCAACTTTATTCTGTACCAGTCGTACTGGATGTTTGAAATACTCTTTATTGACTGTATTTGTCTCTGACCTCAACACTGCTCTTGTCTGATCCTTGTAGCCTGAGGAATACCTCCCACAGCAGCTCACCTGAAGTCCTGCTCTTTGTAGCCCTCTGGGGAAAGTCAGGATATGAAATACCACCCAGCTGGGGTCTGCACCCCACACCCAGCGGCCCTGATGCCAAGGAAAAGGCTCCCTGTCTGCAGAGCATCTGCTGTGTAGTTCAATGTATTTCCATCTGGTTAAAGCATCTCCTGGGATCTGTTTCCCATGGAGACTGAGTTTTATAACACACTTGGAAATGCAGCTACTTCTGATCTTCTTGGGTATCAAAACCTTGGTGTTTTAATTAAAAAATAAACCCTCAGCCTCCCCCCTTTTCTTATTCCTTTATAAGCTGCTTCCTACACTCAGCATAAAGGAAAAGTGCAATTGCATGTAACCCTCTGTGCTGACAACAAGCAATTAGCAATGAAAAGACGAGTGGTTTCATTAGCAGGAGACAGGAGGTGACTTCTCCTAGGGGGATAGAGGGAATGAAACCAATAAAAGTACAAGGAATACAGTCCTGAGGAGGGAGAAAAAAATACTGATGGGGTGCAGACTCAGGATGCAACAATAATTTCAGGGTTGGAGAAAACATTTCCTCCTGTTCTCATGGTTTATCAGACTGAGAAGTTGCCTGATTAAAGTCCATGGGACCCACCAAAGGAAGAAAATCCCATATTTTTAAGACCCTTCAGTGTCACAGGGGGAGAAAATTAAAACATGTGCAACTCCTTGATGTTGAAAATTACCTTTTTGGAATGAACTAACCTAGGGCTGAGGAGGTACCTGCGCTGCCTGGTGCCTTGCAGCCTGGCCAGGAGCTTGGTGTAGCTGTACAGGAGGTCAGAGCAAATGGTCTGGTCCCCTTTGCCTCTTTATAAGCCATGTGCTTCTACACAGAGGAGAAACGATACAGCCCAGGATACCGCTGGCTCTCTGGGCTGCCAGTGCACACAGCCAGATTTTCATCCCACAGCACTCCCAGGTCCTTCTCCTCAGGACTTCTCTCTATCCATTCTCCACCCAGCCTGTACTGTCACATTTTTGGGGCACAGCTGTAGCCCCAGGTCACCCCTGTTCAAACTGGAGCTGGGACTGAGGGTATGTGTTTGCGTGTTGGGCTTTCAGCAGGATTTCGGATCCCTCCTCCCATGCCGTATCCACTGCAACTTCAGGAACTCAGAGACAGCTCAGGTTCATGAATCACCTCTCCAAACCACACACTTCCCAGCCTTTGCTCCAGCAAGAGGATAGATTTGGACCAAGGGAACCTTGAGAAGAGACAATCCAGAGAGCAGTGCCTGGGACATTTTGCATGGATAAATGTTAGTGGAAATACAGATCTAGGATGGCTCCTGATGGGCAGCAGAGTCAGCCCTCCTGGAGAGGTGACCCACTTTCTCCCAAATACGAAAGATGCTGATTTTTTAGTAGGCATAGGGGTGGGCTGCAGCCAGCAAGGGCTGTTGCAGGAGGAGAGAGGGACTGAAAACCAGTCATAGAATCATAGAATGGTTAGCGTTGGAAGGGACCTTAAAGGTCATCCAGTTCCAACCCCCTGCCATGGGCAGGTACACCTTCCATAGCCCAGGTTGCTCCAAGCCTCATCCAGCCTGGCCTTGGACACTCCCAGGGATGGGGCACCCACAGCTTCTCTGGGCAACCTGTCCCAGTGCCTCCCCACTTTCTCCAGGAAGAATTCCTTCCTGATATCTAATATAAATCTCCCGACTTTCAATTTAAACCCATTACCCCTTGTCCTGTCACTACAGGCCCTTGTAAAAAGCCCCCCTCCCCCCAGCTTCCTTGTAGGCCCCTTCAGGTACTGGAAGGCTGCAATAAGGTCTCCCTGGACCCTTCTCTTCTCCAGGCTGAACAAGCCCAACTCTCTCAGCCTTTCCTCATAGCAGAGGGGCTCCAGACCTCTGATCGTCTTCGTGGCCTCCTCTGAACTCGTTCCAACTGGTCAATATCCTTCTTATGCTGAGGGCTCCACAGCTGGACACAGCACTCCAGGTGGGGTCTCCCAAGAGCAGAGTAGAGTGGGAGAATGCCCTCCCTCGCCCTGCTGGCCACACTTCTCCTGATACAGCCCAGGATCTGGTTGGCTTTCTGTGCTGCCAGCGCACATGGCCGGCTCATGTTCAGCTTCTCGTGACCCAGTACCTCCAAGTCCTTCTCCTCAGGGCTGCTTTCGATCCATTCTCCACCCAGCCTGTCCTTGTATTTGGGATTACCCTGACCCAGGTGCAGGACCTTGCACTTGGCCTGGTTGAACTTCATGAGGTTTGCACAGTCCCACCTCTCCAGCCTGTCCAGGTCCCTCTGGATGCCATCCCTTCCCTCCAGCATGTCACCACACCACACAGCTCGCTGTCATGTCAAACTTGCTGAGGGTGCACTTGATGCCATCGTCCGTCTTGCTGATGAAGACGTTGAACAGGACCGGTCCTAACACCGACCCCTGTGGAACACCGCTCGGCACTGGTCTCCACTCGGACATTGACCCATTGACCACAACTCTCTGAGTGCAACCAGCCAGCCAGTTCTTTATCCATCAAACGGTCCATCCGTCAAATCCATGCCTCTCCAGTTTAGAGACAAGGGTGTCGTGTGGGACGGTATTGAAGGCTTTGCACAAGTCCAGGTAGATGATGTCAGTTGGCTGTCCTCTATCCACCAAGGTCGTGACCTCATCATAGAGGGCCACCAAATTTGTCAGGCATGATCTGCCCTTGGTGAAGCCATGTTGGCTGCCACCAATCACCTCCTCATGCTCCACGTGCCTTAGCACGATCTCCAGGAGGATCTGCTCCATGATCTTGCCAGGCACAGAGGTGAGACTGACTGGCCTGTAGTTTCCCGGGTTCTCCTTTTTTCCCTTTTTAAAGACAGGGGTTATGTTTCCCCTTTTCCCGTCAGTGGGAACTTCACCAGACTGCCACGACTTCTCAATCAGACATATCGAGGAGGCAGAGGTAGGCAGAAAAGCCAGTGCCCATCAACCGAGACCAGATAACCAGCCATCTCCACTCCTACTCCTCCGAGATGCAAGGAAAAAGGTTTTGCTTGGAAGAGACATGTTCCTTGACTTATGAAATCTTGAAGACAAATGATGTGGAAGGGTTGCAAAAATCAGCTCCAGAACTGGGAAAGAAATCTCCCCTCTCCATCCCTCTCTGCAAACCTCACCTCTCTCAGCTCCTTAAAACCTGATTTTAAAGGCATTTTTCCTCCACAAAGGCAAGTTCTGGCATTGCGTTATCTCCAGGATCGCTGCTGGCAAGCACGGCACCGATGCTCAAGGTGCTGTAATGCAGCACAGCTCTGTTTTTGCAAGATGCTGGGCTGGCCCCAGGGATCCCTCCTGCACACTGTGCTCCCCAAGGTCCTACCCTCTGGTCCAGCTCTGGATATCAGCTCCCAGCTCTGGATGAAGAGAGGGGCACATCCTCACTGTGTCATTTCTTGGAGAGCAGTTTCTAGGCATAACTTCATCTTTCCGTAATCAAATGCAAAGGAAAGGTGGAAAATTGTTTTCCTGTGTCTGCGCTCACTGCAGAGCATCACCGGCAGCTTCCAGCCAGCCCTAATAACGTTATTGACTTGCCTTAGCCAAGAGATTAAAAGAGCCAGGAATTGTAAAGCCAAGAGGGATATTATGGTCGTGTAGCCTGGCCTCCTACAAGAGAGGCTCTGGGACGTCTCAGAATTTGTTATTATCTCAAGTGGTGAAAAAATAACCAAACCCCAAATAAAAATGGTTTTGAAATGTCCGGTGACAGAGCAGTGAATCATTCCACTTCTTAATTTTCTTTACTGTTAAATGGAGAGTTTAATTTCTCTTGGTTGCAGCTTACACCTACTAATTTTCCTTCAAACAAGTGATGTTTTTATTCAGCCCAAAACAAAATCCTCATTTATTGCCCCCATCATTTTTCATTTCTTTTAAAGGAACTTTTAAACCTTTAAATATGGTTTAACAATTTTTAAACCTTTAAATACGGTTCAAAAATGAGATTTCAAAAGCAAAGACGTCACAACAGCACCGAGGTGTTTTGAAAATGTGAAAAATCAGTGTTTTGACATGGATCTTTGCCTCTCCTCTGCATTTGCTTTTTGAAACACTCTGAAACAGCTTGGTGAGGTCGGCACAGTGTGGCAAATCATTTTGTTTGACTCAAATATGTGTTTTGCCATACGAAGAATAAAATCAGACAAAACCTTCAACAAAGTCCTGTTTCCAGCTGGGTCTGAGTCACCCTTTAACTGTCATTTACTGAATGCACAGAGTCCTCCCAGGCCTTACCTTCTGTTTTCCAGCCTTTCTTCATCCCTTCGACGAGCTGCGGTTGGAGCATGTCAGGATGCTCTACCCCCTCTTCAACAGAGATGAAAAAAGGAAAATTTTCTGATAATTTTTCCTGTTCATTAGCCTTTTCATTTTGTCCTTGTGTCTAAAATCAATTGCCTTTTGCATTGAATATAACTTATTTCTCCATGGAAGCCCAGTGGAGGTGGAGAAAGGTTTTTGCTTTTGCTTTGATCTTTGTAGCAACTGTTCGTATTTCAAAATAACTATGTTTTTAGGGAAGAGGTTTTTCTGGCTGCTTTGTCTAAAGCCATGGTTTTAGAAGCACTTTGGACATCAGGGCAAAGGTGGTGCCGGCGGTTCTTTGCAGAAAGATGACCTATCACATACTTGATTGATTGATGAAGGCTGAGAGAGTTGGTTTGTTCAGCCTGGAGAAGGGAAGGCTCCGGGGAGACCTTAGAGCCCCTTCCAGTGCCTGGGGGGCTACAAGAAAGCTGGGGGAGCTTTTTCCAAGGGCAGGGAGTGACAGGACAAGGGGTGATAGGTTTAAACAGAAAGAGGGAGGTTGAGATGGGATATCAGGAAGGAATTCTTCACAGAGAGGGTGGGGAGGCCCTGGGACAGGTTGCCCAGAGAAGCTGTGGATGCTCCATCCCTGGAAGGCCAGGGATGGATGAGGCTTGGAGCAACCTGGTCTATGGAAGGTGTCCCTGCCCGTGGCAGGGAGTGGGACTGGGTGAGCTTTAAGTCCCTTGCAACCCAAACCGTTCTGTGATTCTATGATTACATTTTTAATCTGGAGAAAGATTTTTTTGGGGAAAAACATTTGAGAGCTCCGACCCTGAATTTGTTGCAGCAGCCTGGTGAATCCTTGGGTGTGTAAGTGGGGAATGACCATGTAGAAGAGGGAAAGGACCTTACTCTTACTTGGTTCATCCAGAAGAAACTTGAGATGAAGCTTGGACAAACCCAGTGTCAGGTCCCTTCCCATCCCTGAGCTGCAGTTGGGCTGGTCATGGCCAGGCTGGGAGACCCCAAACCAGGTGTGATCCAAACCTTTCCAGTGATGCCCATGGCTAGGCAAATGTTGTCCTGCCTGGGGATGGGATGGGGCCAGGCAGGAGCAAGGCACCACGTATCTGTGGGGTTTGGCAGCCCAGCACTTAAAAGCAAGGTACAAATCCTTAACAAAGTGATGTAGCGCAGAGAAAAACACACCAGCATGACATGGACTCCTCTGCTGGTGGTGCCTTCAGCTGCTTGAAGGGTTTGTCTGCTGTTCAGGGTTTCTTATGACCCTCATATCTGATGTAGCTGGTCTGGGATGCACCTGCACCTCCAAGTGAATCAGGTCCTTGGGCAGGAAAGAGGCTGTTGCACCATGATGGTGGTGGGTTGGATCACCTCCGAAAACAAAGACCTGCTCTCCAACTGTCTCATATGCTAGGAAAGAAGAGATCTGGTGTCAGTAATGCTCAGAGATCCAGCCAGCTCTTCCTGACTTTCAGCTTTCACAGACCCTTCCTTCTTCCCTTTGCTGCCCTTGGGAGTTGACTGTGTCTTCCTTGTGCGTTGCAGACCAGCATCTCCATCGAGATCAGGTACCAGGCTGTGGATGGGACAGTGGGTGCATGGAATGACAAGGAGTTCCTGGAGACCCCCAGCATCCACTCAGAGGGAGATGGCAGGTACCCCTTAGAGACAGACAGCCTCCTCTCTGGCCACCGGCAATGCTTGGACATCTCTCCAGGCAAATCCAACCAGCAGTCCACGGAGAGGAGCTTCAGGAGGTAATGTGATGCTCAGCATTTGGAGATGTGTGATGGCGACGGGGATGGGGAGGGCTTGGCTTGTTGTGAAAGGGCAGTATTGTCCCAGTGCTCCTCTAAGGTGCTTCACATCTCTGGGATGTCCAGAGACCCATTATCAGAGCTCAAGGTGAGGATGGGTTGTACGTGTCCACTCACCAGTGCCAACAGGTACCTGGTGCTCCACCACAGTTGCCCGGCACGGATCTGAACCTTCCAGCAAGCACTGAGGCTTGCAGCACGTGGCAGATGCTGCAGAGCAAATGTAATTACAGATTCAGAGAGGATTAAGGGTCTGGCCATTGGTCAGACCTCATACTGGAGGGCATTAGAGCTGTGTGTGGGGTGCAGAGCCATGTGTGGGATGTTGCATCTCGCAGTGCCCCCAGGACTGAGCTGCCTTTGGGGTAGGTGTGCTGAGTGCATCTGCAGCCAGGGCAGGGTGAACAGGGAATGTTGGCCATGAGATCACCCCAACGTGGATGCTTCTCAGGTGGACAATGACGGTGACAGTGCCTCTGACCCATGTCTGTGGACTGAGGGGCACCACATCGCATGGCAAGACAGTTGGCACAGCAGAGGCTGGAGGAGAAACCAGGGACGTTGTGGCACAGAGGAGGGAATGAGCCCTTGCACCTCCTCTGCAGCATTAACCCTCAAACAGTGTCTCAAAGACATTTCCAAGCCTTCCTACACAGCAATCTCTTGGGTCCTCTGTACCTCACTGGGCTTAAATGAAAACTGAAGGCATTGTCTGGGGTGGTGAGCCCTGTTTGGATGTTCTGAGGGACCCCTCACCCTGTGATGGTGGGTGGGGACCCCTCCAGTTCTTCTAAGGGATGCTGTTACCAGCTTTCTATTCATCTAAGAATCCTTAGCATCACCCTTGTGTCTTTCTAAGCTCATGGGACCTGACACTGAGTGAAAACAAGCCCAGGGACTGTATCCTTCTGGACATGGAGCTGCTGTGACCAGTTGCAAACTCAGCCTACTGGGATGAGTGGCCCAGGACTGGGGACGCTGCATCCATTGGGATGAAGTGCAAGCTGGGACCAGTTCTGCCATGACCTGTGGCTTATGGATGCTCAGGGCTCAGTCCTTGCTGGGAGGAACATCCCCTTTAGCACCTCATATACAGCCATGAAGCCAAGGCATGGATGGACACTGAAGGCCCTGGTGACGGTGGGCCAGATTCAGTCCACCCCATCGCGGGCACTTTGAACATTGCCCCCAAATCCTCACCTAGCTCATCAGACAAGGATTTTGCAATTGTGAATCCACTTGTATATAAATATCTTGGGTTCGTGGGCTGCTAAGTCAGATTTTCAGGCAGCTTTATATGGTTTACGTCATTGTGTTGCCCACGGTAGTGACTTTGTCAATCTCCACTCTGGTAGCCCTTGAACCTGTTGGCCTCTTTCTGTTGGAAGAGTAGAGACACAGAATTCCTGAACTTGTTAAAAGTCTCATGGAAAGAGAAAACTGACAGAGGAGAGAATGGGACAGGCAGAGAGTGCAGGCAGCACAGGCAGAGTCAGGTCCTCTGGTCACCCACCACTCTCCTGGGGTGAGCACAACCCTTTACCAAGGGCTACAGCCCTGAAAGTGGACAGCTCCTGTGCTTCCAAATCCCCATGGGAGCCCAGCCTGGAGGTTCGAATCCATACATACCCTTAGGAATTGGCTGCTTTTTAAATAGCCTTTACGTGGCAGGCACTGCTGCCCCCTCCCCCACTGGGTTTATGCAATTGTGTGCTTCAGTAACATTTGCTTTCTGCCTGGGTTTAGCACTTTATCGTGGCTATGTAAGGGCGAAATTTCTTTTTCCCCACGGTGCGAGATTGAGGGAAGATATCTCCAGTTGCTCACATCACTTCCAGGCAGTTAATTAACTGTGTGAATTGGGCTGAAACCTGTGAATTTTCAAGCAAATTGAAAAGTGCAGATTCGTTTCCCAGCTCAGTGGACCGTGATGTTGCCGAACAGGGAAGATGCTGAAGGATTTAAAGGGCGGATGGATGGCACAGCCTGGCTTGCAGAGTGGGTTTCAGGCTGTCTGACAGGCCCATAGGTTGGGAAATCAGCGTCCTGCCTGAGCCACGTGGATTTTGGAGATGTAGCAGCTTGATGTGAGCGTGGCTTTACTCTCACTGGAGATGTAATTAGCACTGCATGGCTGATGCATCGCCTGCAGCAGGCAGTTGGATGAATTGAGAGTCTGGACCTGGTCTCCAGGGACTGTGAATTAAGTCAGAGGGTGAGGACAGACACATTTAGCCAGACAAAATCCCACCAAGGGATGGTTTTTAAGAGGATGTGCATGGTTTGCTGACCACCTGGGTGCCCAGAGCAGCATCATGGCAGAAGGCTGCTGAGCTGTGCTGGCTGCATGCAGACATTGTGGAGCAGAAGGACTTCTTGCAGTTGGTTTGTCCGTGGTTGGTGAAAAATCCTTCCTGTTGGAGAGCTGAAATGAATGCAATGGTTTGTGAACTGGCGTCAGAGCAATGTGGAGGGTAAATACTGCTGCAGCAACTGCACATGGAACCACAGAATGATTTGGGTGGGAAGGGACCTTAAAGCTTACCCAGTCCCACTCCCTGCCATGGGCAGGGACACCTTCCACTAGACCAGGTTGCTCCAAGCCTCATCCAGCCTGGCCTTGGATGCTTCCAGGGATGGGGCAGCCACAGCTTCTCTGGGCAACCTGTCCCAGTGCTCCCCACCCTCTGCGGGAAGAATTCCTTCCTGATGTCCCATCTCAATCTTCCTCTTTGCATTTAAACCCGTTACCCCTTGTCCTGTCACTCCCTGCCCTTGGAAGAAGTCCCCCCCGCCCAGCTTTCTTGTAGCCCCCCAGGCACTGGAAGGGGCTCTAAGGTCTCCCCGGAGCCTTCCCTTCTCCAGGCTGAACCCCCCAACTCCCCCAGCCTGTCCCCATGGCAGAGGGGCTCCAGCCCTCGGAGCATCTCCGTGGCCTCCTCTGGACTCGCTCCAACTGGTTGATATCCTTCCTATGCTGGGGGCTCCACAGCTGGACACAGCACTCCAGGTGGGGTCTCCCCAGAGCGGAGCAGAGGGGGAGAATCCCCTCCCTCTCCCTGCTGGCCACGCTGCTCTGGATCCAGCCCAGGATCCGGTTGTTACTCTGGCATTGATCCTTGCGCTGCTTTTCCCTCACAGGTCAGAGCCTCTTTGCAGGTGGGAGAGTCATCACAGTTTGATGAAATTCCCTCAGTATTTGGCTTTCGTTTCTCCTTCAGATCCATGATGCTTTAATAAAATAAATAAATCCCTTTGTGCGCAGGGTTTATTCGGAGTGGGGCTGAGTCCTGCAAGTGGCCCATCAGCCCCAGAGAACCATCACAGCCCCTTCCCTGCTGCTTCACAGCTGTCACAGGATCCGGCTGTGCAACTCTGCCTCACACACAAGCTAGCACACAGCAGTTTTAGAGGAGGAGAGGGAGAAGCATCCCTCAGCAGACACGCCAAGAAAGCAGGGCATGCTAGTCCCACTGTCCCAAATGAGTTTGCTTGTGGACAATTGCACTAAAACTGGATTTTTCTTTGCTGCTTTTGTCCCAGGGAACTTCCCCACGTCCTCTGCTTTGGAGTCCTGGCCCACAGCAGGTCTTTTTGAGCACAGGGAGCTGTGTCTTGCTGCCCTGCGCTCCCCCCTGCCAACCCCATTAACGGTCATTAATGTCACTGGATACCAGGGAGGGAAAGAGCTGATGTTTTCCGTGTCACCACCCTCGCAGGATGGAAGAGGACAAGATGTATTACCACAGTGAAGATGAACTTTTGGGAGAGGGGGACAGCCTTAGCCAGGGTTCCCTCAACACGAGGTAGGGAGCCAGTCAGCACCCACTCGTGCTGGTGGTAGTGGGGTTTGCTGTGCTGTGTTGCTCCTGCCCTGTCCCTATGGTTGTCCCACAAGCATTGCCCTTGGATTCCCATTCCTTGGCTGCGGGAGAGCTGGTGGGAAGAAGCAATGGAGCAGCTGGAAAAGCATCCTTGGGAAGGATGTTGAGGAGGGAAGCTGGGATCCAGGATGGAGAAAGGGCCTGGGGGTGAGGCTGTGCCTTCGAGGCCCCCTTTCTTCCCCTGGTCCCACCAAACACCAGGCTCAGATGTTCCCAGAACCAGAGATCAGTCACATCCAGTGCATGGGGAAGAGCTTTTTGTGACATGCATGAAGATCTGATTTCTGTTTGCAGTGGCTTCTCTTGCAGTGCGGTGCTGTGAGTTGTTCCCCACCGTGTGCCAAGAAGAGTTTGGGGAGGAGCTGCCAAAAATAGAGAAGTTCAGGTAAAATCCAGGGATCAACCCAATGCCCCTGAGAGCAGCTCAGTCAAAGGATGAAGCATTTCGGGGTGTGTGGGTGGGTCTCTCCTCAGCTTGTGTGGGTCCAGTGATGGCACAAAGCACATGAGGGTAGTTCTTCCTCCCCACGGCTCTTCTGGGCAGCTCACTTCTCATAGCAGCTCCCCATGTGGCCGGTCAACAAGTGCCTCCAGCCGCACTAGCACGAAGATATTGACTCTCTGGTTTTGGAATTCATGGCCACATGTGTACAGGTAAAGACCTCTGTCAAGTCTCATTAATTGGACAGTCCCAGGTCAAGCATCTGAAGTGTCCATAGCATTAATACGTTATCAGGACAGTCCCTAAAAAGGTTTTAGCTACCTAGCACTGACCCAGATGATCCCCAGGCAGGGTCAGGAGCTACAACAGCCACAGGCCAGTCCCAAAGGGCAGATTAGGGAATGCCCATCCAAACCCTTTCTTTGGATGGGAAGCACTAACGTGGGTGCAGTATGTGCCAGGCAGTTTGGTTTCAAAGGTGGGGAGTGTCCCCTTGAACTTTGAATTTCATAGCGTGGATGTAGCACATGTCCAGTGAGCAGGACACTCCAGAAGCATGTCTGCTCCTGCATGTGCCCCACAATGGGATGTCTGGGTGCCTGGAGATGGAGGGACAGCTTGAGTGTTCTGACAAGGCTGCTGGATGCCTGGGAGTTCCCCAAAAGTTGAAATGACACTTGGGTCAAACCCAGATGTGGGAGACATCACTCAGCGTGTTGGATGGGGCATTGCCGTACCCCGTCAGCTTCCCCTGGGTACCACTGCTCGGTGAGGGGACTGAGATGAGCAGCTCTGCTGAGCCACCCCAACCTTTGGACCTGGCCAAACTGACGAAGCCAAGCTCAAAGCCAAGTCTAGCTCCCACTTTGCCTTTGAGGGTCGGGTTCAGGATGAGATGCTCATCATTTTGGCACAGGACAGTCAAAAATCAAATTTATGCGAGGCAGCAGTGAGATATGTAGGTATAAGGAGAGAGAAACCTCAGGTATGACTGGGCGGGAGTTCAGCTCCCATCCCTGGAGATGCTAAAGTACAAACTGGATGCACATCTGAGGAAGGATTTATGGCAAGCTGATCCCCCTTGGGGAAGAAGTTAGACTTGAAATCTGCTTGGCAGCCCATTTGCCTGCAAGTTCATGTGTCTTCACAGTCTGTCTCCATCCTCTGTGTCCCCATGGAGGGATCTTTGCATCCGAATGAAGGCAGTGGAAAGACCTCCCTGGATTTCCACAGGCTTTCTGTCAGTGTCGCCTCCATCCAAAAGCTGTTTACCTCCTCCCCTGGCTCATTAGGGACATTATTTTGTTATTCAGCCGATTCTCTTTCCTGAGGGGATGCAGCAGGTTGGGGGGTGGGGGTGGGGGAAAGCAAACAGACCTTGAAATGGGAAAAGCAGCAGCAACAACAAGGAATATATAAATAGCGCTGGGCTTGCCAAGCACTTCTCAGCCGTTCGCTTGCAGCCTAATAGAGGTGCCAGCGATGCTGGCGAGACGCGTGTTGGAAACCTGTGCCGGCAGCGGGGATTATATCAGAGCTATTTGCAGCCAGGCTCAGTCCCTGTGCTGTCTGGAGGAGACGCACACCTTGCAGGAAAATACAATATTTGCTCTTGTAACTCCTCTGTGCCCAGAACAACGACTTCAGCTCATAGAAGATGTTTGCACAAGGTGAATTCTCTTGGGTTTTTGGACAAAATCGTGGATGAGGGAATGAGACAAGGGAGGTACAAGTTTATATGAGGTAAATAAGTCGTCCAAATGGAAGTGGAGGTGAGAGCTGGGCTCTGAGACAGTAAAAGGCAGAAAAAAACTCGTAACTGCAACCACAGTTTGCTGTTTCAGCCAAAGAGGTGCCCAAATCCCTCATCCCTGCTGGGCAGGGGTTGAGGAATGGACCCCTGAGTGTGGCTGCGGCTGGATGCTGCACAGCAGAGAGGTCAAGTGAGATGCCTCTGCTGCTGCCAGCATCCCTCATCGCTCCCAACCCCTCTGCTGCCAACACCTCTCTGCTGGCCCAGTCAGGGCACGCATCCACCTGGAAAAAAAAAAGGTCAAAAAGTAAATAAATTACCACTCTGAGGTTTTATTTGTTTGATTTTTTTCCAAACTGGATCACTTCCAGTTCACAGTGGGACCACAGACTGACTGCCAAGCTGGCTCCAAACCTTTGCTGTTGACCCATAGCCTGTGTCGTGGTTTAACTCCAGCTAGCAAAATACCATGAAGCCGCTCTCACAACTCCCCCTCCCCTCCTCCAGTAGAGAGGAAGAATCGGAAGAAAAAGAAATAAGGAAGCTTGTGAAATTGAGATAGGAATTATTTACTACTAATAATAAATAATTAAAATGGTAAAAAATAAAACATATAATACACTATACACAATATGATACAGTTTCCCACCATCCACTGCCCAATGCACACCCAGATGTTGAGTGATGAAAATCAGACCCAGAGAGCCCGAGAACCACAGCCCGAGAGCGATTGCAGCCTGAGAGCTGCAGCCCGAGAGCCGGAGCCCGGGAGCTGACACAGCAGATTCCGAGCGAACCCCATCAGCGATAGCCCGGCCAGGAGCTCTAAACAACACACCAGCTCCCACGAATGAGCCAGCACAGGAGCTGGCAAAGCAGCTAACGCAGGAGGGTTAGCAAGTTCCCCAGAGAGACGAGCAAGGGAGTAAGGGAGAGAGTAATGAGAAGAGTAATGGCTACCGGACCCCCTTCCCTGCCCAAGGGACCGGAACATGACGTACTATGGGATGAAATACTTCCTTGGTCAGTCTGGCTCAGCTACAGTAGCCGAAGCGGATAAAAGACCTTGAGTTCAGTACAGGCCATCCCCAGCACCAGCTGAGGCCTTATCAATGTTTTCACTTACTGTCCAGCAACAGAGTTCCCTGGCAACCAGAGTAAAGGGAGTTAACCCTTTCCTGACTGAACTCAGCACAGCCTGACACTCGCTGAACTTCTGCCTGGATTCAGATTTTGGGGTTTTGCATGGAAGCTCAGACCTGTCTTCAGGTGGATGTGGAGGTCTGGCCAGGTTACTAGCCAGGGTCACCTCCCACCACTACCTTAGAGGTGGGGAGGTCCTTACATCCAGGGGCTGCCCAAGGAGGTAACCAACACCCTAGGGAAGGCTGGTGGGGATGTTTGGGACATCACGGTGCTGAGCTGTTATGCAGCAGTGAGTGAGTGATGCCAGATTTGCCTTCTCTTTGCCAGTCTGTGCTTTATCTCCCTTAGCAAAGCAAGACCTGCAAGCCCTGCCCCAGTGCGTGCTGCACAAGGGTCACCCTGCCCTCAGCAGCAGGAACAAATCCTTAAAGCACGTCCATTTGCTCCCTGTGAAGTCCAAGCAAGATTCCTGGCAAGACACTGCAGATGCAAAGCTCTTTTTGCTATTTTTCTTCTATAACAAGGAGAAGTACCCAAGGGCCTGGAGCACCTCCCCAGCTCCCCACTACTGATTCAGGCAGAAACAAAAAGCAGGCAGAAAAATAAGGCTGCAGTCAATAGACCTGCAGGAAGCAGTTTGTTGGAGGCTGGTGCCTCACTGGAAATATTCGTCTTAAAACACAGCCCTCAGCCGTGCTTCCTTAGGGCTCAGCCCTCGCCTGCTGACAGATCTGGTGGGAGGCTGGGCTCATCCTCTGGTTGCACACCTGCTGCTTTCATGCAGCGACAGCTTCATTATTGGCATTTAGAATAATTTAGCTTAGAACTGACCTTAAAGCCCACCCAGTCCCACCCCCTGCCATGGGCAGGGACACCTTCCACTAGCCCAGGTTGCTCCAAGCCTCATCCAGCCTGGCCTTGGGCACTCCCAGGGATGGGGCAGCCACAGCTTCTCTGGGCAACCTGTCCCAGTGCCTCACCACTCTCTCCAGGAAGAATTCCTTCCTGATGGCCCATCTCATTCTCTCTCTTTCGGTTTAAACCCGTTACCCCTTGTCCTGTCACTCCCTGCCCTTGGAAAAAGCTTCCCAGCCCCCAAGCTTTCTTGTAGCCCCCCCAGGCACTGGAAAGTTCTATAAGGTCTCCCCGGAGCCTTCCCTTCTCCAGGCTGAACAAGCCCAATTTAACCTTGTCAAACCTATGAACCAGTTGGTATCAGCATAGTCCACCTCCACTTCTGGTTTTTTCCATGTCCTGTAACAGTTTTCCATTTTCCCCCCCCAAATATGTGATATCTCTTCTAAGCCACCTTCTCGAGCTCCCTCAACATTAAATGGAAAGCAGTGAGACATCTTCACAGGCTGTTCATCTCCCCCCAGACCCAAGCGCGAGGCAGTTGGAGGATCCATCTACTCTCCCTCTGTTTCTCCAGTGAATGTGGGGGACCCTAGATGAAATGTTTACTATCCACCCCTAAGCTTTAAATGGCTCAAGGTTTTGAGAGAGATTCTGAGAGAATTTTCATCTCAGAAGTGCCTGCAGACAGTCCGAGTTGGGAAATCAAGGCATTTCTGGAACTGCTTTTATTATTCCACTAACCAGAACTGTAGGCTCACATATTTATTAATGACAGGCCATTATTCTCTTATTTTTGTTATCCTGAATGTTAGATCTGTTACCAAAATTAGCAAGACCCAACCAGCCGAGTCCCACAGGGTGCTAATCAAGATCTCTTTGTGACATTTCTTCCTACGGGCTCCGAAGAGACGCTCATGGACCTTGGAGTGGCTGGGGAACAAATGGGTCCCTGGGGGTCGTGGTGTCTGGACCATCCTCCCCAGGCACAGCATAGTCAGCTCCATTTTTTTTCTGGTAGCTCTAGTTATTTTGACAACTCCAGTTATTTTGGCAGCCAGGAGGATTTGCACTCCAGCAGAGGAGGTGGGCTGACAGGCTCATCTAGACCTCATTGCTCTCTGCAGCTTCTTGAGGAGGGGACATGGAGAGGGGGATGCTGAGCTTCCAGATGAAAATCTTTTGCATTCTAGTCTAGTTTAGTCTAGTCTAGTCTAGTCTAGTCTATTTGTGGGTGTCAGTTTCTTCTCCAAGGGACAAGTGATGGGACAAGAGGAAACGGCCTCAAGTTGTGCCAGGGGAGGTTTAGGTTGGATCTTGGGAAATTCCTTCCCGGAAAGGGCTGTCAGGGTTGGAACTGCCCAGGGAGGGGGGAGTCCCCATCCCGGGAGGGGTTTCAGAGCCGTGTGGATGTGGTGCTCAGGGACATGGGTTAGAGTTGGGCTGGGCAGTGTGAGGTTTAGGGGGGCAGGCTGCGGTCCCTGTTTGGATCATGGATTAGTGAGGATGTGAAGAAAAAGTTAGAGAGGGGATTGCAGCAGCTGAGCTGTCTGAATGTGGCAGGTTTTCAGGGATAACGGGGTTGGATATGTCCATATGAGCTTCCATATGAGCACTGTCCCATCTTTCCACAGTAAGAAGGGAAAGATGCAGGAAATATTGGTACACCCTGTCCCATCCCTGGGAGGGGAAGGGTTTAGCCCCCAACTCACTCTGCCCTGAGATCAGTCCCCAGAGGGGTTGCAGCATCTCTGAAGGTGTTAATGGCATTTTGCCATTGATGGTGTTTTCACTGGACTCCCCTGGAGCTGGGAGGATTTTACAGGGAGAACACAATGCTCCAAGAAACATTTGTGCAAAGCTGAGCCTGGCTCGGGCTGTAGCAAACCTGTGCTGGAGTTTACCACGAATCAAACAAGGAAGAAAAAAGTCCCCCAAAAGATGTTTCATATTCAGGGATTTGAAAAGAATCAAAGGGCTCTTTGATGTGAACCATCCTTTCGAATCAAAGAAAAGGAATTATTTAAATAAGTATGAACAAAAATGGCCTGGGTCTTCTGGAAGGTCTTTCTGTTTCCATCGGTTACAGGTAACAGACCAAGACAAAATTGCACCAAAAAAAAAAAAAGAAGAAATATTTGGCATTGCCAGATCTGCATTTCAAAAACACATGTCAGTGTGGCTGGGGAGGGTTCCTCTCCTGGCCATCCTCATCCTCATCCCCCCATCCCCTTCCCTGCGGCTGTGCCAAGAGCATTGCAGACCTGAGCGTGCCCCAGGGTCACCTTCCTCTGGCCCAAGGAACCCCCTGGACTCTCCGCCTTGCACAGAAGATGGACAGTTTGCATCAGGGCAGCTGGGTCTGGGTTCAGGAGTGGGCAGAGTGGAGCAGGGAAGGAAAAGGGGGATTAATGAGGCATGGCCCTTTCTGTCCCCTCAGCCCAAGGGATCATGGGCCAAGCCAGTCTACAACCCTAGAGACACAGAATCACAAGGTGGTTTGGGTTAGAAGGGACCTTAAAGCACACCAAGTGCCACCCCCTGCCATGGGCAGGGACACCTTCCACTAGCCCAGGTTGCTCCAAGCCTCATCCAGCCTGGTCTTGGACACTGCCAGGGATGGGGCAGCCACAGCTTCTCTGGACAACCTGTCCCAGTGCCTCCCCACCCTCTCTGTGAAGAATTCCTTCCTGATATCTAATCTAAATCTCCCCGCTTTCAATTTAAATCCTTTACCCCTTATCTGTTGTTACAGGCCCTTGTAAAAAGCCCCCCCACCACCCCAGCTTCCCTGTAGCACCCTTCAGGTACTGGAAGGCTGCAATAAGGTCCCTCTGGAGCCTTCTCTTCTCCAGGCTGAACAAGCCCAACTCTCTCAACCTTTCTTCATAGCAGAGGTGTTCCAGCCCTCTGAGCATCTCCGTGGCCTCCTCTGGACTCACTTCAACTGGTCTATATCCTTCTGATGCTGAGGGCTCCACAGCTGGACACAGCACTCCAGGTGGGGTCTCCCAAGAGCAGAGTAGAGTGGGAGAATCCCCTCCCTGGCCCTGCTGGCCACACTTCTGATACAGCCCAGGATCTGGTTGGCTTTCTGGGCTGCCAGCGCACACTGCCTCCCACTTCATCCCACCTCCTTCAAGGCAGCCTGGCACAGGGTACAGCACCAACCCAACATGGCCTTTTCCAGCCTAAACAGCTTTTCTTTTTCAGCAAATCCACCCCAATCAAAAGGGAGAGGGTAAGCAGGTGGTCAGGGTGAAGGGGACCAGTTCACTTACCCCCTAACCAGCCAGCTACCCAGAGAAAACCAGTTTGGGTCATGGATGTACCCTGCAGGCACAACCGGGAGTGGGATGGGTGGCAGAGGGAGGATCAGCCCAGTGCAGGGTGGTGGGTGCTCATGCATGGAGTGGATTGCTGTGTTGGTGTGCGCTCAAGTTCTTCCTGTACATCCTGCATATCATCCCATTTTTTTTAAAATGCTGACACAATGGAAAAGCCCTCTATCTTCATATCACAGTGTTTTTTTCCCCCCTCTTTCTCTGTGAACGCCCTAGCCTTGGAGACGATGCAGAAGAAGAGCAGCACACTAGGTAAATACCCACACCAGCCCTACTCAGAGGGTGGCCCTCAAATCCTGCCTCTGCTGTGCTCTCCCCACCCTCTCCAGGAAGAATTTCTTCCTGATGTCCAATTTCAATCTCCCTCTTTTAGTTTAGCTCCATTACCCCTTGTCCTGTCACTACAAGCCCTTGTAAAAAGTCCCCTTCCATGCCATGCGTGGTACCTAATGAGCATGGCTTTGGCTCAACGTATGTCTTGGTAGTTTATGACAGCACAGGGACATGATAGACCAGGGACCACCCCCAACAAGTATCCTGGATGCAGTCTGTGGAGAGAAGGGAGTTTACCTGGACAGACACAAGCCATGTCATGGCCAGAGAATGAGCCTTGGTCCATTTATTTACCAATATAGACTTATCCTCAGATCCCCACTGTGGCCTGTAAAGGGAGATGGGATCTTCAAGAAGTGGTTCAGGGAGAGCAGGGACCCTGCTGGACTGCCAAAATTCGGGAGGGATAAGGCTGTGTACTTCACGGCTCCTGACCACCTTGAAACTGAGACATCAGGAAGCATCACCTGATAGCTGTTGACCTTGAAATATTCATGGGCAGGACAGAGCTCTGCAGCCGAAAGCAATCTGGTCGTGGTGAATTATTGATCGTGCCTTTTCTTGTGCATGTCCAGTGGATCCAAGACATGTCTGACGGGGTTCAACTCTCCGCCTGACACTAATTAGCCCGGTGGGTCACTTGCTCCACAGCTGGGGTCATTGCCAAGCACTGGGAGTTGAACTTCGTGATGAAAATCATAGAATCACAGAAAGGTTTGAGTTGGAAGGGACCTTAAAGCCCACCGAGCCCCACCCCCTGCCATGGGCAGGGACACCTTCCACTAGCCCAGGTTGCTCCAAGCCTCATCCAGCCTGGCCTTGGACACTCCCAGGGATGGGGCAGCCACAGCTCCTCTGGGCAGACACAGCCATGTTGGGAGCCTGGGAGAGGCAGGACTACCATCTTCTGTCAGGCCTGGACACTTTGCTGGTCAATCTGGGCTGGTCAAAACTCTTTTGCTTAGCACTTGCTCCTCCTGGTGGCTTTCTAGAGCTGCAGAGAGCTAGAAATTAGGTAGTGCCGTGAGGTGCATCCCAGCGCCATCCTGCATGGCCCTTAGGAAGCTCAGCAAGGCTATTTCTATGATCCCAATCTTCCTTGGCTGTCCCTATAGCCAAAGGAAAGAGGAATATCCCAAGGATCTGACTCAGCCTTTGGATGTGCATGTCTTCATCTTTGGCTGTCGTGGAAGACCAGTGTAGACAGGTTCATAACCTCTGTGTCCAATTAGATAAGGAAGGTCCAAAATTGCAATGTGGCATTTGGGGACACATTTTAGGGATGTCAAGCACCAGACCATTGCCTCCATCAGCATAACCAGGCAAGTCCGAGATGGTTTTCATTCTGAGCAAAGAAAAATGAAATGATCTCCCAAAGACTGTCAGACCCTGTCAGGTTTCCCCCATTCTTTTTGCAGCCCTTCCAATATACTTTTATATTCCTAGGAAAATAAATGCATCCTGAGGATATGAAAAGTAGGAAAAGGGCTAGGAAAAGCAGTTCAAAGCAATGGAGTGGGTGCTGCTGTCCCAAGGCGGAGCCTTCAGCAGCTTGAGACGTTTCCTGGGAACTGTTAGCACTTGTGACCTAGACTGACCCCAAACTGTTCCAGTGTAGGAGGTCTTCCAAATCTAGCAGGAGCAAGGGATGATGCCAACTGCTGAGGTAGTGACAGACCTTGTGCCCTACACTAGAAGTGGATGCCCCATCCCTGGAAGTGTTCAACGTCAGGTTGGATAAGGCTTGGAGCAACCTGGTCTAGTGGAAGGTGTCCCTGCCCATGGCAGGGGGTGGGACTAGGTGGGCTTTACTGTCCCTTCCAACCCAACCCATTCTAGGATTCCATGATCCTCTCATGGGCTGGGTTTCTTCTGGGGACAGCGTGAGCGGAGCACTCAGGGCTGGGTGCACACAGCTGAAGTTACCACCCAAGAGCTGTCTTGGAGCACCCAGTGGCAGGGAACTATGGCTTGGACACACCACCCCTCCTTGGAAGGGGTGTCCCTGCACTCACCAGGTCCATGTCTCCCAGGCTGCTTCAAGGACCCTGACGCTGGTATATATATGTTATTTTTTCTCTCTCTCTCTTTCTCTTTGGTGTCTCACTCAGGATTAAATTTAACGATGGATACAAGTCAGTAGCAAGGTACCAAAATGACTGGTGGGATTTGGCTTCTGGGGGGGTGGGGTGGGGGCGGGTGTGTGGAAAGCGGGGTTGCACTCATCCCAGACTATTTCAGTCACCCCACATCCCACGAATATGTACCTGTCCAGAAATAAATACACCCAGGTTTTGGGATACAGGCCAATCTGGTTTAAGCTCCAGATCTTCCTTAAATCAAATTAATTCCCAAATCCAAAGCCAGGAGAGCAGGTTACATGGTCCAGACCCAGGTGAAGCCGATGGTTCATGCACCAGCATCCCAGCACTGCGTCTCTGTACGTGTGACTACTTGAAGCTGGAGCTGACGCCTGCAAGGGAGGAGGAACTGTACAGGACCACATGAGCCCTGTGCTCCAGGAGTTTTCTGTGGGACCCAGCCACACCTGCAAACCTCCTCCATGTCACATTGCAAAGGAGAGACAGGTCCTGTGGTCCTCTCCAGCCAAATCACACAAAATACAATGATGCTCACCCTGTCTGTAGGGGTAGTGGACTCCCAAAGGCACCATGAATAAGAATACGACTGTATAAACAAATATATCTGGCATGTGTGAGTCCAGGATGATGATCCCAGCCCCAACCCCTCCCTGTAAGCTTGTTCTTCATTGCCGCTGCTCAGTATCTGGGCAGAGGTGGAGGATGCAGAAGACACCTGCAGAAGCATGCTGTCCTGCCCGTGGCAAGCAGGACTTGGGTGGTTGCAAGGTGCTGTGGGAATGCCCCCTTGCTAGCTTGCCACACTGTGCTGGCTGAGGCCAGGGTGGGACCGTGCCCCCTGGTTTGCACTGGATGAACCTTCCCAGCATCAGTCCCGATGGATCCTCCTCAGGGGTGATGTGACCCCTCAGTCCCTTTCCTCTGTCCTGGCCAACTCATGTGGGCCGTGGGGGTGGGGTATATCTGTTTGGGTGGGTTTGTTCCTTCCTCACATTCATCCTGGCTGTGTCTCTTCCAAACAGTGAAGACCCTGAAGACCCCAGGTACTGGACGTGATATCCCTGCTTCACTCAGGCCCTTTGGGCATGCTGTGTGCATGAATGTGACAAGCGTGTTGGCATACTAATCCCTGCATGGCATTTGGACCCAGGGGATGGTCCTGCTTCCTGCCCTCTCCTTCATGGGGAGTAGAGCTTTCTTGTGTTCACCCCATCCCCTCCTCCTCAAAGAGCAGGGCTTCTTTGTGTTCGGTCTGTTCTCCCCTATGCCCAGCAAGGACACATTTTCTTCTACTTAGAGTCCTTCCAAAGGAGCTTTGAGGATAATATTTGTCTGTTTGCCTGGCCATCTATCCATACATCCATCCATCCCAATGCAATTATCACCATCTGTCCATCTGTCCATCAATCCATCTCTATACAATCCTATGCAACCATCCATCTCATTTCATTTCCTTCCATCCATCACTGCAATTCCCACCATCCCTCCCTCCCAGTACAGGTCTGCCTATCTGTCCATTCATGCCAGTGCCAATCCATCCATCCACCCACCCTCCTATGCATAACACCAGCCAGCCCAGTGCCATATGATTTATCCACCCCTGCTCTTTTTCTGTCCGTTGTTCCATCTTGCTCATGCCCTCTCCCTCCTCATTCCAGCCCCACCAGCACTGTCACTATCTCCGTGCATAGTCCCCTGGGTGCCAGTGGGTCAGGAGTCCTGTTGCAGTGAGATGTCCCTTGGGCATGCTTGCAAATTGGGTTTGGTTGGCGCATGGGGGTGTTGAGGGGAGAAGGTGGGTGAGGGTCTTAGCCATGGCAGCAGGATGACTCACGGCTGAATTGCATTTTGTGATTGCAGAACTAAGGCTAAGGGGAAAGAGAAAAGACACCTCGTGTTACCATTCAGGTACCCTGACTCCCTCCATTCCTGCTTGTGTCCAGGCTCGCATCCAGCTCCAGCTCTTTCCAGCAGCGTTATTGCGCCCCCACAGAACAGCTGCGGGGCAGGAACATGAGTGTATCTGTGCTAGTGAGGGTGCCTAAGACCAAGTTGCTTGAAGGCATAAACCAAGAATTTTCTGGCGGTGCCACTGGTGGGAATTCTGCGCCCTTTCCAGGCACCCAGCACCCACACTGTGGCTGTCTGCAGACAGAAAGGCACCTTTTGCAGTGAGGGCTTGAGCAGAAGGAACAAGGGAGAAAGGAGGGGAGGGAGAAAGGGTAATCTGGTGTTGGCTGCTCTACCAGGTCCTTGGAGAAGTATCTCTGGACCTCTCATGTACTGCAATTGGCCCATCCACCCAGGCACTGACCATCCAGGTGCCCAGGACCAGCAGCATTCCTGCATATGGAAGCCAGGAGAGCAGAGAGTCAGAGGGAGACACTCAGATATGGTCTTGCATGCCTCATCCAAGCCACGTTTACAGTAAAATGAGCAGGAGAAGGACACAGGCTCAGGCACTGCCCTCTCCCACACACCCAAGGATGCTGCTCCCCATCATGGCATGGTGGGGACCGGACTCTCTGGCACTCCCAGGGCAGTTTGGGATTTTCTTGGAGAGTTCCCCAGCCCGGCTGCGGCAGGGAAGGGTCTCGCACCAGTGAGTTGCTCAGGAAGATGCAGCTGCTGGTCCCTGCAGCAACGCAAAGGGCTTGTGCATTCAGTCCCAGCCATGCTCAGGGTGAGATGGTGATGAGCCGTAGCTTCACAGAGAGCTCAGACCACACCCATGAGCTGCAGGAGAAAGCATGGAATGATTTAAAACCTCTCCCAGAGCTGGGCAGGGGCACTAGGGAAGATTTTACAATGCAGATGAACCAGCTGAGCTGCTGGCACAGATGTTTGCTTGCTCCCCTGACAAGCTCAGTTGGCAAGGCAATAATTTCTGCTGGTTTGCTCTCAGAGCAAGTGTTGGGGCAGGGAGGGAGCAGGACTGCTTCTTCCAGAACCAGCTTCTGGATGAGTTTCCTTGGCCATTTTCCAGTCCAGGCTCTAAGCTGATCCCTGCCCATGCTGGGCTGAATGGGAGGACCCTGCTTGTCCCAAACTCCCACCCAGCACTAGGTCCTACCCCCTGACTTGTGCTGGAGCTGGTCTTCACCTCTCTAAGAACCCATCCAGCACCACCTCAACCAAAATTTTTTTTTTGTTTTCTGGGTGCTTTTCCACCAGCTCAGTGCATAGGGAGCTGAAGGTCCATGTGCTGCAGAGCCTCCTGCCCCATGTCCTCAGCACAGACATGGCCATGGGGTGAAGTGGATTAACAAGCTGTAATTAAAAAGCAGCCCTCCTAATTACTTTCTAGAGCCTGTTAATTGCTTTCTCCTCCTCACTTTGCTAATATATAATGGGAGGAGATTAGTGAAGGAAGAAAGAATGTCACGGCAGGAAAACAGGGGGGCAGGATCCAAACAGAGATGTAGGGAGCCATGAGAGAAGGAAAATAGGTTTGAAAAGGCAGAAAGCAGAGGAAGAGCAGGAGTCTGCAAAGCAGGGAGGTGAGGAGCTGGTGTTTCCTAATGGTATCAGGGCAGGGAGATGCAGCATCAGTCTGAGCAATGATGGGGACCCCCAAATCCAGCCCATCTCCTCTAGCTGATCCCTCTCTGGAGGGAGGATATGAAGACACCTTTGTAGGAGGCTAAGGAAGACCATTCCCTTTACCAACAAGGAGAAGAAGCCTTGTTTTCTGCCCTGGCAGCATCCCACATCTCTGCACGTACCCACTCGTGTGCGTGCACAGCTGAGGCTGCTTTACTGGCCACATACACCCATCCAGTGAATGCCCATCACCTCCAGCTCCTGGTCTGGGGAGCTGTGGATCTCCTAAGCCCTTCCAGCCTAGCAGAGTGTCATATTTCCACCTAAATCCCAAATGTAGGCATGACAGGTGTGTTTGGGGTCAACCCTGCTGAGGAAGGTTGCCCATGACCACAGCACGGGGATGTGGCGCTTGGAACATTCACGAGGAGCAGGGAATCTGCAAAGGGAAGAGCAGCCTCCTCTGGGTTTACAGTCACGTGGAAGCTCTTGATGTACACTGAAGCTTTTTTGCCTTTTGTTCCCCTGATGCATGGCCACCGGCTCCAGTAAAGGCAAAGAGAAGACGAAGGAGCACAAGTAGGTTTGCTCTCCTTGCTCCTTCTCCTTGTTTCCAGCTTTCCTTTCTCACACTGTGGCTGATGGGGTACATGCTGTGCTCTCTCTTTCTTTCAAGGTGAGCCTGTCAGTCCTAGAAGAGCTTGAGTCTCTTGGATGTGTGGCCTGCAGGGAATATTTATCTACAGCAAAAGCCAGTGTAAAAGACAGGCTTGGAGCAGTCCCTGGAAGCTGGAAGGGAACTGTGAGGTCTTGAGAGAAGCCTGGCTCCCATCAGGTTTGGATGGGTCTGGGCTGGGTTGAGAGTTTCCCAGCTTGGGCATGGACAGCCTGTCCAGGACTCAGGGCAGGAGAGGGTCTGGGTTCAGGTCATCGGTACAAGGCTGGGAAAATGGGACTCAGCACTGGCTTTACAGCTCCTGTTCTCACAGGTCAGGCTGCTACATTGTCCACGGAGACAAGTTTCTTCAGCTCCTGCCTGCCTTTTATTCCCAGCTGCTTGCACTGATCCCAGGCAGTGTCTGAGCTCTCTCCCAACAGCAGCATCCTGTCTTAGCAAATCTGCTGAAATTTAAGCTTGAGTCTCTTGTGAGGACTGGCTAATCTCCTGCTGTCCACGGGACAATGCCTGCAGCAACCACAGGGCAATTCCCAATCCGTAAGGTCTCTTTTGGCTCGTAACAGTTGGACTTGATGATCTTAATGGTCTTTTCCAACCTAAAAGATTCTATGATTCTATGATATTAAGCATTGGAAAGGGCTGCCCAGGGAGGGGGGAGTCCCCATCCCGGGGTGGGTTTCAGAGCCATGTGGATGTGGTGCTCAGGGACATGGGTTAGTGGGGGGCTGGGCAGCATTGGGTTAATGGTTGGACTCGATGATCTTCTCCCACATGAAAGAGTCTATTGCGCTGCAGTTTGAGGTCCAGTTTATGGCACTACCTTACTGATGAACTCAATGTTGTAAAATGAGGAGGCAGAGATGAAGTGGGAAAAGGAGAAAAACATCTTCAAGCAGTCAGCAAGGAGAAGGCAGACCCAAGAAAAGATGGGAAGAGATCTCCCCGCACTGAGCAGCCTAGTCCTTGCTGGCTCACCTCCCCAGTTTGGCTGGGCAGGGACCTGGGAGTGGTAGACTGGGTCTGAGGGTTGGGGTCTTCCCTGGGCTCAAGGGTGGTGTGCACAGGATGACCCCATGGGGCTGGCAGTGGGCTCTGTCCCTGGTACAGGTGGGAGAACTGGAAGTTTTGTAGTGCAGGGGTGATGGAGGCAACACCTGCCTGACAGGCATAATTCCTGCAAAGCAATGAGCCACAGAAACCTTGTTCCCTGCTCCCAACTCCCCAGTAAAAAGCAATGATTAAAATGTCCCTTTGAGCCATGAATAATTAACCAGTAACCTGCAACTGTATCTTTAATTAGAAGCCGGCCAGGAGAGAGACTGCTTCCACTTCCCTGCCCGCGTCTCAAAATCGATCTGTCCCCCTGTGCTCCCCTCCTGGAGAGCCACATGGTTGAAAACCTAAAGGATAAACCCAAGTGCTTCTGGGAGCAGCAACCTGGAATGTGTGTTTGCCATCAACGAAGATAATTCATCTGCTCAATCCCATATTAGACACCAGAAAATCCAAGGGGAGAGTGCTACGGGAGGCTGGGTGGATACTCTGGTGTCTAATACAGGTTTAAGCTTGCTTGGAAGGCTGTCCCTGTTTGGGAATGGAGGCGAGGTGTTCCATCCTCCACCCCAAAACTTGCAGGACCCCAGTCTTGACCCTGCTGCCAAACTGGGTTGCAGTGGGCCAGCAGCTTGCACTGTTTTGGAGGGGAGCAGGCAGGGTGGCAGACCCCTCTCCGGCATCTCCGTTCTTTAGGAGACCAGGCTAAACCAGGCTTTGGCAAAACGGGGGCTCTTGGTGCTGCTGCCCAGCCTGTGTTGGCATCTCAGGTTCGCGGGGCCTCATGTAATATTCACGTAGGGAAGGTGTCAGCTCTCTGCCGGCACTGGCTTCCCATCCATGCCATTGAATGCTGGCAGGAGCAGCAGAGGGGTTGGCATGACCTTTCTTTAATTCTGCAAAGACCCTGCTGTGCCAGGAGAGGAGGCTTAGCTGGGGTCCCCATCCCTGCTCAGTCCTGACCTGCATGTGGGGCACAGCTCTGCCCTCGGCACCGGGATGGCCACCCCTTCCTAGATGTGCCGCTGGCTGCCCTCCTGTCTCACCTGAGCTCTTCCAGCATCTCCTCCTGGGGAAAGCCAAGTCCTGGATGGCCAGCGGGTGAAGGTAGTACCCCTGAGGGATAGAAAGGGGAAGGGGGGTTGTATGGGATGTGTTGCTGCTCACCTGGCTTGGAAAACAGTACAGAAGGGTCTGGGGGATGAGGGTGAGCCAATGGAATCTGCCTCTGAAACATCTGGGACAGCTCATCCTACACTTGCTTCTTCCCTCCTCCTCAGCATGTACCAAATATGCTGCCAAATTCCCAAAAAATCCAATTTTTTTTCCTTTCTTTCTTTCTTTTCTTGGAGACCTCCAAACTCCACTGTTTCCTAGATACTTGCTCCCTGGGACTCCAGTCCACTGCAGTAATTCCAGTAAGGGCAGTGGTGAAGGAGGGAGGCAGCGCCAGATGTAATTGGGGCTGGCAGGAGCAGCAGGGAGATGTGGCCGGGGTGGGGGCATGGGGACAGCACCCAAAATTGTATGCACAGAGGGACCTTGTGCCTTCTGGATTCTGTTCCCCAAACCAGGTAGAGCTGAGGCTCAACCTGTGGATGTGTTAGAGGCTGTCAGGCTATTTCCAATTTCTGGGAATGCTTCAGTAAAGCTGACTTTGGAAACACATGAGAGGGTCCTGCAGCTGATGTCCCTGTTTACTGATGCTCAGCTGGCAGCGAGGGGTCATCACTTTGGGAGGGGAGGAGGGTGCATTTGAGAGACAGTGTCATCCCTCTGGAAATAGCTGAGTTGGGCTGGTGCTGCTGGCATGGGTGCTTCTTGGAATAGGTGCTTAATCCCAGTTTTGTTCCACATAGCCAAAAACAGCTTCGTAGTTTACAGGGGCATTGGGTGCTCTGTTAACCCAATGCATCCCCAGCGCCCGTGCAAGGACCTTGTTATTTTGGGCAGAGGACCAGCACTGCCAGTGTCTTCCCTGCAGAGTCCTACTGGCTCCATTACCAGTTGCTCTTCTGCTTTGTTTTACTTTCCAAGGAACCTCAGAAATTCCTGGGACAGATGTGGTGATTTTATCACTAACCATCTGTGAGCAAACTGCCTGTGTGCCAGCTCTGGGGCTGGTGGGACTTTTTTTCCCTCCTTCATTTAAAGGAATTGATTGGGAAGAAGGAAATGTAGTGTAACTGACCCTGGAGGGGTTGTCTTACGGAGGGGCTGTGTGCCTGCTGGATTTCCCATGCTCAGTGCTGGAGGGTTGGTCTCAGAGCAGAGTTTCACAGCCTGAGCTCTTACAGCATTTGCTCATTAAAAAAAGTTTGCAAATAGGTGTCACTACCCTCACAGCACCTTGAGGCAGGTGTTCCCTGGCAGGATTATAGATACTCCTCGTCTTTCCTCCTCCTACCCATTGAGAAACTGCCCTTTCACTGAGGATCCCATGAATTAATCACGGCTACCAGGGACTGCCTTGAGGCCCGGGCATTGCTTTAGTCCCAATTAAACCTCAGCTATAAATAGTTCCTGTATCTTATGCTGGCCTTCTGCCCTGATTGAATTCCCCCCTCCCGTGGTGAATACATTATCCTCCTATTCTCCTTAATTTTCTTCTGGTTTGCTCTGGCTCAAGAGCATGTCCATCAAACCCGCAAGGCTTCTGCAAAGGGCAACGCTTTCAGGGAATGAGAGTTTTCCAATTAAAAAAACTCCCCTTTGGCTTTACCACCTTGGTTTTGGGTCAGTCACAGGCCATTGCCTGCAGGTCTTTAATACTAGAACAGCGTTCTCACACGGTATGACCTCTGCTTCTTGCTGGTGTAAGTTTTTCAGATACTACAGAGGGTGGGTTTTTTCCTACTGTGGTTTTTCAGCTGAATCTTCAGGCTCAAAATCCACATCCCATCCAGACTCCATAACTCTCACCTCAGGTGACTCAGAACCTCCCACCTCTTTGCAACGGCAGCATGGACTGACCTCCAAATAACAGGGAACAGTTTCCTGAAAAATACCTGCAAGGCTGTTGTCTTTAACAGTCTCTGCCCGTTCACATTTGAAAGCAATCCAGTTTGCAGTGCAGAAATCATGTTGTTTACTGGATGCTGTATTTATATATATATTTATATATATTTGCTGTATATGTATGTAACAAACACCAAGGAACGTAGGATCCCGGACTATCAAAGCACTTGGGGTAGCCCTGGCTGATTTCTGAGCTGGAATAACAGCCCAACTGAAACATTTGGAGCTAGAAGTTAAACTTGCCTGGAAATGGTGGATATATTTAGAAAGCAACTGGCGAGGCATTATTTTATCAGCCAATCCAGCCCAAACTGCCCTGAGTGAATTTGACCCCAGCCTAGATTGCAGGCAGGGAGCTAAGACTGACCTGGTACTGGTATTTCTCATGCTGGAAAGGGGGGAAAAAAATCACGTTGCACCAATTTGCTGCTGCTTGAGCCAAAGAGGTTATTGATTTTTCACAGTGAGAGAGTGGGGGAAATGGTTGGATGTTTTAAGTTTTTAGTTAATGGTTTTAGGTAACTGGGGAGCAATTGCAGAAATGGGTATGGAGAGATGAGGAGTCTGTGCACAGCGGGGGCCAGCAGCAGTTGGGAGGTATGGGGGGCGAGGAAGAGTTCCTTGGTTGTTAACACTGTGCTGCAGCCTCATGTTTTATCCCAAACTGGGGCATTCCATGAGAAAAAAAATGAGACCCAAGACTCAAAGGCATCACACTTAGCTGCGATCTTGACTGCCCTGTGTCGTCTTTGCAGCAGCCCCTGCTTAGTCTTCCAGCTGATATTCCCTATCTTGCTCTCAAGTTGTCAAAGGCTCCTCCTGTTCCCACCCCCAAATCCCAGAAAACAACACCAAAATGACAGTCATTGATTTAGTTCACTTGTCCTCCCTCTTTTTTTCCAGAGCCGGGAAAGGAGTTTTTTCAGCCATGAAGCTTGGCAAGACGCGTCCATCCAAGGATGACCACCGGAAACAAGGTATGCTGTTCCTGGGAGGAGGTTGTTCCTTGCTCCTGTGCTGCTTTTTGGGTGGCCTCCACGTCCCAGGAAAGCACCCAAGAAACCCCATGGTTTGGGTGGGAAGGAACCTTAAAGCCCACCCAGTCTCACCCCCTGCCATGGGCAGGGACACCTGCCACTAGCCCAGGTTGCTCCAAGCCTCCTCCAGCCTGGCCTTGAATGTTTCCCTGTGCTCGGGGGGACAGATGGGGAAAGGGGCTCCATGGGGAAGTGGGAACTGATGGAGAGAGGCTCCTGCTGAAGGCTTGTCTAGATATCACTCATTTTGTGCGACTATGGCAAAACCTGTGAGTTCCACAGGCAGCTTCCAACTTATTTTTACGGATGATTTGCAAATATGACTGTGCAAAGCAGGGTTTAGCCCTTTCCCCATGCTGGGAGCACAGCACAAGCAAACTGAGGGGAAGAGCTTGGGTGCTCTGGGGCTGCCTGTTCCCTGGGTTCATCCCGAAATCGGACTCCTTTCTGGAAATGTGCAAGAGGGTTGGCGACTGGAATTTTGTTGTTATTTCCATTCAGACCAAAGGATTGAGTTTCGATGGCAAAGAAACGGAGGAATGTGTGTTTGTGAGCAAGGACAAAGCGCTGTTTTAGATAGTGTTTCTGGGCAAATCTCCACTGTTTTTCACCCAGCTTTGAAGACAGGAAAAGGGGAATTTGGCCTGGAACAGCAATCTAGGTGCAGGCATTGGCAGCCTGTGGGAAGGCATGGTGTTGAAATCAGGGTGGCCTTCCTCTCTCCCCAGAGCCTGGGAGTTCATCCTGTGGTTAAAGCTTCATGCAAGACTGTGGGGAAAGCAGCTGGGATGCAAAATGGCTTTAAACTGAAAAATATCTTTAAACTGGAAGAGGGAGATTGAGATGGGACATCAGGAAGGAATTCTTCCCAGAGAGGGTGGGGAGCACTGGGACAGGTTGCCCAGAGAAGCTGTGGCTGCCCCAGCCCTGGCAGTGTCCAAGGCCAGGCTGGATGAGGCTTGGAGCAACCTGGTCTAGTGGAAGGTGTCCCTGCCCATGGCAGGGGGGTTGGAACTAGATGGTCCTTAAGGTCCCTCCCAGCCTAGACCGTTCTATGAAAAGCAGGAACAGGGTGCACAGTCAATAGTAGGGTGTCTCCACAGATCAGGATTTACCCATTGTTGAGGAACAGTTGCAACTCAGCTGCTGTATTGCATGGTGTGGTCAGTGCCACACAGCCATGGGGCTCCTTCTTCCAGCTTTCCCAGGTAGCTTTGGCTTTCACACACCTCACCAGGGCTCAGCTCTCTTAGCACCACCCTCCTCCCAGCCTCAGTGCTGTCTTGGTTGTGATTCCTACCCTTGGTCTGGCTGGTCTGTGATGGGATAGGGTGAATGTGTTGTGCCCTCTGCCTGTTGGCCAGACTTTGACCTGCTTTCCTCCCATAATGGTCCTGCTCGGGTCAAACTGACCCACAGAACCACCAAAAACCAGGCTGGGAGGGTGCGAGTCTGTCTGCCCACCCACACGTGGCAGGATCTAACCTGCTCAGGTCCTTGCTGGCTGGTGGGTCTCTGTCTCAATCTCAAAACCTCACAGTTGAGTTGAGGATACCCTTTCCCCACTCAACCTGCGGCAGTGTGTCTCTGCATCCTGATGGAAAGCTTATCCTAACACCCAGCCTAGATCTCCCTCACTTCAGCTGAAGCCCACGTTATCTCACAAAACCTGTCAAGATTATGGTGAAAAACCTGATTTCAGGTCTCCTGGAGCCTGCCTAGGTTAGTAGTGACACAGGGAATGACACAGGGAGCTTGCCTACGTTAGTAGTGACACAGGGAATGTTTCCCTGGAGCAGTGTCTGTGAGCGGTGGGTTCACACACCCCTGTCACCAAAGCAAACCAGTGACCCAACAGCTATGCTGGTGGTTTTGGCCCGAAAGGAAAAAAAACCCTATTGCTGCTTCGTGGTCATTTCTTGACCAGAGCAAAGGCAAGAGGGGGTGGGCACAACATGCACACAGGTCGTGCACAGGAGAGGAGTATCTCAAACTTCTTCCAGTAGAAATGTAACCCAGTGGGCAATGCAGCTGTGTCTCGGTGCCAGTGGGATCTGGGGTCTTGACCCTCCCTGCAGCAATTTTTCTTCTTGGGAAAGAAGGGCCTAGAAGAAAGCTGGGGGGGCTTTTTCCAAGGGCAGGGAGTGACAGGACAAGGGTTGACGGGTTTAAATGGAAAGAGGGAGATGGAGATGGGACATCAGGAAGGAATTCTTCCCGCAGAGGGTGGGGAGCACTGGGACAGGTTGCCCAGAGAAGCTGTGGGTGCCCCATCCCTGGGAGTGCCCAAGGCCAGGCTGGATGAGGCTTGGAGCAACCTGGTCTAGTGGAAGGTGTCCCTGCCCATGGCAGGGGGTGGGACTGGGTGGGCTTTGAGGTCCCTTCCCACCCAAACCATTCTGTGATTCTATGATATGACACCTTTCTCCTGTTTTCTTCAGACCTCCCTACCCCAAAGTTAGACAGTTGGTTGTCTTTGCAACTGCTCCTCTGGTAGTTGTTGCTGCAACACTTGCTCAAATGCTCTTTCATCCCGTGAGGTCTGGTTTGTTTGTCATTTTCCATTTTCTTTTTGCCTTCACAAAAAACAGGCATGCTGCCCGGGTGGGATGATGTGTCACAGGAGGCAATACCTCTCTTTTTGAAATCCCTTTTTAAACCGGGTTGTCTGTGACCTGACCCTGGTGACCATTGTTCTTTGTGTTATCAGTTGAGGTTGATAGGGTGTATTGATTACCTTTCTCTTCGCCTTTAATTATTCACCGAGTGGAAACAATAAGAGACATTCTTTTGTCTCCTTTATGCAGATGAACCTGCTGTTTTGGAGGCAGAAGACCTGGACCGAAAAGCCATGAGACAGGGATGTGGACTGGAGCCAGATACCATCTCCTTGGCTTCTGTCACAGCTGTCACCACCAATGTCTCAAATAAGAGGTGAGGCCCAGAGGTGATCTTGGGCAATCCAGGAGGTGAGGGCACCCCACAACCACACGTCCCTGGAGATGGGCTGTGTTGGAAAGCACATTGCCCAGTGCAGCCGGTGGTTGTTTGGAAATACTTGACCTGTTCCAGAGATCACCAACATTCAATGGTGTTTCACAGTCACAGTGTCATGGAATGGTTCTGGTTGGAAAAGACCTTTAAGACCATCAAGTCCAACTGTTACCCCAGCACTGCCCAGCCCCCCACTGACCCATGTCCCTGAGCACCACATCCACATGGCTCTGAAACCCCTCCCGGGATGGGGACTCCCCCCTCCCTGGGCAGCCCATTCCAACCCTGACAGCCCTTTCTGGGAAGACATTTTCCCTAATAACCAATCTAAACCTCCCCCGGTGCAACTTCATACCAGTCCCTAGGGTTTATATTCCTCAGATTCAAAGAGGGCAGGCATTTCAAGGGGTGACCCTGCAACTGCTCTGTCACGACTTGCAGCAAGTCCATCTGTGGTTTGACTGAGCGTGTCTTCTGCCCCTCCAAAGGTCCAAGCCTGACATCAAAATGGAGCCGAGTGCTGGCAGGCCAATGGATTACCAGGTAGGTGACAGTGTTGCGTACCCAACCTCAGCTCACGGGCGGGTCACAACCAGGGAGTGGAGGGACCATTATACAGGGAACAAGTTCGTGATGGGTTTCAACACACTGCACTCACAAAGCAAGACTCCCAAGAGCTGGCATTACAATGGGTGAGCCAAGATCTTGAGATTAGGACAAGAGGTAACAGGTTTAAACAGAAAGAGGGAGATTGGGATTGGACATCAGGAAGGAATTCTTCCTGGAGAGGGCGGGGAGGCACTGGGACAGGATGACCAGAGAAGCTGTGGCTGCCCTATCCCTGGGAGTGTCCAAGGCCAGGCTGGATGAGGCTTGGAGCAACCTGGTCTAGTGGAAGGTGTCCCTGCCCGTGGCAAGGGGTGGCACTGGATGGCCTTCACAGTCCCTTCCAGCCCAAACTCTGCTGGGATTAAGTCATTAACTGGGTTTTTCCTCCATCGTAGGAAGCCTAGAAAGCCCAAATCAACCTGTGGTTGAAACAGTCTGTCTCCAGCACATTTCTCTTACTCCCCAAGAGCTTTCAGAACGCTGTTGAGTAGGTTGCTCACTGGATTTCTCTGGACAGGCTGGTACTTTGTTGCTGTTGTCCTGTTCAGTGATGCTCCATTCCTGCCACTTCAACTATAGATAGAAAACCCACGCGTTTAGTTTCCCAAGGCTCAGGTGATCCGTACTTCTCCCTTTTCCTTCACTAGTTGTTCCCAGCGTGATTTGTAAACTGGCTGCTCTTCTCATTCTTGCCAAGTTGTGCTGATTCAGCAGTGACTTAGCTTTATGTCCTCGCCTCTCAGCACAGCAGCATGTTCCTGGGGATATCTCGGAACAGGCAAATGATGATTTTTGTTAGAGATACACAATTTGCAGCGTCAGCTGCAGACCAGATTGTGAGGCTTACAGGGTGTGTGCGCTTCAAGAGGCGGGAACATAAAGAGGAGGGGGAAGGTGTAAAACCAATTACAACCAAGAGGCAGAAGGAACAAAAGGTCCACCGCAAACAGGAGGATCACGAGGTTGGTGTTAATGGGGAATGGCTCATTTCTGGACTATAACAGGGTTTGCAGCACTAGGCAGGTTCATGGACAAGGTTGACCTCATGCCTGGCTGACCTCCATATGTCTGCCTGTCTTTGACAGCTGGTTTTTGTGACACATCTGAGAATTAAGAAAAGAGTTGATCTTCCAGCCCTTGTCCCTAGGAAACCTCAAGACAATCCCTTAGTCTGCCACAGCAAAGGGCATGAGAGGGACAATATGTTAGTGGAGGATGGTGCCCAGCAAAGTCATCTCCAGGAGCTGGTGTGAGCTGGGGGACCCACAGGGGTGGAGGGGAGGTCTCAGTGCAAAGATGACCCTGGCTGAAACCCTTTCCAGAAGGTCTTTGAGGTGTTTCTGGGTCTGTGTTCCCTAGAATCATGAAATTTTTTAGGTTGGAAAAGACCCTTAAGACCGTAGAGTCCAATTGTTACCCCAGCACTGCCCAGCCCACCACTAACCCATGTATGTCCCTGAGCACCACACCTACATGGCTCTGACACCCCTCCCGGGATGGTGACTCCCCCACCTCCCTGGGCAGCCTGTTCCAATGCCTGACAGCCCTTTCTGGGAAGACATTTTCCCTAATATCCAACCTAAACCTCCCCTGGCTCCCCTTCACTGGGGAGAAGAGACCAACCCCCCGTCTCTGCACCCCCTTTCAGGGAGTTGTAGGGGGCGATAAGGTCTGCCCTGAGCTTCCTCTTCTCCAGGCTGAACCCCCCCAGCTCCCTTAGCCACTCCTCATAGGAATTGTGCTTCAGACCCTTCCCCAATTCTGTTCCCCTTCTCTGGACACGCTCCAGCCCCCCTTTCTTGCAGTGAGGGGCCCAAACTGACCCCAGGATTCGAGGTGCGGCCTCACCAGTGCCCAGCACAGGGACACAATCCAGTCATCTACAGTCTCACCAAACATAGAACCACCAAACAGTTTGGGGTGGAAGGGACCTTAAAGCCCACCCAGTGCCACCCCATGCCACGGGCAGGGACACCCTCCACTAGCCCAGGTTGCTCCAAGCCTCATCCAGCCTGGCCTTGGACACTTCCAGGGATGGGGCAGCCACAGCTTCTCTGGGCAACCTGTCCCTGTCCCTCCAGGGCTGGAGGCAGAACTGCAGGGGGGGTCTCCCCAGAGTGGAGCAGAGGGGGAGAATCCCCTCCCTTGCCCTGCTGGCCATGCTGCTCTGGATCCAGCCCACGATCCGGTTGGCCTTCTGAGCTCCAGCGCACACGGCCGGCTCATGGCCAGCTCCTCGCCCCCAGCACCCCCAAGTCCTTCTCCTCAGGGCTGATCTCAATCCATTCTCTGCCCAGCCTGTCCTTGTGCTTGGGATTTCCCCGACTCATGTGCAGGACCAATCTGTGTTCCCATAGCTCAGCTGAATCTGTTTGACTTTACACCTCACGTGAAGACACTCATGCTCTGAGGTGAAGCAACTGGGATGCCCATGGTCTCCTGCATCCCATATTGCAGTCTGTCCGAGCAGCCCAGTGTTTTTGGAGCGACCAGTAGACCCCAGAGCCACCACCACTGCACTGAAAATGTCTCAAAAATGAGATGGCCAGACAGGGTTTAACATCTGATGCTGCTCTCGGGAGGTGAAGATGCACAAATCCTTCTCCCCAGGTCAGCATCACCATCATCGAGGCCCGGCAGCTGGTTGGGCTCAACATGGACCCTGTGGTGTGCGTGGAGGTTGGAGAGGAAAAGAAATACACATCCATGAAGGAATCAACCAATTGTCCTTACTACAATGAGGTGAGTCTGTCTTCTGGTTATGCTCACAACTACCTGCTCCTGGGAGTCCACACTGCTGTTAGTCAACTAAATCTGATTTCTTGTGGCTTGGGTATTTTTCTTTTTGTCTTCTGTCGACTCTTGTCAGAATAAGATGAGGTCTCAAACCACGCAGAAGGAGAAATTAAGTCTTTGCCCTCTGGTATTTTGCAGAAATGGTAAGAAGTGCCCTGACTTGATCTGTGCTAAAGTATTCTCAGTTATTCTAAGTTAGTGTTTCCTTCTAGTTCCCCAAACTGCAGAGATAGTCAGTGTTGGGGCTCATACAGATGCATCCGTAAGTGACGTGCTTCAGGATGCTCCCCTGGGCAGTCACAGCTTCTCCAGCTGGACTGTGCACCATAATCCTGCCTTTCAACCCAGAAGGAGCCCATCCCAGCTCTCCTGCCTTCATGACTGCTCTTTCCCTTCCAGTACTTCGTCTTTGAATTCCACGTCCCCCCAGATGTCATGTTCGACAAGATCATCAAGCTGTCCGTAAGTGAGCATGTTTGCATTGTCCTTTTCATGGGGATTTGGAAGAAACCAGCCCATTTTATATATGCACTGGGGATGGATTTAAAGTCCTTGACATGAGACCTCCAACAGGAGATAGGGTGTTTGATCCTATGAGTCTCAGCTCTTTAGTAGACTCCCAGTCCCTATTTCTGACGCTGACCCACACAGCTGGGCCCCTGCATTTGCTATCTCCCTGCATCTCTGGTATTTCAGAGCCAGGCAGAATTAAACCTGTCTCAGGATGTGTTTAGGCTTGGAAAGAAGCAGGGCCTTCCCAAGCCTGCCAGGGGATTTCCTGAGGCACGGGACAGACAGAGCTATTGTGGAAATTGAAGACTGCAGGTGCTGAGAGCAAAGCAGAGACTGCAGCCCTCCCCACAGCCACCAAGGAGGGCCATGAACAAGATTTGCAGATTCACTGAGCAAAGCACGCTAATTAGGAGTATCTAGATCACTCACGCACAGACCGACAGTACAGTTTCTCCCACAAAGGGAATTAGATTTTGAGCATTCTAAAGACCCTCCCTTCAGGTAAATGTCCCAGTGTGTGTTGCCATAGTGGCTGGAAAACTACATCTTGTTTCAAAGATTAATTTCTTTGCATTTTTTTTTTCTGCTCACTCCAAGTATACGTTTGTTTGCAAGACTTCTAAGCAAGAGCTGCAAACACACCACGCTGCTTAGTGTCCTTCTACAGACCAAGGTCCTTCACAGACCGAGGAAAATCATAGAGTCATGGAATGTTTTGGGTGGGAAGGGACCTTAAAGCCCACCCAGCCCCACCCCCTGCCATGGGCAGGGACACCCTCCACTAGACTAGGTCGCTCTGAGCCTCATCCAGCCTGACCTTGGACACTTCCAGGGATGGGGCAGCCACAGCTTCCCTGCACAAAAAATGCATCAGCTCCTTTCCCATCTTACACTGAACTCCTTTGGAACAAGCCTTATGGTTTCCAGGGCATGGAAAACAAGTCTGACCTGTTTCTTCTCTCGATTTCCAGGTGATCCACTCAAAAAACCTCCTGCGCAGTGGGACTTTGGTAGGCTCCTTCAAAATGGATGTTGGAACAGTTTATACCCAACCTGGTATGTAAACGCTGTTTGCAGCCAGTCCCACGTGCCTACCTGCACCATTGAATAAATGTCCTTGCAAGGTAGCCAAGCAGGTGCCAATTTCCTTGGGTGATGCTCATGGAAATTAATTGTAGTGTCCTAGATACAAGCAGGTCACCTGGGGTCCCTGTGTGGCCAGGAAAGAGCCCTCAGCACCTCAGGTTGTGTGTCCCATAATGAAATAAGGTGTTACATCCCGAGGCTGAGATGCCACCTGGGTGTGCTGGTCTCTATCCAACTGACCTGCCGAGGAAGGAAACCCATGGCAGCTTCCTTAGGAAAGATATCGCCCTTCCAGATAGCTGAAGGTCATGGGATGGGTCTTGCCCTCTGTGGCTGGCATTTAAACCAAGAAATGAAGCTGCCTGGTGTGCAATGGGAAAGACAAAGAGGTTATTAGAACTGCTATCGTGTTGTTCACTGATGATAAACAACAGCAAGGCCGCTTTGAGAGCTGGGTGCTCGCAGCATGCTGGAGCTGAACACACAACACCCCTCTGGAAATGATACCTCCAAAATCACTGTGGGGTTTTTTCCTTGCCGCTGTCATGCCTATTCCTGCACTCTGCCTCTATAAATAAGCTTGAGAGCTAAGATGTAAGTGAAGCCTCCAAAGTCTGCACCTTAGGGTTGCTCAGTAGATGATGCTGGGGGGACCCTAAGGGATCATCTAGTCTGGTTCTTGACTTCACAGAAGGATGAAGTCTTTGTAACACCACCCAAAAGGCACCTGAGACATTAAAGACTTTGAATCACTGAATAATTTAGGCTGGAAAAGCCCTTTAAGACCTTCTAGTCCGACCGTTACTCCAGCACTACCCAGCCCACCACTAACCCATGTCCCTGAGTACCACATCCACACGGCTCTGAAACCCCTACCGGGATGGGGACTTCCACTGATGGAAACTTCACCCCCCCTTCAGAGAGTTTATCCCATTGCTTCTCAGTCTTCCATGAAACACATCTTCCTAATGAATTTTTCAGGGGTTTCTCTCTGAATTCCTCACACCTGACGATGTTTCTTACATGTATGTGCAGGTCCATCCACTTGAGTGGAAGGATGTTTCTAGTCTTTGGGGTAATTAATTGCTGTGTCTCATACTGAAAAATGACTCTCTTGTCCCCTGGCTTCTAGAGCATCAGTTCTACCACAAGTGGGCCATCCTTTCCGACCCCGAGGATCTCACCGCTGGGCTGAAAGGTTACCTGAAGTGTGACATTGCCGTGGTTGGGAAAGGGGACAATATCAAGACGCCACACAAAGCCAATGAGACGGATGAGGATGATATTGAAGGGTAAGGATCTGCAGAGCTAGCTTCATGTAGCCTCGCTTGGGAATTACTTTTTGTGTCTCTTCACCTTGGATTGTGTGTTGAGGACAGAATCCCCTTTGGATGAGTCCGATAGCCTCCCTAGTAACCAGAGGGACCAAAAAAGTTGCTGAGAAAAAAGGACATGTGGCAGATTACTGGTGCAAATCCAGGTCATATCAAGGACAGAGCAGTCATTTCTATCAGGTCAGACCATCTGTTGGTTACCAACATCAGCCTGATGTCAACCAACCTGGTGTCCCCAGTGTTTGCATAATGCTCCTGTTGGCCCTGGGATGGGATGGGTTGGGGTCGCACCACCCCCTGCCAGGGCAGAGCAGGGAGGTTTGAATGAGGTTTCCCAGACTGTGTGGGTGGGCAGGGCTCTTAGACTCCCCAGAACATCTAAAAGGCCATGGAAGAAAAATCAGGAGAGATTAAAGCTTAGTTCCAGTCCCAAAACATTTCAGGATAATTAAATATCTCCATGTTCATCCTCAAGTCTACCTCATCCTCTCACCACTTCGTCAGAAACCCAGACCAGTAGCAACATACCAGTGCAGCTCTCTTGACTTGTTGGGGACCAGGGGGCTCAAGGCACCACCTGAACTATTTTGGACCATGCCGTAGTGGTGATATTGGCCCACTTTTTCATGCACAACTCCAGCAATTCTTCTAGAAATTGTTTTGTTCACAGCATCCCCCAGGGCTTTCATAATTTCCCTCAGAAGAGGAAAGCCACATATATATAAAAAAAAAAAAAAAAAATTAATGGAGTTCAGTCCTTCCCCCAAAATAATCAACCCAGCTCCCCTTGGACCTTGATAAAGAAAAAAGTCTCTTCCAACATCCCATCCAGCCAGCCTGCTTTAGATGTCTAAATTAGGCTGATTTTAATTGCCTTCTAGACTCCACGGACAATGATGATTATATCCCTTTAGTGCAATGGATGCTGTCCTAGGGGCACCTCAATGGGCTGCTCTACCATTTTGCTTATGAAATCACCACTTCCCATCCCAAAAAAAAGGAGGATGGGGCAGAAACAGGACAGCAATAAAATGTATGGCTGCAGAAATGGTCGTCTGCCCACCTCCATAAAGCTTGTGCTCAGAAAGTGGGGCAGTTTCTCCCTGTTTGGTAAACCTCTTCAGACAAACCTGCCAGCCGCAGAAGTTGTTTCCAACCCTACCTGTTGGTGTTGTAGGAACCTCCTCCTCCCGGATGGAGTCCCTCCCGAGAGGCAGTGGGCTCGTTTCTACATCAAGATCTATCGAGCAGAGGGGCTGCCCCGTATGAACACCAGCATCATGGCCAATGTGAAGAAGGCTCTCATTGGAGAGAACAAGGACTTGGTAGACCCCTACGTGCAGGTGGTCTTTGCAGGGCAGAAGGTGAGCAAGCTGCGTGTGGTTCCAGGATGACTCTGGGAGGTAACAGGAGAGGGACCAGTCATTGTGCTGTGGCCAGAGATGATCTCAGTTGTACTGGCATGTAGATGCGTGGCAAGGCTGCCTTGTTTGTTATGTTTCCCCTCACTTGTGCAGACTACGATGGGTTTGCAGCATTCTCCAGGTGAGGAAAGGAGCTCGTTACTTGGGAGAGAAGGCTCAGAGAATCATACAGTGGTCTAGGTTGGAAGGGACCTTAAAGCCTGCCCAGTCCCACCCCCTGCCATGGGCAGGGACACCTTCCACTAGAGCAGGTTGCTCCAAGCCTCATCCAGCCTGGCCTTGGACACTTCCAGGGCTGGGGCAGCCACAGCTTCTCTGGGCAACCTGTCCCAGTGCTCCCCACCCTCTCTGGGAAGAATTCCTTCCTGATGTCCCATCTCCATCTCCCTCTTTCTGTTTAAACCCGTTACCCCTTGTCCTGTCACGCCCTGACCTTGGAAAAAGTCTCCCCCCCCAGCTTCCTTGTATCCCCCCAGGCACTGGAAGGGGCTCTAAGGTCTCCCCAAGCTTTCCTTTCTCCAGGCTGAACCCCCCAACTCCCCCAGCCTGTCCCCATGGCAGAAGGGCTCCAGCCCTCGGGGCATCCTGTGGCCTCCCCTGGACTCCCTTCAACTGGTTGATATCCCTGTCCCAAGGCAGAATGCATGTTTCATTAACAAGGGAGCAGTTCAGGCTGGGAGGGTTTGCTTGGGAACTCAAACCTGTGTCACACATCTGTCTCCTCCCACTTGGCAGGGGAAGACATCCATACAAAAAAGCAGCTATGAGCCTCTCTGGAATGAGCAAATAGTCTTCACAGAAATGTTCCCCCCTTTGTGCAAGCGGATAAAGATCCAGATCCGAGACTCAGACAAAGTCAATGATGTGGCCATTGGTACCCATTTCATTGATTTGCGGAAGATCTCTAATGAAGGAGACAAAGGTAAAGCTAAGATGAGGGGGCTGAACAAGCTGCCCTCTTCATGACAGAGACACGTCCCTTTGGCAGAGAGCTAGGAAAATTGCCTAGGCTCCTTCCCCATCCCAGGAGATAGCTGCTTCCTGCTGCCCAGCTGGAGAGACCTGGTTTCTCTGCAGTGGTCTTCTGAGGTCACTAGACGTGCTCTTTAAACACTAAGCCCCATCACAAACCTCCAGTCTACCACTTGAAAATAAAGACACTCAACAAAAAATTCATTGCCATGAACGGATGAATGTCTGACAGGTTCATGCACGCAGGCACACCCCAGCACACAGCGACAGGACCAGTGGGAAACCAAAGATGGCTCTAGAAAGGGGACTAACGGCGGGTTCTTTTTTCTTGACTCTCACACTGGGTAACTTGCCCAATGGGAGACTCAAGTCTGTCTTTGGGTTGGTGCACTGCGCAGTCCCCATCACCGCCTCCGCTGCAAAACTGTCTTTGTGTATGGTTGCAATCACGTAGTTCCACGCACACGTGCAGATTCAAGCATACGATACCATACACAAACCAGGAACATGAGGCCAATCCATGAGGGAGTTTGCACCCTGAGGCAAAGACACCCCCTCCTCCTTGCACATCCCCTTCCCTATGTGTATGTACAATCTACTGCAGGCTTCCTGCCCACATTCGGCCCCGCATGGGTGAACATGTATGGTTCCACTCGGAATTACACCCTGATGGATGAGCACCAGGAGCTGAATGAGGGTCTGGGTGAAGGCGTCTCCTTCCGGGCCAGGCTTTTGATGAGTCTTGCTGTGGAGATCTTGGACACCACCAACCCGGAGATCAACAGCTCCACCGAGGTGCAAGTCGAGCAAGCCACGTCAGTTGCTGACGTAAGTTATAGAATCATAGAATATTTTAGGTTGGAAAAGACCATTAAGATCAACAAGTCCAATCATTAACCTAACACTGCTAAGTCCACCACTAAAACATGTCCCTAAACCTTGTGCCAGTGGTGAGTCTCTCAGACGCCTTGGGCTGTTATCTTTGGTTTCACAAACCAAGATTTTATTTAGTGTTTTCCTACATGTTCTGGACCGCCCAGCACCATGAAAGCAAATCCTGCAAGGATTGCAGATTTTGTGATCATTCAGATGCTCACCTCTCTTAGGAGTGCTGGGCAGAAGGAATATGTGAGTGAAGGAGCATCCTAAATTTTGAGATGTTTCTCCAGTTGGGAGTTAGAAAAGGACAAAGAGAGCCATCTCCTAATGCCATCTGTCTCACTGCTATCCTGAAGATGGGTTTCAAAGAGGAGCCAAGAATCTAATCTATTTCCCAACCAATTCTGTCAGAGTGGAACTGGTCAGAGAAATTAAAAAGCTGTTTCCTGACAAGAGAAGCCCCACAGCTTCACATCATACAATGGTTTGGGTTGGAAGGGACCTTAAAGACCATCTAGATCCAACCCCCCTGCCATGGGCAGGGACACCTTCCACTAGTGTACACGTTCCACTTTAGTCCTGACATGCAGATCCTGCGAAGCTGCTGCCTGTGCTCTGCATAAACAGGCACAGCCCGGCTAGTCCCGCCTGGGAATGCCCACATAAGTCAATCCATATGAGCCATGGCTGTGAAATAGAAATGAAGTCTGGTGGCAGTGCACCCTCTCTGTGAAACTCTCCTTCAGAAGTAAAGTGACTTTAATTCACCTCCAGATGAAATGAAGCCACTTGTAAATAAAGCTATTCCAGTTCCCAAAGAGCATCCAGACAGATGGTTCGGTGGGGTTTGATTAATTCAATTTGTGAGTGAGCTCAGGCTGGTATTGATGAATGACACTTAGGTGGTCTCTCACCTGCAAGGTGATGCCCCCGTCAGCCCGAGGGGACCTGCCCTCCTAGGTGTCCCACCAAGTGACCTCAACCCTGATCCCCACGATCTCTCCTGCAGAACTGCACTGGGAAGATGGAGGAGTTCTTCCTCTTTGGAGCCTTTCTGGAAGCTACCATGATTGACAGGAAGATTGGTGACAAACCCATCAACTTCGAGGTCACAATAGGTTGGTTGCTTTTTTGGGGAGGGTGGTTTTGAAGCTGTCATGTTTTAATCCTCGCTAGTGATTAAACACCACACAGCTGCTTGCTCACCACCTCCCTCCCCTCCTCCTCCAGTGGATCACAGAATCCCAGCATGGTTTGAGTTGGAAGGGAGCTTAAAGCTCACCCAGTGCCACCCCCTGCCATGGGCAGGGACACCCTCCACTAGACCAGGTTGCTCCAAGCCTCATCCAGCCTGGCCTTGGACACTCCCAGGGATGGGGCATCCACAGCTTCTCTGGGCAACCTGTCCCAGTGCTCCCCACCCTCTCTGGGAAGAATTCCTTCCTGACGTCCAATCTCAATCTCCCTCTTTCTGTTTAAGCCTGTTACCCCTTGTCCTATCACTTATCAATACACTTCTCAGGGCAAATCGAAACCAGCCTCACACCAGCTATTGTGAAGGAAATTAGCTCAGTCCTTGTGGGGATTGAAGGCACGGACCCCGGTATGCTATGCACCAAGAGAGATCGTTTATTGTTCTACAGTGTGGGGTTTTATAGACAGATTTGGTGATTTTCCACAGTCTAAACCCCTCCCAGTGTTTTGCAAAAGCTGAGGCTGATAACTAACTTTTGTAAGCTTGGCTCTGCAATGCCTTACAGTTAGCTAATCAAGCTCGTGACTTGAGCCCCTTCGGTGTCAACATCCTAGTCCTGTATTTTTAATTCCTCAAGTATCTTGTGAGAACAAGACCTTCAGCTCTTCGTGTGGTTCGTGAGAACCTGGTCGTGAGAACCTGACCTGTCCAGCTGGTCCGCAACAAGTCCTGACTCAAACCAGCACAGAAGCATGTCTGGTGGGGAGAGCAGGATCCAACAGGATTGCTTCCCTTTCCATACCAACACATGCAGGACTCTCAACTTAGGGGATGGCTACTTCACCAGCACAAGCCATCCAGGGCCCTAAACCGTCTCTGGTGAGCATGCTGTATGGTGGCCAGTGGAGCTGCTCCCTCTCTCACTCTTTGTGCCTCCTGAGGCTGATCACCAGACAGAGATGGTGAATTCCTACTAGCTCAAGAGGGGACAGACACCCATCACTGATTTCTGGTTCCTGGACATGGTTTCCGAGAGTTGAACTCCACTGTCCCTCGTGGCTCCTGCAGGGAAAACTTCCCAACCTGAATTAAAGCCAAGGGATTGAGCCCGATTGGAGTTACCACCCTGTGACTTTATTTCACGTGTTTTTTCTTGAGGCAACTATGGGAACCAGATCGATGGCATGACCAAACCCGTCCTACGGAGGAAGAAAGAGGGAGGGGATGGGGATGAGGAGGAGTCTGAGCTGCTCCAGAACTCAAGTGAGGATGAAGGTGGTGAGGATGGAGAGCTGGTCTCTGTTTCCTCATCTCAACCCGTGAAGCCCCTGGTCACAGACAGGTAAGCCTGCCCGCCTGGTCACAGGAGTGACACTGTGCAGGGATGTGGCTCCCAGTTCAGACAGGATCTGTAGGTGTTCCCATGTGCACTGGGTGTCCAAGCTCCCACCTGCCTCTGCGGAGATGAAGTCAGAGTTAGTGCCATCACAGGGCCTGGAGTCATTTGGCCAAGCACACCTGGAAACAGCAGTGGGGACCAGATCCCCATGCCCTGCAAAGGGAGATGAGATACCGCGTGTAGATACCTTGTCTTAGACACCTTTCTTCCCCAAAAGGGCTGTCAGAATTGGAACGGGCTGCCCAGGGAGGGGTGTTTCAGAGCCATGTGTATTTGGTGCTCAGAGGGATTTCAGAGCTGTGTGGATGTGGTGCTCAGGGACATGGGTTAGTGTGGGGCTGGGCAGTGCTGGGATAATGGTTGGACTGGATAGGCTTAAAGGTCTTCTCCAACCTAAACCATTCTGTGATTCTATGGTCTGCCAGCTGAACATCCACCCCATTCTGAGCACTCTCTGATGTTCAATAAGGGCTGAATTTACCTCCCAGGTTACCCTACAAAGGAAATCCTTCGTCCACCTGGCCAGATATGGACCCAAAACTCATGGCTATCCGATACCTTTAGCACCCTTCCCCTGTGGCAAATAGGGATGAAGTTAAGCAGTGGATTAAAAAAATTGGCGGACACTGGAAAAACACATTTACGCCCGTACATAAGTTTTGTACATTTAGGGAACCAGCCTAAAACCAGGTCCTTCCCTAGGGTCGCTGCCAAGCTTGGTGGCACAACCCAGTACTGCACATCAGGGAGGAGAGGTCTGGGCTTTGCATCCATGCTCTCTCCAGGTGCCTGACCTATAAGAACATCATGGGCAACATGTGACGACAGGCAAAGTCCACCTAGAGATAACATATAGCTTTCGGCAGTGGGAGTAACTGGCGCTGAGACAAGATGCATTTCTTCATCACTTGGGATCTTAAAAGCTAGACAAGATCACAGGCAGCTGCTGGAAGTTCTTGAGAATGTGTTAGGCAGGACACTGGTGTAAGAGACTTAAAATCATAGAAGCACAGAATGGTTTGGGCTGGAACGGACCTTAAAGCCCACCCAGTCCCACCCCCTGCCACGGGCAGGGACACCTTCCATAGCCCAGGTTCCTCCAAGCATCATCCAGCCTGGCCTTGGACACTTCCAGGGATGGGGCATCCACAACCTCTCAGTCCCCCTGGTTTGTGGCCCTTTGGTCAGCTGTCTGTCCCCATTTCTTATAGTCGTTGACAGCCACACTCTGGGGTTTAACTGAACCACAGCTCAGGGACATGGGTCCTACCCTGGGTCTGCTGATGCACAGTTGGTTGTCAGTGGATAAATCACTTGTTTTCTCTGCCTTGGTTTCTCCACCTATAAAATTATGGCAAATTTTGTTGTCTGTGTTATTAATTGCTTTGTGCTGTGTGGGTAGCAGTCACCCTAAAATACAGATGAGATCCAGACAGCTGCAAGTGTGATTCTGTGGGTGTTTTCCACCCCAAACAGCTGGATCAGAAGGTCCCAAACTGAACAGGATCACACACGTGTCTCAGCATGTCTGGGCTGGGCTTCAGCCACAGCCTAGATTTGGATACAAAGGACTAGTACTAAGGAAAGCTAATTGGATTTAACCTGATGAGATACGCTTAAGGTGGATTTTAACTGTGTTACACCAGGAGATAGATGTTAATAGAATTAACTCCCTGACTTAATTCAAATGGGAAATGAAATGAACCACAGTGAATCGATGGTATTTGAGCTCCACACAGAAGTGTCTACCTGGGGTTCCCTCACTTGGTCACCAGCTCCTTGTCAAGGGGAATGTGAGCAGCACCGATGTTTTTTGAGCATCTCCCCTGAGCTCAGGCTGTCTTCCCTCTGTCTCCATCCCCTGGGTGCTGGGAGCCTCATGCTCAACGATGGGGCTCTGATGACATCTTCTGGCTGGAAATACAGGATGCAATCCTTCTCAGCCCCCTCTCTCCCATGCTTGACCTCATATATACCGAGCTCCCCACCACAGCATGGCCTCGCTGGAAGAGTTGTGGGACCAGGGATGTTCCTGGCTGGGAGTGTTACCACCATGGAGCATCTTCTCTTCCTCTTCTTGCAGGAACTACTTCCACCTGCCATACTTTGAGAAGAAGCCCTGCATCTATATCAAGAGCTGGTGGCAGGACCAGCGCCGCAGACTGTATAATGCCAACATCATGGACAAGATTGCAGACAAGTTGGTCAGTACATGCTGGGGATTGAGGGAGGGAGACAGCCTGGGGCATGGGGCACATCCCTGCACATTCTGCAGCTTGTCACAAACCAGGGAAAGAGTGCAAGTACCCAATAGCAAATTTGTGCCAGAAAGGGGGAGGTTTCACAGTGCTAAATGCTCCAAATCTTAAGAGCCCTTTGAATCTTCTGTGGGTTGAACCCAGGGGCCACTACTAATGGGAGCAGGAGCAGGGAGCATTTGTTCCCCTGGACTTGTGTGGCAGAGCCTCCTTAATAGTCCCAGCTAATCCCAAGGAATCTTTATGATGGCTCCACGTTGGCAGGTCACAGCAGGATCTGCAAAGGGAGAGCCTGGCAGGTCCAGCCGTGATGGTGTAGACCTTGGCCAGCCAGTCCCATGGAGGGTGGTGGAGCCGTTCCCATCACCCAGAGCCATGTCCCTGCCCAAATGTGTGCCACACCTGAACCCTGAGGTCTGGAGACGCAGCAGATGTTTCCTATTGGTTGGATCTCAGGGGGGACCTTGCACCAGCGCCCCCTCACTGCTTCCCCCACTTGATGCTGTAGGAGGAAGGGCTCAACGACGTGCAGGAAATGATCAAGACTGAGAAGCCGCACCCGGAGCGCCGTCTCCGCGGGGTTCTGGAGGAGCTGAGCAGTGGATGCTTGTGAGTAAAAGATGGGTGAAGGTGCCACACTGAAGATCCCGGCTCTCTGTGGGCAGGATCATGAGCATAAGCTCGTTGGCCTTATCCTCTGGATGATGGGCAAGCGTTTGGTTGTGTTGGCACAATGCCATATCAGCCCTTTTCTGGCTTGGAGCAAGGGTGAGGTGGTGCTTACATGTGCACCCCAAAGATCCCAGATCAATGGAGAAAGCCTCAATCTTGTGGCCCTCACAGGTTGATACCTGATAGGCATCTACTCCCTGTGCATGACACTCAACATTGGGTGCAACCAGGCCACTTGACCCCAGTTGCCTTGCAGACTGTGGGAAGCAAGGACATTTCCCTCCAGTGAGGTGCTGTCATGCTGGTAGAGACCCAGTTGACCATAGCTCCTTGGTGACAGTCCATGGGCTCCCATGGGGGTCATGCTGTGCCCTTTCACCCCCAGGCACTTCGTGACTTTGGCTGACAAGGACCAGCACCACTCTTCCCGCACGAGGCTGGACCGGGAGAGACTCAAGTCCTGCATGCGGGAGCTGGTAAGTGGGATTCAGACAGGCAGGAAGGAGGATTCATGAGCGGGGGTTGGACCTGGTCAATGCAATGGGGAACTTTGGGCTGTAGGAGCGCTGATTTCCAGTCCATCTGAATTGAGGGTTTGAGGTTTATTTTTTAATAGAGGAGCCCAACACCACTTGTGGGTGGGTCTTGTGGTGGTTTGTGCTGCTGCCTCCCCTCCACCAAATTCTGCTTTGCCTTGGAAAGAAATCTGTGTGTATGGAGGAGGAGCTGCATTGCTGTCAAAGAGCTGCGGATACCAGGAAGGAGTAATTTAAGGGCAGCCTGCAGAGCGCAGCTGCTCCAGGGATAGATGTGGCCTAGATGTTTGGGCCTAGCTGAATTACAGCAGGGTCAGCAGAAGGGGAGAAACTACCCTTAACACTAGGCTAGAAACTCCCCAAAACACCCTAAGCACAGCTGACACCTCTGTCCTGTACACCTTCCACTGAGTCAGATGTCCCTGCACTGTTGGGAGCCCTCCCTGCATCCTGCCAAGGTTAATGAGCCACTATCAGAAGTACTATTACCAGGGTGCACGTGGTGGGATTAAGGCATCTTCCTCATCACCACCCTTTCTCGAACACCGGGGACCTGCCTGGTGCTGCTCCCTTCCCTGTGCTCCAATCTACTCTGGCTCACGTGGTGTCCTGGGCTCCCATTTAACCACAGGAGAACATGGGGCAGCAAGCCACGGCTCTACGCTCGCAGGTGAAGAAGAACACCATGAAAGACAAGCTGAAGCTGGTGCAAAACTTCCTGCAGAAACTCCGGTTCTTGGCAGACGAGGTGAGTCCCTCCACATGTAGAAACTGTGTTAGCTGGGTCAGTGCGCAGCAACAACAGCCTGGGAGGGAGGGATGGATGGATGGACGGATGGAGGGATGGATGGATGGACGGATGGATGGATGGATGGATGGATGGATGGATGGATGGATGGATGGATGGATGGATGGAGACCTCTCTGCAAACTCTGTAGGCAGGAGAGCTCCCTGGTAGCACAGGTCTTGTGCAAGGATCCACTCCGTGTCTACCGCCATGCCTCCCATGCTTGCCCATGTACTGCTGGGTTGGAACGAGTCAGCAGTAAAATTTAAAAGCCTTTCAGTAACAGAACTGGGTTCTCTCGCAGCTGAGCTGAAGGCAGTTTTGCCAGCCTCAGCCATGGTGAGGCCATGCAATTCCCTGGGGGATCACTCAGTAGAAGGTGGCACGTGTCCACACAGCATTCAGGTCAGCAGCAGGGAGCCGTTCCTGATCCTGGCTAGGTGGGGAGTTGTTAAAGTAACTGGCTCTTCAAAGGGCTGTGGGATAAAGCCCTGTCCTCTCGCAGAACTCAAACCATCTAATTTTTATTGCTGCAGCATCCTCTTGCTTCACTCCAGCTCATGGTTTAAGAGATAATAGTTCAAAATATTAGAGTTGCTCACAGCATTTCCAAAGGCAATATTTTCCAAATACCTGCAAAATAGTTTTCCTTCCTTCAGAAAATTACACCCTTCCTCGGATATTTTTACAGTTTCAGATTGGGTCAGCCATTGGGGGTTACTGGCCCTCATGGGAGCTATAGTTGTTGCACCTCCTGTTGTCATTTCCCATGGCAGGCTCTCAGCGTCAGCTTTGTGACAACAAGGCCTTCCTTGGCTTTGGCTCACCTCAGCAGAACATAAACCAGGCTTTAAGGTGTGATGGGACCTGTCCAGACAGGGAACCTCTTCCATAGTAAGGAATGAAGGTATTGCCCCCACCCTACAGTCCCCATGGTCACCGTATGAACAAGGAAAACCTTTAGTCTTCTAATCCAATTTTTTTTTTTTTAAACTAGAACAAATCTAAACCCCACTGTCTTTCCTGGAGGCTTCACCCTGCTGAGCTTAGCTCTGAGCAGACAAGTTTCTGCAGCGGGAACTGGCTCAAAACCAGTTCAACGGTGCTAGTGCAGCAATAGGTACATCCATCTCCTTGGGTATCTGTGGAATTTGTCTTCAGGAGGTCTCCAGCCCCACTGGTGCCTGAGTGGTCAGAAAGAGCTGAGACACTGACAGGGCTCTTTGCTGATGTCCACAGCCCCAGCACACGATTCCCGACATCTTCATCTGGATGATGAGCAACAACAAGCGCATTGCCTACGCCCGCGTCCCTTCCAAGGATATCCTCTACTCCATTGTGGATGAGGAGATGGGCAAGGACTGCGCCAAAGTGAAGACCATCTTTCTCAAGGTGCTGGTCTATCTTTCCTGGGGGAACTACAGCCAAGAGGAGGGAGATGGAAGAAGGACAGGGAGGGAGGATGGGAAATGAAGATGAGAGTGCTGTCTATCCGGTTTTGCTGGGGCTCGAATTCTAGGCAAAACAGACCCATCCTCTAATGATAAGGGTGGAAGTCTGCTGCTAGGAAGTGTGAACCCAGTCTTACTCAGTCTGGTGAGTAAAAAAATGTCAGGAAGGAGAGAGGATTGATCCAGCTGGCCACAAAAGAGGATGCTAGCTTAGAAAGTGGAAGCCAATATGGTGGGAAGAAGATAATGCATGAGTCAGAGTAGTGTCATTATCCAAAACATTGAGGGCTGGGTCCCTGGCTTTAAGGGGCAGCAGTTCAAATGATGCACCAGGAGTTGAATGCTGCAAGAGGTGGTCTGTCCATCTCTAAGGCCTTCCCTATATCCTCACAAACTCTTCTGTCTTTGTGCCCAGCTACCTGGGAAGAGGGGCTTTGGGCCCGCGGGCTGGACAGTGCAGGCCAAGATGGAGATGTACTTGTGGCTGGGCCTCAACAAACAACGCAAAGACTTCTTGAGTGGCCTGCCCTGTGGCTTTGAGGAGAAGAAGACAGCCAGAGGCCAAAACCTGCCATCCTTTCCACCCATCAGCCTCCTTTACACCAGTAAGAGCTTCCTGCCTGCAGTGGGTCTGGGACAAGACATGGAGAGGGCAGGAAGGAGCCTGCCTGGACATCCCTTGGGCTTCCAGGAGCTAAGGGGGAAATAATTCCAATTGTCCCAGTCTGAGGTCCCACACTGCTGCCGTGGGGAGCTAGGGTGTGGGAACTGTGCACCCTCTTCCCTATCCCGTTCATAGCTGTCATTCTGCACATGGCGAGCATGATGCCAAGGAAGTCCGTATCCACTCGGGACTCGTGCTTTGAGCCTGTATCCTTCATCAGTGCTGGCTCTGAGCAAAAGCCCCTGAGACCCTGTTCTGCAGGCTGAGACCCCGCCCTGGAGGCTGAGACCATGGTTGCGTATCAAGCTGTCTCACTTCTCTCTTGCAGAGAAGCAGGTTTTCCAGCTGCGAGCCCACATGTACCAAGCCAGGAGTTTATTTGCGGCCGACAGCAGTGGCCTTTCGGATCCCTTTGCACGAGTCTTCTTCATCTCCCAGAGCCAATGCACTGAGGTAAACACCATCTCCTGACCTGGAGGGAGGGACTTTGGTGTTGCATGTAATATCAGCTCTCCATCCTGCTCCCCTGCCACACGTCTCATGACTGCTAGTTAATCAAGGATTAGGCTGATTGTGGGGTCCTGTGGTGGGAAAACAGCCCCAGCACTGGGGCTTGAGCATCTCCAGGAGCCTGTTCCCCAGGAACACCTTCACCACAGAGAATCATAGAATCCCAGCATGGTTTGGGTGGGAAGGGTCCTTAAAGCCCACCCAGTCCCATCCCCTGCTATGGGCAGGGACACCTTCCTCTAGACCAGGTTGCTCCAAGCCTCATCCAGCCTGACCTTGGACACTTCCAGGGATGGAGCATCCACAGCTTCTCTGGGCAACCTGTCCCAGTGTTCCCCACTCTCTCCGGGAAGAATCCCTTCCTGATGTTCAATCTCCATCTCCCTCTTTCTGTTTAAGCCCATCACCCCTTGTCTTGTCACTCCCTGCCCTTGGAAAAAGTTCCCCCCCCCAGCTTTCTTGTAACCCCCACCAGGCACTGGAAGGTATTGTCCCCCTGTACCAGCACACACTATCCCACTTCCCTGTGGCTGCGATTCACCTGCCTGGTTAGGAGATACTGGAGCGTGTGGAAGTGTTTCTTGTGCCTTCCCTTCCCAGACTGAGGGCTGCAAGCTTTAGCAAGCCTGGTGGACACTGGGAATAATTTCTGCTCAGCTCCTGTTGTTTGGGTTTTTTTTCTCAGAAGGGTCCTTGGATGATACCCCGTGGCTCACTGGTCCAAAAAACATGCAGCATCCCACTAGTGCTGCCAGGCACTGGACCTGCAGCCTGACACATGTCTGAGACAGGGCAGGGATGTCCTCATTCTCCAGAACTCATCCCCATGGCAGCCCCATCACAGGCCAATGTTCCACCCTGATTTTACAGAAAGTAGATAACTAATCAGAGCAAATAGAAACATCAGAGGGAGGGGTGTACACTGTGAGCTGCAAGGGTCAGGATCTGTAAAGCATTTCAGACCTTTAATTCCCCCTCGTTCAGATCAGGCATCAGATCCTGTTGTGGATCTGTCCCATCTCCTGCCCATCAGCTCTGCACAGCACCAGCTGCCTTTACCCCAGGATCCAATAAGCAGCTGCAAACCAAAGCACTGCATGGAGAGGACATCGACACCCAGTCGACTGCAGCCAGCTGTAGTGTGCACACCCGTATCACACCACTCTTAATTCTCTTAATAAGCAGTGAAGATGAAAGGACCCCCAAGGGGTACAGTGCTGCTCATCTGTTTTAACCACACACCTTAGGAAGAGGCACATTGCACCATAAAAACATTGCTTGCTTTCCACTGATTGTAAAGGAAACCTGGGGTGACTACTCTAAGAGTAACGGAGCCTTTACATTGTCACCAGTACCCAAGATAAATGTTTTCAAAGCACTGCCCACCCCGGCACCGATAATATCCTGGTGCAGGGAAATTGAGACCAGCGCCCTGTCTGCTGCCCTTGCACAGGGCATTATTCCCTGCCTGGAGCGGTAAGTCCCTCTCCCATTCTTCCAGGTTCTCAATGAGACCCTTTGCCCGACGTGGGACCAGCTGCTGGTCTTCGACAATGTGGAGCTCTATGGAGAAGCTCATGAGATGCGGGATGACCCTCCCATAATTGTCATCGAGATCTATGACCAGGACACAGTGGTAAGATGAACCCCAGCAGAGGAAAATTATGCTGCAACCACTCCTGAGTCAGAGGCAAGGCAGAGGATGTGAGGAGCAGCTCTTCTCTTGATGCTTGGAAGATGGTCCCCCACTCCATCACCCATAGCATGAGCAGTCCTTGCTGCTCATTAGATCTCAGGCTCAGCTTCATGATATCTTATTTTTGGAGAGTAAAGGAAAAGCTTTTGTGAGGCTGGAAGCAAGGAAGCCTCAGTCTTTCCCTTTAGAAAAGCTGCTCAGCCCTGGCCTCCTTGCTGCCCCAGCCCTAGGTCACCTCCTGCACCTAATTTGAAAAAGCCAGGACTAAGAGCTGTGACTTTGGCATCCCAGGCCCAGTGGGCTGGTCCTGTCCTGACCAGGATGTGGAGAGCTGTGGGGCTAACCTGGGAGACCTCACCTTGGGTCAACAAACCCAACTGTTTGGTTTTGTTCACCTCTCCAGGGCAAAGCTGACTTCATGGGCCGCACGTTCGCCAAGCCGGTGGTGAAGATGTCGGATGAGCACTACTGCCCGCCACGCTTCCCTCCGCAGCTGGAATACTACCAGATCTACAGGGGCAACTCCACAGCTGGGGACCTGCTGGCTGCCTTCGAGCTACTCCAGGTAGCAGCTGCCCAAAGTCGTCTCCAGACCGAGGGAGGGAAAGGATGGGATGGAGGGTTTCAATGCTGCGGGACTTAACCGTGCTTATGTATCTTAGGTGCTGCAAAGAGCAGGTAGTTCATCCATCCTAGAAAAGCTAGAAGGGTCTAGCACAGCTACTATTCCAGTGAGAGGGCAGCTCCTGCCCAGTTATACTGGTCAAGATGATGTGCAGTGAGTCCCAGGCATCCTGCTGGAGATGACACCCCTTACATTAGCCCAAACTCTGCATCATCACTGGGATACAGGAGATGCCAATGAGAGTCCTGGTGCTCTTGAAGACACCAATTTAGAAGGTCTCACGAAAAAGGGGTGTGAATTCAGAGCATGATCCCAAGAGTGATGAAATTTTAACCTCGTAGTCTGTGGGGGTAGCAGAGTTAAACTCCTGCTTTTGTCCCTCCTTTCCCATAAGCTGAAGATGTTGTATTTGTATGGATGTGTCTCAGCAGTATCCTGGGGGTGGGGTGGGGGGTGGGCATGAGGTGTCCCAGCTGAAAAGAGAGAGCCCCCAGCAAACAGCACAGTACTGGTGGGGTTCAAATGTGGAAGGACTGACCTCTGGTGCAGCTGAGCACCAGCCAGGGGCGGTGGTCCCAAGGCTGGCCTGGCATCTGAGTGTGCCAGGAGTAGGCAGTGTCTAGGGAGGTGGATCCTCCACCTCTGGGACCCTCTTTGTTTCAAAGGAGACTTGGCTTTACAAGCCTGTCTGTCTGCAATGTCCTCGGATGCCCTGTGACAATGGTGAGACTGGGGCAGTCATGCCAGCTGCTGCTGAGCCTGGGGTCCCACTCCCCAAGGTGCTTCTCCCATCTCCTTTTCTTGCCAGGGCAGGTGCTTGTTCAAGACCTTTTCTTCCCCCCCTACCACCAGCTTTCCTTGCAGTGGGGTGGTTTATGGACTGGCTCGCATGGGATATTTGATCTCCCTCATGCCCTGGGTTGGAAACAGGACCTAAAACCTGGACCCATGCTGAGCTCTTGGACCATTTCTGCACCTTTTCACACTCATCCCAGGCAGATGCAACTCCTTGCAGGAGGAAAAGGAGCAGCCCTGGGGTTGGGGTACATTGATGGGCTGAGAAGTGTGCTTTGCTGCTGGGTCTGTCCTGTGTGGAAGCACCTTCTGCTCATACGCATGCCTTTTCCCAAAGTACCTGCGTGGTACTGTCGGCTAGATGCTCAGCACCCCTTGGTGCTCCTGCACCTTCTGAGACAACACAGACCCAATGCATAGGACCAAGGTGTGCCAGTTACAGCCAACAGACAAAAAATTGCTTCCCAGCAGCTGGGCTCAGAGGAACAGATCCTAATCCACGCTGCATCTCTTCCAGATTGGCCCTGGGGGCAAGTCAGACCTGCCCCCAATCGATGGCCCCACAGACATGGACCGGGGCCCCATCCTGCCAGTGCCACTGGGGATTCGGCCAGTGCTGAGCAGATACAGAGTGGAGGTAATTGCCTTGGAGCACTGAATTTTACTGTTCAGCATTGTGTGGGGTGAGAGAGCCTGTCCATGGGTGTTTGAAGGTCAGGAGGGATCATTGAGGCCCCGATGATTAGCTGTGCACCAGGACCAGATGTCTGCACTGCAAGGATCCATCTGTACTGGCCACACAGGGAGTGAGGCTGCAGCTGTGCTAAAAGAACACGGAACTGGATCACTCCTTGCTGTCCTAAATCATAGAATCATAGAATGTGGGCACCATGGCAAGTCTAGAGCCCTGCAGGAAATGGCACTTCTGCCCTGCATTGCATCTCAGCCCATTGCAGATACACGTCATACATCTCCACCCGAAGCAGTCCCATAGGTGAGGTGAGCTGCATCCCGCCAAGCCCAGGCATCGAGGGTGGGATGACTCTCATGAATCTGTAGATATCTAAAGGGTGAGGTATCCAATCAGAGTCCCTCTGCCTTGGTTATCATGGAATTGTTTAGGTTGGAAAAGACCTTTAAGATCACCAAGCCCAACCATTACCCAGCACTGCCCAGCCCCCCACTGACCCATATCTCTGAGCACCACATCCACACAGATCTCAAGCCCCTCCCGGGATGGGGACTCCCCCCTCCCTGGGCAGTTCCAACCCTGACAGCCCTTTCCGGGAAGGAATTTCCCAAGATCCAACCTAAACCTCCCCTGGCACAACTTGAGGCCGTTCCCTCTTGTCCCATCGCTTGTCCCTTGGGAGAAGAGACCGATCCTCTCGTCTCTGCACGCCCTTTCAGGGAGCTGTAGGGAGCGATAAGGTCTCCCTGAGCCTCCTCCTCTCCAGGCTGAACCCCCCAGCTCCCTCAGCCGCTCCTCACAGGAATTGTGCTCCAGACTCTTCCCCAGCTCCGTTCCCTTCTCTGGACACGCTCCAGCCCTTCAAGGTCTTTCTTGGGGTGAGGGGCCCAAACTGACCCCAGGATCCGAGGTGCTGCCTCCCCATTGCCCAGCACAGGGGGACGATCCCTGCCCTGGTCCTGCTGGCCACACTGTCCCTGATGCTGGCCAGGATGCCATTGGCCTTCTTGGCCACCTGGGCACATGCCAGCTCATATCCTGCTGCTGCCAACCAATCCCTCCAGGTCCTTTCCTGCTGGGCAGCTTTCCAACCCCTCATTCCCAAGCCTGGAGCGCTGCAGGGGGTTGTTGTGGCCCAAGGGTGGGACCTGGCACTTGGCCATGTTGCCCCCCACACAGTGGCCTCAGCCCATGGATCCAGCCTATCCCGATCCCTCTGCAGAGCCATCCTGCCCTCCAGCACACCAACACTCCTCCCAGCTCAGTGTCATCTCAAACTGACTGTGGGTGCCCTCAATCCCCTCATCCCGGTCACGGATAAAGATGTTGTTGGAGAGAAATGGTCCCAGTACCAAGCCCTGGGGAACAGCACTGGTGACCAGTGATGGGCTTGTGACTGGTCTTGGTGGTGATGTAGGCAATACAGCCAGTGACATGTATTGCCCAATTCACCCACGGCTGTAGGTGTCTCTGCTCAGTTGAGATGCTGCTGGCCAGATCTCCAGGTCTCTAAGAGGATCCTAGCTCCTGGCTTTCCACATGTTTGCAGCCGCTTAAATAAAACTTATTCCTCAGATGTGCAAGGGAATACAGCCCTGGGAAATCATGAGGTGGAAAAATTTCAGCTTAAGGGAACTTTTGGTCATGATGGTAGTCTGTTATCCTAAGAATGGAGAGGCAAGTTACCCTAGTGAACCTTTGGCTCCAGCCTGGGGCAGTCCCTCTCTCATGCTCCTCCTTCTCCTCATGCCCTAGATCTTGTTTTGGGGGCTGAGGGATCTGAAGAGAGTGAACCTGGCGCAGGTGGACCGGCCCCGCGTGGACATTGAGTGTGCGGGGAAGGGGGTCCAGTCATCCCTCATCCAGAACTACAAGAAAAACCCCAACTTCAGCACTTTGGTCAAGTGGTTCGAAGTGGTGAGTGTTTTCTCTTCCCCCTGAGCCTTCAACTGAAACCCGGGTGTTCTGGAGCCCAAACCCATGGCTCCTAGCCCTTTACTTCAGTTTCCCCACAGCAATGGAGGATGTGAACTCCATCCCAGTTGGTGATGGCCTTTCCCTGAGCCCTCCCCAGCCATACTTTGCTGGAGCTGCTCTAGACCTCTTCCTAGCATGATCCCTGCTTTATTCCCAACTGGTCTTTCCAACCACCAAAGTAGACATCCCACAGCCCCCACCCAATCCGTGATAAGCAGCACACCTTTGCTTCCTAGGATCTCCCAGAGAATGAGCTTCTCCACCCACCCCTCAACATCCGGGTGGTGGACTGCCGGGCTTTCGGGCGTTACACCCTGGTGGGGTCCCACGCTGTCAGCTCCCTCCGAAAGTTCATCTACCGCCCACTGGATAAGAAAGCCCAGCACTGGAATATGACAGGTACCAGGCTTGGGCCGTGGGGGCCTGGCTGGTGTGGGTCATCGGTGGGACATCACATCCAACTGCAGGGCAGGGAAGAGAGGGAGATGGGTTGTAAGGACTATAATTACCTGCTTGTTGGGGGGAGAGGTCAAGGAGGTGAGAAGGCACGGAGTATGAGGCCATGATTCCCCTTTGACGTTTTGGTCTGTGGGTCTCACTGCGATAACTGCATGTTCCCCCTGATACCCATAAGACAAGAAAGGCTGGTTCACCTCCAACATCTCTGCATCTTCATGGCTTTACACTCCACAAATATTCCTCAAGACTGGGAGACAGATGTGCCATGCTCCTTGCCTTCTGCTATTATTTAAGACTGGAAAGCTACGGATTAGGGCCACCCTCTCGTCCCAACCCCTTCTCTCAGCACTGGAGATTCTCCGCAGAAAAAAACATCACTAACCCACTTTCCGTGCACCCAGAGCCGCAGCCGAGAGCTTGGCGAGCCACAGGAATTGCTCCTACCCAGTTCTTGGTGGAATTTGAGGCACTTAGTCTGGGCAGAGACGAGAGGTCTGTGGGGAGATTGCCAAGGGGCACCCCTGGTTCCAGCCAGAGGTCTGTGGTTGCGTCCATGCCAGATGATCCTTTCAGGGCAATCATCTTCTCTGCTTCTTCTCTTCTGGAGGCTGGTGCAGGTGAAAGACATCCAGTCCTTTCTCATCATCTCCTTTCCTTTGCTATGGAAGGGTTTTTTAATCATGCTGTAAGGGTCTGTGCTTGTTTCCTCTGCTCTTCTTCTCCGAACAAGATGGTCACCCATCACTCCTGCAGGAATCCCATAGGATCTAGCCTAAGCTCTCAATTTCTCCTCTACACTATCCCTCTCTCTTGTTCTTTCTCTGTCCTCTGTCCAGCTAAACAACTCAACGGCTATCTGGCAATGACCAACAGCACCCGTCGCTTTCGCCCTACAGGGGAGATCGTTGTCAATATGGAACCTGAGGTTCCCATCAAGAAGATGGAGACAATGGTGAAGCTGGAAGCTGTGAGTATCCGTATGTCAGCACCACTTTGGCATTTCTTCCCTCACTGAATTGCAAGTTTCTGAGGGATTCCAGTACCTGAAGGGCCTACAAGGAAGCTGGGGGGGACTTTTTGCAAGCGTAGGGAGTGACAGGACAAGAGGTAACAGTTTTAAACAGAAAGAGGGAGATTGAGATGGGACATCAGGAAGGAATTCTTCCTGCAGAGGGTGGGGAGCACTGGGACAGGTTGCCCAGAGAAGCTGTGGCTGCCCCATCCCTGGCAGTGTCCAAGGCCAGGCTGGATGAGGCTTGGAGCAACCTGGTCTATGGAAGGTGTCCCTGCCCATGGCAGGGAGTGGCACTGGGTGGGCTTTAAGGTCCCTTCCAACCCAAACCATGCTGTGATTCCATGATTCCACCCAAACAAAGGCCGCTTTGTCCTGCTGAATATGGGGTTGGGCTGATGCCTGGGATGAAGAGCCTTGGGTCATCATCATCAATCCTACCAATTGGCCTCTTTCTGTCCTGGCTGAAAGGTGCTGGTGCTTGCTGACCAGAAAAGACTGTCCTGGGCTATGCAAACTAGACAGCTTCATGTTTTCCCTCAGAAACAGTCATATGGGGATGAGTACCCATGAGCACAACACTCTCCCTGTCTGTGACCAAGGCAGACCCATCAGAAATTCCCCACCCGTGCTGCTGCAGCGACCCTGCCCTTTCAAAGCACCACAGGCTGCGCAGCCACCACAAACAGCCAGCGTCACGCCAATTTCCCTGATGCTTTATCCTTTTTTGCAGTAACTTTGAGCCACTCAGATGGCTCCATCAGCTCTTTAACACTCGTTCAGCAGTACAGCACATACACACACCCCCCACAAGGCCCCTGGTGCACTCACACTTGTAGGGTTCGGTTTATGTGCACGAGAAGCTGTATCATGTACATCTGCTCACACAACTTCAAGCAACAGGAGCCACAGGGCATGTGTGTATGGGTACGTCTGGAACGACCCAGCACCCACAGGCTCTTGAGGTCTACCACAGTAGCTTGCAGACCTTCCTAGACAGAGGAAAAAAGCTCCAAGAGAGCAGAGAGGTGTTGGCCACGCCGAACAGGGTCTTTCCAGACCCCATCCCTTGCCATCTAGGGCTGTGATTCTCCCTTAGCACAGAGAGAGAGACGCCTCCAACATGGAGATGGGTTTGGAGTGTCACAGCAGACGTCTCCTGTGTCTGCAGAGCTTTTCCAGGCAGGGCTCTTCCTTTAAGGTGTTTGGTTCCCTCATCCCTGGGGAACTGTCTGTGATTTCTATGGCACGCGTGTGCCCGTGTGTATTTGCACCCGGCTGAGGCTGCGCTGCTAACCTGCTCTCCCTCTCCCTGTTCCACCCTGGCTGGCAGAACTCGGATGCAGTGGTGAAGGTGGATGTGGTAAGTGATGGATCTGCTCTGCAGCCCTGCTCCCAACCCTCCACTCACTCTCTGACCCTTCTGTGTGGCTTCCAACAGATCGTGCACCCTCACCAGCCCCAAGGCAGGCGGGTACCCACATCCTTTCATCCCAAGGCAGAGCATAGCAACGTTATCTCATCGATAGATATGGCAGTGGCCTGGTCCTTACAGATGGGGAAGCTCTTCTCATCTCAGCTCTGCTGGGAGGGAGCTGTGCCTGTGGGAGAGATGCTGGTTATTCCCATCGCGACCAGCTTCCAGCTGCAAAAGGCAACACTGAGTGGACTCGGGGTACTTTGCCAGGCAGAGGGAGAACGGTTACTGTGTAAGATTCAGGGGCTGCAGCCTGGGAAAACTCATGGATGAAAGGGGTGATGGACAGGAGGAGATGTCTCAGGACCTTTTACTCTGGGGCCCCCAACAGCAGAAGGACACGGAGCCGTTGGAGCGGGTCCAGAGGAGGCCCCGGAGATGCTCTGAGGGCTGGAGCCCCTCTGCCATGGGGACAGGCTGAGAGAGTTGGGGTGTTCAGCCTGGAGAAGGGAAGGCTCCGGGGGAGACTTTAAGGTCCCTCCCAGCCCAAACCACTCTGTGATTCTGTGACTCTGACACTGCATCTCTCTGGAGCCTTGGGCATCTTCCTTTGCTGCCGTGTGCCTCGGTGTCTGCGGCTGTAGGTGGGGAAAGTGCTAGTGAGACCACCCAGCCTGGAGGGTTCTGCTTTCTCAGGTGCTTCACCCACTACCTTTGCACTTCAGGAGACATTTCAGTTTCATCTGACCCCTCTTCTTCTCTGTCTTTGCTTCCCCTGTCCCTGCAGACAGAGGAAGAGAAGGAGAAAAAGAAAAAGAAGAAGAAAGGAGGAGGAGGGGAGGAAGTCGAAGAGGAGGAGCCAGATGAGAGCATGCTGGACTGGTGGTCCAAGTATTTTGCTTCAATTGAGACTATGAAGGAGGTGGGTACAGGGCAGAGGAGGGGGTGTATGTAGAGGAGAAGAGGAAAATGTTTCCTGCCTGCATGCTCTCACCTATTCCCTGTTAATTCCAAAGGCTCGGGGTTGTGCTGCTTTCCTTGCTAACCCTGCCCAACTGTTGGCAAGGCTTTTACCCAGCAGAGTGGAGCAGGATTCCTCTTCCTTGAGTGCACTCTGGGTGGGCTTTGCGACGGGTTTGTACTCAGACCCAGGTATTGAACAGCATCGCTGCTCGAGGCTGCACTGAACAACTTGGATTTCTCCAGCACTGCCTGATCCTCATTCGCGGCTCAGCTGGGAAGAGCGAGCTGTGACCCTGACTTGGGCATGTCCCGTGAGCACAGAACCCACGGCACAAGCACCCACTCCCTGTTCCCTTCTTTTCTCCCCACTCAGCAACTCCGGCAGCAGGAAGCAGCTGCAGCAGAAGCAGAGGAGAAGGAAGAGATGGAGATTGCAGAGGGTAAGCAGGTTGGGAACTAGAGAAGGACCATGGCAGGGAAAAGGTACCAGGACTCCAGGGTGCTTGGGCATCCCTCTTGAAGCCTGCCGCTGCTCTTCTGTCAAACCAGATGCTCACAGCGTGCTGTATCTCCCTGTGCAGAATCAATTTTGTTGGATGCAAGCCTGGTGTGGGCAGTGTTGGGTGAATCCAAATCCAAGCACAGTTATTGTGGCAGCCCCCGACCCATCTGTGCTGGGGGAAGGCCACGTGCAAGGCATGCAGACTAGTGACCAGGATCTGTGTTATTGCCCGAGGATGTTTTTGTGCTGTCTCAAGGCAGTATTTCATTAAAATGTGTGCTTGAAGTCTGTTGAGCACACCCAGTAATAGGTACTTCTAGATCAGCTCCAGGAGGTTTTCCCATCCTCGTTTTGCAGGAGGCTTAAAATATTTGTTTTAATTTTGCTCCTGTTTTACAAGGGAAGGTTCAACCAGACCGAAGGTCTGGGGGTCGCCTAATCTGACTGCTTTTACCTGCCTTCTTGTCTGCTGTTCCAGCACAGCAGTGAAGAAAAATACGCACTTTTAGGGCAAGTTCCCTGACCTATTTTCGGTACTGCGTTACAGTAAGATGAATTGGTCCCCAAGTGCATTTTCCTCCAAAGGAAGGCAGGGGTCTGTAGCTCAGATGGGGTGTCACAAATGTCTGAAGTTGGGTGAGATTAATTTCGTACCACAAGTGATGTGGGCCAAGAATACTGGTGAGTTGGGACATGTTGGTTGAGAGTGATATTGTTCATTTGCAGTCTGGAGGCTCCTTGTCAGTCCCACCAGTTTCCCTAAGGACTTTCACCCACGCTCTTCATATGTTCCATGTCCCCATGACAATGGGTTGCTGTCGTGCCCAGGCCACGCAAAATCCATTAGCTGAGAAAAATACCGAGCCTGGTTTCTTTTGGAATATAAGTCTTCATAACACGAGAAAGGTCTTGCTGAACTTGGAGACAACCCTGAGCAGCTTCTTCCTGGGCTTGCTATCATGGCAGGGCTGCTGGGGTGTGTCTTGTGTTCCCCACTGCTTGCTTTCTGTCTTCTGAGAAGGATCCATTTCCCCTTGGCACTCCCATTCCTTCCTCCTTTCCTTTTTCATATGAAGTCTGTCCACATCTACATTGCCCAGCAGTCATGAAAGCTGGCAGAGGCAGTGAGGCACAGGGATTGTAGAGGGGTGAGAGAAGTTTTCCTTGGATGTGCCTTTCCAGGCAGCCTGTTCCCAGTGTACGTGATGTCCCCAGCTGGTGGCTGCTCTCAATAGGGACCCCAACAACCATTCAATGCAGCTGGTCATGAGCAACACCTCTTCAAGGGCAGCAGCCTGTGCTCTGGTGCTGAGTATCAAGGTGCCCAGAGAAGCTGTGGCTGCCCCATCCCTGGCAGTGTCCAAGGCCAGGCTGGATGAGGCTTAGGGAAACCTGGTCTAGTGGAAGGTGTCCCTGCCCATGGCATGGGGTGGCACTGGATGGGCTTTAAGGTCCCTTCAACCCAAACCATTCTATGATTCTGTGATCAAGCACTGTCACCTCTGCGATACCTAGGCTGGGGTTTTATTCTCCAGGCTGCATACAGCAGGAAAAGTCTCCAGTAGAAGAAAGAAAAGGAGATGCCGGGCGTAGGATCAGGTCTTCTCTCTGCTGTTGAAGCTAAGCCAGAGCTTAGCACTCTCTTGATGTTCTGTAGTCTTCCAAATGGCTTCTGATCAGGTCAGCTCTGGAAGTTGCCTGCACAGAGACCTCTGAGCTCCTGGAGATGCTGGGACCTGAGCAGCAGTGGCCAGAGTCAAGGAAAGACAGGAAAGGGCTGGGATGGGAGCTGCAAATAGCAGCTGTCAGCTTTCATGTTCCTCCTGTTTGAAGGACTTTGATCACATCACCCCTCCCTGCCTCCTCCGCTCCTCATCACCCTCGTTTCCATCTCCTCCCTCCCCGCCGCTTCCCCTCGGACTCAGAAAGCAAACTTAATGACTGTCCCATGAAAGGTTCCAAGGGTCAGGCGAAGAACAAGGAGAAGTCCAAGGCACCCAAAGACGATAAGAAAAAGAAGCCACAGTCAGCCCCTGAGCTTCCCGAGAAGAAGAACAAGCAGAAGATCGATGAACTGAAGGTGCGTGTGTCAGCAGGGGAGGGGAAGGCTCTGCCTGCTCCATGGCAGGATGGCAGTCCCATTTGGAGATCCCAACCGGATGGATCAATCCCACATGAGTAGACATCTCGTCCATCTGAGGGTTATCTAACCCTAGGTGAGATGTGCCTCGGGACTGCCATCTTCTCTCCATAGTTTGATGGAGTCAGAGGTAACAAGCTTTACAGAAAAGGGTTTTTCCTGGGATTGGATCATCCTTGGGGTATCTTGGATGTGCCCTGGCTGGAGGGGAGTGTTACCCAGCTCAGCCGAGGCTCGGGGAAGGGATGGTCCCTGGTTCAAGGTGGTGTTGATGGTGTTCATTAGGGTTAATGAAGTCTGTGGTTCTGGGGTTTAGAAGGGGGTTGAACCTGGGTCTTGCACAGAGAGAGGGACAGCGACCTCACCCATTCATCAGTTCGAGGAGGTGCTTGTGGCATCAAGATCCAACCCAATGAGACTGGAGATCCTTCCCCTTCCTAGGGAACTGGACAATGGGAGCTGAGGTGTCCACATTGGCTTGGGTAGTCACCATATCTTTTCCTCACCTTTTATTTTTTAACCTAATTCCCCTCCTTTAACTTTCCATCATCTCAGGTCTTTAACAAAGAGCTGGAAACGGAGTTCTATAACTTTGAGGACTGGCTGCACACCTTCAACCTGCTGCGTGGGAAGATTGGGGACAACGATGACAATGCAACAGAAGAAGAGCGGATAGTGGGAAGGTTCAAAGTGAGTTTGGTTGCTGAGTTGGGCCAGGGCGGGGGCAGCTTGGGAAGCCCTTGCCAACAGGTTTCTCTGCTAAAACTGGTTTAGCAGGAAAGATGCAATAGTAACCAGTTTGCATTGACCCAGCTGCAGCACCTTGCGGGGAGGGAAAGGCTCCAAGGGTAGTCACAAAAACCAGGTGGCTTCAAAGAGCACATCCACAGAGGTGGTGATCGTGGACAAACAGATCCTTGATGACTCTTACAGAAGGCCAAGGGAAAAGCAGATCCTTCATGCCCACTGTAAAAAAAGTCATGCCCTGGGTTGTCTCTGTGAACCATTTTTCACCAAACCAGTCACCTAGGCTGGCAGTCACGTTGCAGGGTTGCCCAGGCAGTGTAGGAGAACTTCTCTCAGCTGTAAGCTTCTTGAACAAGAACCTTTGGGAGGGTGTGATCCTGGCCAGATGAAGCGTGTTGATGCCAGTTTGGCCCTTAGTAGTTCCCAGATTTTCCAGCCCATCCCTTGTCAACCCTTTTATTCCCCTCGCTTATGCCCTCCCGTCGGTTTTACTCTTGGAAATCCCTCTCCATGAGCACCTTGCTAGCCGGATTCCTTTGCAGGCCTCCTTCCCTTTATCCAAGTCCTCTGCTCATGGCTGCAACCCCTGAACTGTTGCTTGTGCAGTGGAGGAATTTTCCAGATCCAGCCTGTCTGCTACAGTGCATGGCTAGGAAGAAGGATATTGACTGGCTCCTCAGGAAGGGTGGTTTGGGATGGGGATGCTTACCTGGGCAGCAGGACTCTCATCGGATTGTGCACTCTCTCACGTTAGGGCTCCATGTGTGTCTACAAAGTGCCGCTCCCAGATGATATCACCAAGGACGCAGGATATGACCCCAACTTCGGCATGTTCCAGGGGATCCCCAGCAACGACCCCATCAATGTGTTGGTCCGAGTCTACATTGTACGGGTGAGTATAACCGTGTGGTGTGGCAAGGTGTGATCCTGGGCTCCCTTCCATGGCGCACACCCAGGAGCTGGTCCCAAAGCTGTAGGGATGTTGGGTTTTAGCACTCAGGGCACCAGGGCCAAGGATGCAGCGTGAGAACTGAAGTAAATCATTGATGGGGACTTGAATGGTGTTTCCATAGCTGTGTGCTCCAAGCACTGGGAGCAAGATCCAAGCTCAGCCACATCCAGAGACCTTTCTTCTGGTATGTAGGATGGACCAGCGTGTCTGTCCTAGTGTTTAACTCAAGTTGAGTAATTTGGATCAGCCTGGACTGCGAGGTGAAGGTTCCTTTCACAGCCATGACACCTCAGGGAAGCATGTGCAGAGCTGAACGGGAGCTGGCAGGGTCCAGCAGACCTGGTTGAAGGACATAGCACCTCCGTGAACACGCACTGAGCTAACGCATGTTTCTTTACCATAGAACCATAGAATCACAGAAGGGTTTGAGTGGGAAGGGACCTTAAAGCCCACCCAGTCCCACCCCCTGCCATGGGCAGGGACACCTTCCACTAGACTCTCCAGTTGGGACTGGAGAATGTGGGGACTCTCACTCTCCTTATGGGGAGAAGCTGGAAGCCCTTGGCCCTAATGCAGTGATGGGAGAGAACAAGACAGGAAGGGCAAGTGCTCTTGACATCTTGGTCTGGTTGTTGCTCTGGGTCTTTCTTCAGAGAAGCCTTTTTCTTTCCACTGATTAAAGAGATAGTAAAGGAAACGGTGGTTATGTCTCTCTGAGGGGATACAGCCAGCCCCAGTCCCTCCTCAAACCAGGACAGGGACTGACACAAGGCAGGATTTACCACCAGTTTAAATAAGAAACTGTCTTTAGGGGGACCAAAGTGCTTAGCCACATGCCCATGGCCAGGCAGGGCCAGGTGGTCTCAGGGGTGGAGAATGGGGCCATCCCTGAATTCTTTGCTACCGTGGATGGCACTAATGTATCTCATCTGTTCTCTGCAGGCCACGGACCTTCACCCAGCTGACATCAATGGGAAAGCCGACCCCTATATTGCCATCAAGCTGGGGAAGACAGACATCAAAGACAAGGAGAACTACATCTCCAAGCAGTTGAACCCTGTCTTTGGAAAGTGAGTTTCCCCAGACCTGTTACCTTCCTGTAGCTGGAAGGGGTGAGCTAAGCCTGAGCCAAGCTTGCCAGCCCTTGGACCTGCACTCTACCCGTCCCCCAGCTGCTGCTTGGGCTCAAAAGATGGGACTCATCACGCAGAACTTTCCTTGCCAGCAGTGTAGGCATCCTCACTTCAGCCATCTGCCCTTCTTTGCCGGTGGTATGGTCAGTACAATAGAAAGTGTTGAAGAGATCATAGAATCACAGTTTGAGTGGGAAGGGACCTTAAAGCCCCCCCAGTCCCACCCCCTGCCATGGGCAGGGACACCTTCCACTAGCCCAGGTTGCTCCAAGCCTCATCCAGCCTGGCCTTGGACACTGCCAGGGATGGGGCAGCCACAGCTTCTCTGGGCAACCTGTCCCAGTGCCTCACCACCCTCTCTGTGAAGAATTCCTTCCTGATGTCCAATGTCTATATCTGATCAAGATTGAGAACTGACTTTAGGAATCATTAGGCCTGAACTCCGCTGAGGATATGTCCTGGATCTCCAGTGACACACAGCCTTCACTCCGGGACAATTGGCATTCTGGTTGAGGAATTGTCTTGTCCTTCTGCTGGATCTGAAACAACCCATGCAGAGATTTAGTTAACCCGCCCTACCCCCAATATCCTGCAGTGGTAGATGCAAATGAAACACTGTCCACAGGCTGAAGCAGACCCACCTCACCCATGTGTCCACCCTGAGCAGCAGCCAAACCCTTCAACAGCTTTTCTCTTTCCCCTCCCCTGGCCCAGGTCCTTTGACATCGAGGCCACCTTCCCCATGGAGTCCATGCTGACGGTGGCGGTGTATGACTGGGACTTGGTGGGGACTGACGACCTCATCGGAGAGACCAAGATTGATCTGGAGAACCGCTACTACAGCAAGCACCGAGCTACTTGTGGGGTGTCCCAGACTTACTCCATGTATGAGCAAAAGTTTTCTTTGCCCATCCTTCTGCCTGGACCCATCTCATCTTCCACTCCAAGCCTTGATCTCCTGCAGGAATCTCCCTCCTTTATTCCCTGCCAATGGAGGGATCTGTGCTCTTAAGACAGGTTTTGTGACCAGCAGAGCAGGGCAGCAGTGGAGCGGGTTGTAAGGAGCCCAGGACTAGGAGGAAGGGACTGAGGGCCACTGGTGGGAATGGGTAGAGGACTCCTTGGACCAAAGGAGCAACGCCGAGCACCAGGAGTCGTGGGGTGCACTGGGAATTCCAGGTCTGAGTCAGCACAGAGTGAAGGAGCTGGAAGGGTGTTAGCAAAGAGTGGAGGGTGCACAGAGGGACCCAGTCTTCCCTGAAGTTTCCCGTTTGCTGCCTCAGATCCTTTCCCTGTGAATCCTGGGTCCTCCATGGCAGTAGCAATTGTTTTGCTGGCAGAGGGGAACAAAAACGCTTTTTCCTCCAGATCTTGCTACTACTTCACTGACCTTGCCCTCCTATTCACAGACACGGTTATAACACCTGGCGTGACCCCATGAAGCCCTCCCAAATCCTCTCCAAGCTGTGCAAAGAGGGCAAGGTGGATGGGCCGCACTTTGGGCCAGGAGGAAGAGTCAAAGTTGCCAACAGGGTCTTCACCGGCCCCACGGAGATTGAGGATGAAAATGGTACCTGCCCCTTGGGACTGAAGGTTGTGGAGGGGAGCAGGGGTCTGGGGTGTCCCCTCATCATCCAGGATTGGAGGTAGATGTAGTGGGATCATGTTCCTAAAGCAGCACTGCAATCACCACCCACTCACCACTGTAAATGGACCTTCCAGTCTGTGACCAGTTAGGCTGTCTTTTAGACCACCCCAGCCAGTGGGTTGCTCTCAGAATCCTTCACGGGTGTCATGGCAGAGCATCACCAAAGCTGCCTTTGAAAACTTCCTCCCAGGGCAGCGTATGCCCAAGGATCGATGAAGACAGCCCACCCTGGCCTTGCTGGGGTTGAGGAAGCCGTTCTCCATGCATCCCCAAACAATGGTTGTGTCCCAGTGTGCTCAGGAAAGGTGAAGGCAGGCCAGGAGGCATGTGGAGGAGGAGATGCTCCGTGGATACGGAGCTTGTCCAGCCTGGGAAAATGCAGAGTGGCAGGGGGCCTGGACTTTCTGTAGATGACCAGGGTTAGAGAGAAGAAAAAGAGGAGTTAGGAGGTGTTGGCTGAAAAATAAAGCGTACACGAGGAAATTGAGTGGGCAGTCGGACACCTTGGAGTAGGGGTGGAGGAACAGGGGTGTTTGCTGTCCCTGCCCAGTTGTCCAAGCTCCCTTTGCAGGTCAGAAGAAGCAGACGGATGAGCACCTGGCCCTGACCGTGCTGCGCCATTGGGAGGACATCCCACGGGCGGGCTGCAAGCTGGTCCCCGAGCACGTGGAGACGCGCCCGCTGCTGAACCCCGACAAGCCGGGCATCGAGCAGGTCCTCTGAGTCCCACGGCAGGAATGGGAGCAGCTCATGCTGCAGAGCTTCTGAGCAGGGAGATGTCGGCTGGGCAGACCAGCCGTAGCCCATCTTGTTGTGGAGAGCAGAGCAGGGGACAGGTACCCTGCAGAGTGGCACTTGGGCATCAACAGCCCTGAGCAGTCACCCACTGGCCCTAGCAGGCTGAATTCTTAGTGACCCTCCTGGTCCAGCCTGCATCCATCTCACACCCCCATGTCCCTTGGTCCCCTAGTTCCCCCATGCCACTGCACCTCAACACCCCACCATGCCAGGGGACACTTCTGCGGGAAATGAAAAAGGACTCGTGGCATGGGGGAGTCCAGCCTTGCCCCATATCTGGCAGGTTTCAGGGCTGCAGGCCCTGCCCCACATCTGGCTTAGCCGGGTGTTGAAGGGCAAGAGGAGCTGAGGCAGGGGGACACTGCTGTGTTGGGAGGGGCAAGGAGGGACAAGGGGAGCTGACTGCACCTCTCCAATTTTGCAGGGTCGCCTGGAGATGTGGGTGGACATGTTCCCCATGGACATGCCAGCGCCTGGTCCTGCCACTGACATTTCCCCCAGGAAACCAAAGAAGTAAGGAACCTCCCAGCCAACCAGCCCGAGGGGAAGCTTGAGGCTGAGGATGGAGTCCTGCTTCTCCCTTCTCCTGCCGCTCCATGGCCTGCCCAGCCTTCTGCCTGGATGGCTCAACCATGCTGGCATTTCCAGAGATCCCAAGACTCGAGGCATTGAGTGATGTCTTCTCCTTCCAGAGCTGCTGCCGGAGGGTGGTATCCCACCTTTTCCATCCCCTGCAGCTCTCCATCTCTTGTCTGTGTAGACAAGGACATCAGATTGTTACCCAGGCCAGGCAGGGGCAGGGTTATCCCAGGGTGAGGCGTCCCTGGGCAGTTTGGATGGGTCCTTTCCAGGAGGTGAGGGTTGCCCAGCATGGCTGGAACCCACGGCAGAGAAGGTTACTGGGACAGGGTTGCTCAATCCAAGCAGGACAGAGCAGGCAACAGGCAGTGTAATAGAGTTCTTCCCTCTCCCCTCTGCTCTCTCCCAACTCATTTAGAGAGAAGACAGACATTGCTTCCCTCAGCATCCCTCCTAGCCCTGCCTTTTCCTGCTACCTGTGTCCTTGGGCCCCTTTTCCCACCCCCAGGCTGGGATACAGGGACAGCACTGGGCATCCTGGGGAGAGTCTCTTGTACTCCCGCCCAGCAGACGATGCCTTGGATGGAGAGAATGTCCCTTGATGCCAGTGGGCAGCAGATGGGGTCTGAACAAGAGGGGAGGCAGCTGCAAGAAAGCTGAGGCCAAGGACAAGGTCCAGGAACCAGCATGGACTGGGAAAGCAGAGAGTGGGCTCCAGTGGAGCCCAGGACAGCCATGCTCAGCAGTGATCCACGAGCTGAAGCTGGGATGTTCCTACTGTTTGGCTGAAGAGAGAGTTTGAAGATCATGGAATCATGGTTTGGGCTGGAAGGGACCTTAAAGCCCACCCAGTCCCACCCCCTGTCATGGGCAGGGACAACTTCCACTAGCCCAGGTTGCTCCAAGCCTCATCCAGCCTGGCCTTGGATGCTTCCAGGGATGGGGCAGCCCCAGCTTCTCTGGGCAACCTGTCCCAGTGCCCCCCACCCTCTCTGGGAAGAATTCCTTCCTGATGGCCCATCTCAATCTCCCTCTTTCCATTTAACCCCATTGTCCTGGCACTACTGTTTCAAGCTATCATCCCAGGGGTTTCATCCATCTCCCCTGCCTTTGCTGGGAGCACCAGGAACCACCAGGTGTTGGTGCTGGAGAGGCACAGCACCAGATGCTTTCTCCATCACCAAAATTCCCAACCAAGCCCAGTGTGACCGGGAAACCCCTGATTGCCGCACACAAAAGGCAGTGCTGGGAATAGCTTGGAGTCTCTGACCCCGCTGCAGCCCTAAGGAGGACTGGGATGCGACACAGGAGCAGGGCTTACTTCTGAAGGCAGCAGCAACTCCCCCCCCTCTTTCTAGGGGAGGGCAGCCCTGCTGAGTAAGGGGGAAAAAGCAGGCAGAGACCTGGACTCAGACTGCTTCGCAGACCCCACTGTAGCCACAAATCCACCACAGATCAAGCCAGGGCTGTCCCTGCGAGCCTTTGTCTGGGGGTTTGCAGGGGTCAGAGCAGAGATAAAGCTCCCCTTGCTGCTCTGCCCCCCAACCCGGGCTGGTCTGAGCTCTTGCTCAGATCCCTCTCCGGTTCCTGTCCTCCTGATCCCTCAGATTAGCTCCCTGCGACTTATTCCCTGCTGTCTCATGCCTGGCCACAGTTTGTGGCATCGTCACCCCTTTTTCCCCCGCCTCACCTCTTTGTCTCCCTTCCTCCTGGCAGATATGAGCTTAGAGTGATAGTGTGGAACACAGACGAGGTCATCCTGGAGGACGATGACTACTTCACTGGCGAGAAATCCAGTGACATCTTTGTCCGGGGGTAGGTACAACATGGCATGCCAGTGACCCCTCCTCTGCTTCTCCCTGGGGAGGGGGTGCTAGTGATAGCTGGTGTCCCCAGTGTGGGGTTTGGAGCATCTCCTCCGCTAGCACCTTGTGCTGCTCTCCAAAAACTGGGTCTGTTTTGGCATCTCAGATCCTACCAGCCCCATGGCTTTCCTGCAGTGTCTCTCCATCTGAAACACTCCAGCCCTTCCCCATCCACGGGAGGGGATCACCCTACAGGGCATCGGAGCCTGAGTGAATCCCCCTGCACTGGGTGCCCGAGCATGGCCTCCTGTCTCCCCTGGCTGCAGCTCCTCAGGGAAAACGGATCCCGAGAGCACCCTGGGGAATGGAGATGCCTTGGCCCATCAGAGAAAGGGGCTGGAGGGCACTTATGGTCCTTAAAAGTGTTTCCCCGGGCCTCAGGCTGGTAGGAACCATCCTCCTTGTCCCTTTTGCTCTGGGAATCCTGCTCACTGGGAGCTGGGAAATAGGGTGGCACACGCGATGATATGGTGGGCATCTCACAGGGCATTCCAGGGCATCACCCTGTCTCCCAGGGCGGGAGGGCTGGAACCCCAGTGTCACCAGTGACATGGTGCCTGTCAGGTCCCTTCGCTGGAGTCACCAGAGACAGCCCCACCCTCAAGCAGAGCCCTAAATACCTCTGATGGACTTGGGTACGTGTGCCTTGAGCAGGGAGCCGGCGGTGACCAGCACAAATTGAGCTGCCTCCACACAGAGAGCTGCCATCGGGGGGGGGCAGCTTCCCCATGGGGGTGTGAAAAGGTCTCTCCAGCCTCCCCCCAGACCTGTCCACCCCACCAGCATGAGATGGGGACATCCTTCCAGCATGGCCTGCTCCAGGCTCCCCAGCAGCGCTCCTTGCTCCTGTCCACCCCTTCCACATCTCCTTGCCCAACCGCTCACATTTCTTGCTCTCCATTCTCCCCTCCATCCCCCCCACCATTCCCTCCAGGGCCCTCCTGCCCCCCATTCTGCCTCTTGGAGCTGTTGCTGCAGCGATTTGTGCAGTCCCGGCCTTTTAGGTCCTTCCAATCTGTCCTGGAGACATCCTGGCTGCATGGCCAGGATGGTACGGTGCCCCCTCCTCCCTCCTGTAATATGTGCCCCCCTCTCTCACCCCTCTGGGCCATGCAGGTGGCTGAAGGGTCAGCAGGAGGACAAGCAAGACACAGACGTCCATTACCACTCGCTCACTGGCGAAGGCAACTTCAACTGGCGCTACATCTTCCCCTTTGACTACCTGATGGCAGAGGAGAAGATCGTCATCTCCAAGAAGGAATCCATGTTTTCCTGGGATGAGACCGAGTACAAGATCCCAGCTCGCCTCACCTTGCAGGTCTGGGATGCTGACCACTTCTCGGCCGACGATTTCCTGGGTAGGTGTGGGGGTGGGGTCTGCTGAGCTGGAACAACGGGGAAGCCATGGGGCAACCCATGGCCGGACAAGTGGGGATGAGACAAAGCCTATGTAGGAACAGAACCTGGAGGGGCAGCTTTCCAGTTCCCTAGTTCCAAGTTGCTCTTCAGGGCAGGAGATGCCGGCCCAGCCCACCTCCAGCCAAGACCTCAGCATTTTTGGGGGTGCCAACATCTATGTCCCCCTTTTCTCCTGTCAGGGGCCATCGAGCTGGACCTGAACCACTTCCCACGGGGAGCCAAGACCTCGAAACAGTGCAGCCTGGAGATGGTGACGAACGAGGCAGAGCTGCCCATGGTCTCCATCTTCAAGCAGAAGCGGGTGAAGGGCTGGTGGCCATTTGTGGCCAGAGATGAGAATGATGAGCTGGAGATCACCGTAAGGATGGGGAAAAGGGAGGGATTTGGCATCCTTGGGTCCCCTCTGTCACCATGTCCCGGGGGACGGAGGTGGGGAGCATTGCCCAGGGTTCAGCACCACTCTGCTCTCTGCAGGGGAAAGTCGAGGCAGAGCTGCACCTTCTGACGGCAGAGGAGGCAGAGAAATCCCCGGCTGGGCTGGCTCGCAACGAGCCCGACCCACTGGAGAAACCCAAGTGAGTAGGAAATGCACTCCCCAGCAGGAACCTGGGCGATGCTATGGGGTGGGAGCCAGTCATGGGGAGACGAGGAGGGGTCACACTGGGGGCTGTAGGAATGAGAGCCGTCTCTACTGGTTCCCCCCATTGCCTGCTCTTCACTGCCACGTTGCTTTTCCTTACTTTATTCCTCCTCTGCCTCTCTTCTTATCCCTATCCCTGTTCCGTGGCTTCCCACCTCCTCCTTCCCATCAAGATTCCAGTTTCAACTGGAATCATCATGCTCCCTCCCAAACCTGCATTGGAGGGGGACTTTTCCAAAGGGCAGGCAGTGACAGGACAAGGGGTAACGGGTTTAAACGGAAAGAGGGAGATTGAGATGGGACATCAGGAAGGAATTCTTCCCGCAGAGGGTGGGGAGCACTGGGACAGGTTGCCCAGAGAAGCTGTGGCTGCCCCATCCCTGGCAGTGTCCAAGGCCAGGCTGGATGAGGCTTGGAGCAACCTGGGCTAGTGGAGGGTGTCCCTGCCCACGGCAGGGGGTGGCACTGGGTGAGCTTTGAGGTCCCTTCCCACCCAAACCATTCCATGATTCTATGATTACTCCATCACGCTGACTCCCCTTGTCCACCCTCCTCCTCCCCCTGATCGGGCTCTTTCACTCTGCGCAGGCTTCCCAGGGAAGGGGATCCTGCACCTCCCTCTGCCCACCACGTCCACAGTTGCACTGTCTGCCATGCGTCCCTTCTCCAAGGCGTTGGATTAATGATGGATATTTGCTTCCCCTGCAGCCGCCCAGACACATCCTTCATCTGGTTCCTGAACCCGCTCAAGTCCATCAAATACCTCATCTGCACGCGCTACAAGTGGCTCATCATCAAAATCGTGCTGGCCCTGTTGCTCCTCATCATGATCGCCCTCTTCCTCTACAGCATGCCAGGCTACATGGTCAAGAAGCTGCTGGGAGCATGAAGCGTGGGACCCTCCCTCGTGTCCCCAGCCCCGCGACACAACCTTCCCCGGCCCCGTGCCCTTCCCCTCCCTGCAGCCTCTCAGCAGCTTTTGGGGACATTTCCTCCCTGCTGCTGGGCCTCCTCTTTTGGGTTCCTCCTCTGGGGGTGCCATCCGTGGCTTTAGTCCCAGAGCAATGGGGCTGGGGGATGGCGTCTCTCCCGAGGCTGTGCGTCCCTCAGTGGGGATGGTGGAGGTGCCCAGGGGGCTGCTGCAGGGCACCCAGGCTGGGGGTCTCAGCCCGTTGCCCACTGGGCCACGGTGAGTGCCCTGCCAGGGAGCTCAGACCCCAGCCCCAGGGGAAGGGGGTAAGAGGTGGGGCTGCATCACTGGAGCTGTGGGAGTGCTCCCAAAAAGCTCCTTGGAGGGATGTTCAGTAACCAGCATGAAGCAGGGACCGGGGATGGAGCAGCTGGGGTCACCCCAGGCCCCCCAGGATGAGGACGAGGCAGAGCAGCCCCAATGCCTGTCCCCCTGCCAGCACTGTCCCTGCTCCCCTCACAGCCCTGGAGTGACTGTCCCCAGGTCCCATCCCAGCTGGGGACACCAGGTATCGTGGCCCCATGAGCACCCCAGGGCTGTGTGAGGGGCACCCCCTGCCCTCCCCTCCCCATGGCTCTGGCAGAGGCAAAGCATCCAGCAGCTCAAACATCTTCCTAAGGTTACCGACCCAGGAGGGGGGTGGCTGGACATCTCTGGGGGCTCACAGGGAGCCGGGTTCTCTGGCACAGTGTGAGCTCCGTGGGGCCTTCTTGATTCTCCGTTTATTTTGTTTGGATTGATATATATTGCGGCTGGGGTCTTTCTCGCCGATTATACTAGGGAAGGGCTCTTTTCCCGGCTCACTGCGATATTCAGCTGTTGAAAAGCCACCTTTCTCAGCTTCAAGTGTGCAAGACCCTCAGTGAAAAACTGGGGGGATCTCGGGGACGTTTTTAGGATGCTCCTGTTCTAATCAGTCAATAAAATTTGGATTTCACTGACGGGTTCTCCGCCGAGGTCTCGCGTCAGTGGGGAGAGGGCTCATCTCTGGCTGGTTTTCGAGATGAGCCCTGTCCTCCTTCCCTGCTGCTTCCCAAGTCACAGCCTCTGTTCCTGCAGCCTCTCCCCAGTTCCTGTGCTCCGGCTGGCAGCCCGGTCCCTCGGCTGCCCGGGGACGGTCCCTTGGCTGCCCGGGGAGCAAAGCAGGCTTGGCCCTGCATCCCCCTCTGGGCAGGACGGCAGCAGGCAGGCAGCGATGTCCTGGGAATGGCAGGGACCGGGTGGGGGGCAGGGAAGCCCCACTCACTTCTCTCCATCATCTGCTGGCTGCACCAGGGTGGGCTGCACAGTGGGTCTCCTCTTGCCCACCCTAGGAGGGAAGAAGGACATGAGGAGGGACCCCAGGGCTTCATTTCTCCCCGAGCAGGAACACCCAGGGCCAAGGGGATCCACAGGCTGGGGCAGGGAGGGGGTCCTGGGGTCCAAAAATGGGCTCTGAGGAATAACCCTTATAGCGAGGACATTCCAGCAGACAATTTCTCCAGTTCAGTACTTTTCCCCTTCCAACCAGGTCGCTGTCACAGCTGCTCACCTCCCCTCCCCAGCCTCTCCCAGCTCCCACTGGCCGCAGACTGTTCCTGGTTCACTCACGACGCCCAGAATTGGGGTCAGACTGATCAGCTCACAAAATGAGGTTTAATTTGCAGGATACGTTGTCCTGTGAACCTGCGAAGTCCAGATGGACCGTGACAGCAGCCCGCGCCGCCGGCGCTGGGTGTGCAGCCGAAACACTATTGTTATTAACAATCCCTTAAGCGCATTACACCTACCGCAACAATCCTCTTAAGAAGCCTCCGGACGGCTGAGAAGGGACGAGGCATCGCTGAAACACACCTGTGCTCCCGCCCCGGGGATAGCGCCTGGCCCGGGGCACGGGAAGAGCCCGTGGGGCTCCTGGGTTCTGCTCAGGGCTTCGCCACCAGCCTCTGGTGAGCCCGCTGGAAACGCCTGGAGCAGAAGCACTGCTGTCTGCTGCGGGATGTCTGCCAGGAGATGGGCAAAGCGGCCACCACTCGGTTCCTCTCCTACAGCTGGGGGGAGAATGGATTGGGAACAGCCCTGAGGAGAAGGACTTGGGGGTGCTGGGGGCGAGGAGCTGGCCATGAGCCGGCCGTGTGCGCTGGAGCCCAGAAAGCCAACCGGATCCTGGGCTGGATCCAGAGCAGCGTGGCCAGCAGGGCCAGGGAGGGGATTCTCCCCCTCTGCTCTGCTCTGGGGAGACCCCCCTGCAGTTCTGCCTCCAGCTCTGGGGCCCCCAACAGCAGGAGGACACGGAGCTGTTGGAGCGAGGCCAGAGGAGGCCCCGGAGATGCTGCGAGGGCTGGAGCCCCTCTGCCATGGGGCCAGGCTGGGAGAGTTGGGGGGTTCAGCCTGGAGAAGGGAAGGCTCCGGGGAGACCTTAGAGCCCCTTCCAGTGCCTGGGGGGGTACAAGAAAGCTGGGGGGACGCTTTTTCCAAGGGCAGGGAGTGACAGGACAAGGAGTGACAGGTTTAAACAGAAAGAGGGAGACTGAGATGGGACAACAGGAAGGAATTCTTCCATCTCTGCCCCCTCCTGTCAGGGAGCTGTAGGGAGCGATAAGGTCTCCCTGAGCCTCCTCTTCTCCAGGCTGAACCCCCCCAGCTCCCTCAGCCGCTCCCCACAGGAATTGTGCTCCAGCCCCTTCCCAGCTCCGTTCCCTTCTCCGGACACGCTCCAGCCCCTCAGGGACTTTTTGCAGTGAGGGGCCCAAACTGCAGCGCAGTAGGGAGGTGTGGCCTCCCTGGAAGCAGGGTGTAGGGGGGGGGGTCGATCTCTTCTCCCAAGGGACAAGTGATGGGACAAGAGGGAACGGCCTCAAGTTGTGCCAGGGGAGGTTTAGGTTGAATATTGGGAAATTCCTTCCCGGAAAGGGCTGTCAGGGTTGGAACTGCCCAGGGAGGGGGGAGTCCCCATCCCGGGAGGGGTTTCAGAGCCATGTGGATGTGGTGCTCAGGGACATGGGTCAGTGGGGGGCTGGGCAGTGCTGGGGTGATGGTTGGACTGGGTGGGCTGAAAGGGCTTTGCCAACCCAAACAACACCCCCCACACACAACGCCCTGTGTCCCACCTCCCAGGATCCCCTTAGCCCAGGGGCTGTGACAGCGCAGGCACACTCCTTGCCAAGCCCTCCCCCTGCCGCAGCCAGCTGCTCCCTTCCCTGCAGCCCCTCGCCCGGACCCGCAGGCAAATAAAACCCTTCGCTCCAGGGAGAGTCCACAGCTGCTCCCCATCCATGGGGCTGGAGCTCCGGCCCACCACCACTGCCCAACTCGGCCCACCTGTGCTGGGCTGCCTGCTCAACAGAAAGGGATAAAACCCCAAAAACCCCAAAAGAAACACCTTCAAAAGGCTTGGAAAATTTAATTCTTTAATGAATTTTAATTTGTTTTGGTTGGTTGGTTTAAACACAATAAATATTTCAGTAATAGCATTTCACAGACGGGAACCCAAACCCACTGCCGTACCTGAACTCCCAGCCACAAGGCTCCGGGGAAGCGATCGGGGTCCCAGGATCCACGGCAGTGCCGGGACCGTGGCTCATCTCTGCCCAGGGGCATCCCCACGCAGAGACACCGGCCTTGCCGGCTCCAGAGGGGAGCCCAGCGGACCACACGGAGCCCCACGCCCCCACCGACAGCACCTCCTCGGGGAGGTCAACGGGGAAGGGACAGAACCAAACTGCACCAGCACCAACCGCGTCTTTCCCATTTCACATTCCCAGGAACCAGGAGAGCAGCTGGCAGGGTTGGCTCTCCAGCCCCCAAGCACAGGGGGTTGGTGGCTGAAGACCAAGCTGCAGAATCCAGTTAGTGCCTCCAAATTGGCTTCTAGGAGGACAAGGTGGCGTCACCTGCTCCTTCCCAGGCCTGCCCAGGAAGACTGACCAGCCACAGGCCTCCCTGGAGGCTCTGAAAGGTTGTGGGGAAGCTCCCTGGCCTACAGGAGCAGCAGGCAGGAGCCCACAGCCTGGGCTGTTTGCAAAGCCACTCAGATGTCAGGGCTGAGGCTGAAACGCCACGGTTCACCCCACCTCTGCGGGCTGGGTTGGATGCTCCTGCCTTGCTTTGCCTTTCGGTGCAGGGATAGAGACGGAGGGGAGAGCGATTCGGCACTCACTGGGACAACCAGAGCCAAAACCAGCCCGGGATCCACATCCCTCATCTTCCGGAGGGGCTGGCACCAGCACAACGTGGACCCCGACCAAAACCAGCGTCCACTCCAGCTGGAAGCTCGAGGGCCAGGAGCAGGTGGGTCTGAAACAGCGCGGGCGGGAGTGGATTTTGAGGTCTCCGACCCAAGGCGCAGCACCAAACGGCCACCACAGATGCCACCGGCTGAGACGAGCATCACCTTGGAGGGTGAGCCACGAATTTCACCGAGAACCTCCGCTCCGGGGGCAGCGACACCCCAACCACCTCCTCAGAGATCAGCCGAGGGCCCTCTCAAGCCAGGTCTGACCACACCTGGATGGGCCAAGGGGTCTTCGACAAACCACGAGACCTTTTCCAGAAACAGAGAGGTCAGCCCAGCACGCACCATCACCACATCCCACCGAGAGCAGCCTCCAACGTCCCCTCGGCCACCGCGCGGCGACGTAGGGCAAAAAGCAGGATGAGTCCAGTTTGCAACCCCAGGGCAGAGCTGCAGATCCGCGGCGGAAAAGGAAGGAGTAAAACCAGCTCCATCAGCGCCGGAGGCAGGCTGACCGGCCGCGCCGCAGGAATTTGGGATGGGGGCGCGTACGGGAACGCTGGCGTGCCGAAGGATTCCCTCTTAAGGGACAAGTGGGAACCAAACTGCCCCGGGGAGGCGACTGAAGGACTCGGAAGGACACAGAAACCCCGTCCACCGTTTTGCCACGAACCAAGGCGACCGGAGCCGAGCTACAGCTCATGTTTGCGCACGAATCAACTCTTCCCTTGGATCTGTGTATGAAAAAAGAGAGATCTGAGCTCGTTTCCACATGCAGAGTCTCTCCAGAGACCAGCCAGCTCTGCCAGCAGCAGGCACAGATGCTCCCGGAGTTCAGGGGCCTGGTTAGAGCTGACCTGAGCTCAAATCAGCGCTCAGACTCCACGCTGCAGGCACTCAGCGCACCCGGGAGGTAACTCCAGGCCAGCTCCGTTTAAGGAGCTTAAACATACTTTTCCAGAGCCTTAGAAGCTCACGCTTCCACCGTGCTGCTCCCGTGGCTCCGGCAAAGCCGCCTGGCTCGGGCACCTGATGTTTACAGGGAGAGGCTGCTGCCGAGCCTCGCAGCGACTGCCGGCAGGAGAGGAGGGAATCGCGGCGCAGACGCGCCGGGGGAAGGAACAAGCTACAGCCACAGCGCGTTCACACACCCACAGGTCAGCCACGGCGCTTGTGATGGGACAACGTCGCTTTTAGCGCGACAGCCACTTTTCCCCAAGCCCCAGGAGGTCCCAAGGGCTGCACCTGACCCTCAGCCCCGGCTCTGCCTGTGAATCCCCGCGCTAGATCCCTGGATGGAGCTGCGCTACGAACCGCGGGAGGGAGGTGAGAAAGGCTGCGAGCGAGGCTGCCTCTCCGCCTCGGCTCCACGTCCTGTGCTGACATGGTGACGTGTCCCAGGGTCCCCCAAACACCTGTGTCAGAGCCTAAGGGTGACTGGCCACGGCAGGGACCGTGAGCAGCCGTCAGCCCGCGGCGCAAGGACCTGCCGGGAGCCCGGGGCCAGACATCCCAGCAGGCCTGGAAGGAGCGCATCCCTCCCCAAACACCTTTTTTTCCTGGTAATACTCTGTAGTGAGATAAAATGTGCAAAACAGATTGAAGAAAGCATAAAACGGTCCTTATCAACTCAGCAGGTCCAACGGCAATTAAGGAAATACAATTAACACTATCCCTGGAAGAAGAGACAACACGGATCAGCTCTCAAATACCGGACAGGAGGAGCCGGGGAGCGAGCGCGTCCCTACCCAGCCCGTGCACGACCCCGGCCCAAGGACGGCGTACCGGCAGCCAGGCCAGCGCCCGCAACGCAACCGCCCTCCGATGCTCTCAGCGAGGAAGAAACGCGTCTGTTTGAAGACTTAAACCCACTGCTTTTCATAATTAGTTCGTTTCTCGGCACGCCACACCCCCGCCGGGGCAAGGCGGGTTGGTTCTTCTGTTGGTTTCCGTTCCCCTTCCAGAATCTGGGAGCAGAAATCACTTCATTTCCAGAACAGAGCCTCCCCCAGGGTCGCAGCAGGATGAGCTGGGAACAGAACCACGCGTGCACCGCGACCGGGTCTGCTCCGGCACGAGCCTGGCGGCACTAGGGACAACGAGCCTGGCTTCCAGCGCTGATATAAAGGGATATTTTTCAAGGTGCAGTAAGTTAAGGCACCAAAAATCCAGGACTCTCCACGGATAGAGCCTGTGCAGATCGGAAGCTGCTCCGGTTTTCGCGAGGTTTCTCCGGCAGCACAAGTATTTGCAGGATTTTAGAGAGGAAGCTCTGCTGCCACGTGCTCCTGACCTCCCAAAGGGGGTTTTCAGTGCAGCCAGACAAGACAAACCGTGAATTAGGAGACAACGCGACATCCTAAGATCAGACAACTTCCCCCAGCACCAGCACTGACCCAGTCCTCAGGGCCCAGCTTGTGGGAGGAGCCAGGACAATGCGAGCTCTGGGCTTGAGACCCCAGAGCTCCCCTGAAAGCCCGAGGGAGCAGCTCGGTTATTCCCCGTTCCTGCCAACACCTAACTAGAAAGCACATCCTCCAACCTCCACTCTGCCAGCGCTGCTGGCACAATTCTGCCACCTGAACACGTCCCACAGACAAGCGCTGTGTCCCGACTTAGGATTCCCTGTAATTCTCGCGGGAGCGTAACGTCCCTTCATCATCATTACATTTCATTAACTAGCAAGAGGCAAAACTTCAAGCGCAGCCCAATTAATTTGTACACTTGGGGTGGGGTTTTTTTTCTGTACAACGTCAGTAAAATATTTAGGAGTAAGCTACTTTATTAAATAAACTCTGAAAACCATCTGCCCCTCTCCCAGAAACGCCGTAGCCGTACAGACACGCGAGCGTTCTGCGAGCCAGGGCGTACCGCGACCGAGCAAACGTCACGCCCCCACTGCGCGAGCTCGCCTCGGGGTTTCGCAGCCTGCGTGGCGACGACTCAAACTCACACAAGAAAAAGCTTTAAATAGTAGTTACAGTTTGACGGTTTCCTAAAGCAGGAGCAGCCTTCGCCTGCGGAAGGAAGAAAACGCGGTGACCGAGCTTCTAGGAACCACGTTGCACAGGGAATCGGTGCGTAAGCGACTTTGTTCCCGCGGTAGATTACATATGCACAACCTGCTGTGCCCGTTCGCTTCCGGATGCAGCCTTTCCAGAGCCTGGGTTTAAGCTACACTCTTCATTCAAGCACAGCTCTTCGTTAAATAAAAGTGAACGGAAAAGAAAAATCAGCATTCGGTCTTCACCAACCCACTCCAACTCCGAAAAAACAGGGGTTTGTCAAAATAAAAATCAACGCAAACGTGTTTTTACAAAGGGACAGCAAAGAAATACATCCCCGGATGAGACACGCAGCCGCTGGGGAGGAGGGAAGCTGAGGTGGTGTTTGGGAAGGAGCCCGCCGTACCGCCACGCGGCTGCGAGCTTCCCGAAAGCGCGCACGCCGCCGACGCTTAAGGTGCTTCTGGAAGCGGCGGATTTGGTCTGGTGGGGAAGGGCGACGTGGAGACGGAGGCTCGGGCGCGAGCCCGCAGCGCTGAGCTCGTACTGGTGGGAAAAGCCGGGGGGGAGGGAGCGTGGCTCTGCAATCGAAAGGCCCCGTTCTGCTGCCGATGGCAGGGAACGCACACGGGCAGACAGGAACGCGGCCGAGGTGTGGTCCCAGGAAGCCACAGCTCGGGCAGGGGAGGCGGAAGCCGCCTTCCTACTTCGATGGGATACTGAGCCGTGATTTTTTAAGCCCCCCAAGTTGTGTGTGTTGCTCTTTTTTCCTCCCCCACATCTTAAAAAAACAGGTGCAAGTATTTGCCTAAATAGTGAGTGCAGGAAGGCGGGACACAAGCAGAACTGTCACCATCCGCTTTCAAGTACCAGCCCAGGCCGAAGGATTAGGGACAGGCAGGAACCAGGACGTCCCCCTGACCTCGCAGAAATCAGCTGTTGCGTTGGTTTCAGCGACAGGACAAGACGCTTTGCTCAAGTAAAGCCACCTGCATCCCCGACCGGCTTTACCTGAGCAAGAGCTGGAGTCTGAGGTTTCACTGGGAACATTCAGCTGGTCTAATATACAGTAACAGTGACCTGAAAGGCTGCCCTCCGCGTCCAGTTTCACCCAAAACGGAAAGTTCGCACTCGAAGAGCAGCAGCGGGGGCTGCCCCGTACCAGTCCTGCCCTGGCTGCACCGGATACCGTGCGTACTCTGCCCTGATGTCTGTCCAGAGGATAGGTTTGGATCCGTGGTGATGGTTGAAGTATTTACAGGTATTTGCAGCAGTTATTTACAGTACTTCTGCAGACCGCAAGCCGATTTTCTCTTCCTCCGCTCCTAGTCAATCCGGCGTGGGCTTCTTTAGCGAGAAGGGCCGTATATTGAAGTGCCGGCTCAGCTGGCTCACCTGGGGACAAGGCACACGACAGGACCGGGTTAGCGAGGCTCGGAGGGACGAGGTGGAAAGCGGGCAGAGCACCAGATTGGTTCCCTGTACGCCCTGCCACCTTCCTGCACCCACTTTCCCCAGCACGGCCCACCCTACACCCGATGGCTGCGGAGATCTGCCTTGTGCTGTGGGGCCAGCCAGGATGCTCTGCCCAGGAGCAGAGGATGGCTGATGCTTGGGCCACCTGGGCTCGTGGGCACACAAAGTGCTCCCTGGCTATCCGGGAGCAGGGTCCCCCCCACTCCTGCCCTCCTCAGGGGCAGGAGTCAGAAATGCCTGCGCTGAGCCTGGGCACACAGGACTCTCCCTGCGGTACTGCTCCCTCTCTGTTCCTCCCAGCAACATTATTATTTTAATGAAATTACTTTGATCTCAGTTATCTGCATGAAAATTCACTCCCTGAATCTATTCACAATCCAAACTGGAGGTCAGGGATTGACCACAAAGAGGCACACAGGAGGGGAATCCCATGCCAGAATTTGGATCATCAGGCCCCTTTCACACCAGCCCTCAAAAGAAACCTTCACCACCTCGCAATGCCAGCACAAGGCCAGGCCAGGTGGGGAATGGACTGGGAACAGCCCTGAGGAGAAGGACTTGGGGGTGCTGCGGGCGAGGAGCTGGCCATGAGCCGGCCGTGTGTGCTGGAGCCCAGAAAGCCAACTGGATCCTGGGCTGGATCCAGAGCAGCGTGGCCAGCAGGGCCAGGGAGGGGATTCTCCCCCTCTGCTCCGCTCTGGGGAGACCCCCCCTGCAGTTCTGCCTCCAGCTCGGGGGCCCCCAACAGCAGGAGGACACGGAGCTGTTGGAGCGAGGCCAGAGGAGGCCACGGAGATGCTGCGAGGGCTGGAGCCCCTCTGCCATGGGGCCAGGCTGGGGGAGTTGGGGGTTCAGCCTGGAGAAGGGAAGGCTTCAGGGAGACCTTAGAGCCCCTTCCAGTGCCTGGGGGGCTACAAGAAAGCTGGGGGGACTTTTTGCAAGGGCAGGGAGTGACAGGACAAGGGGTGACAGGTTTAAATGGAAAGAGGGAGATTGAGATGGGCCATCAGGAAGGAATTCTTCCCAGAGAGGGTGGGGGGGCACTGGGACAGGTTGCCCAGAGAAGCTGTGGCTGCCCCATCCCTGGCAGTGTCCAAGGCCAGGCTGGATGAGGCTTGGAGCAACCTGGGCTATGGAAGGTGTCCCTGCCCGTGGCAGGGGGTGGCACTGGTGGGGCTTTGAGGTCCCTGCCCACCCAAGCCATTCTGTTCTCTGATTCTGTGATTCTGAGGACATGAGGAAACCAGAGGACTGGGAGCTGCGCCAGGAGAGGAGGCTTCAGGCTTGGTTCATAGAACTGTGGGCGACAGGATAAGTCGGACGGTGCCGTCCGTGTATCTGGTGACAGCCGGTAGCAGCCACAGCAGAACCAAGAGCGGGCAGTACTGGGCACAGAGCCAGGGCTTATTCCTAATCATTACTCCCAAATTCAGAGCAGTTGGGATTCTGCCCCAGTCACAGAGACTTCGAAGGCTCTTCAGCTCAGTTTCTTTGATCCTGGAAGAAGGGGCTGCACAGATGGGCCTTTGGAAAGCCGGAGTGGGGGAATGAGGGGAACACAAACTCGGGGGAGAAGAGCACGGGGAAGCTCTATGCAGGGCAAGCCCGGGCAGGAGGATTACACCACCCGGTCAGTCCCCGTCTCCAGCTATGATTCCAAGACCAAATTTGTTTAATCTTCTTAGCTATTCAAATCCTTCTTGCACAGAAGCCTCATTACACTAATTGGAAAGACAAGACAACCTGGCTATTACTTCTTTGCTGTAATTACAGTTCAGACTCTACTCCGGAGGCTCCACATTAGAGCTGGGGTTCCCGAGGGACAGAGCTTCCCGAGAAGGGTGTATGCACGTGCCAGCAGCCAGCTCCATAGGGGACGCTGGCCTCTCGCCCTTGCTCCTCAGTAGCTTCTTGAGGGATTTCTAACGGGACTTGGTCTCCTCCGAGTTTTATTTCCCTCTTAATCAAAGCTCAGAGTCAGGCACAGAGCAGATCGGCCCCTGGATCTCCACACAGCAGGGGAGATGGCATTGCCACCGCAGTGTCCCCAGGGACAACTCCCCACCATCCGGGCTCTCCCAGTGATGCCAGCACAGGGCACATCGACAGGGTCACAGATCAGCCCGAACAGCATCAACCACAGCTTAATTTTTTATAGGAAGACTCATAAATTAAGGGCTCCGACATGCAGACACAGCACCTGCCGCTCTGGGAGCTGCCCAAGGGTGTGGGTCACCCTCGCTGGCTCGCAGCCAGGCGGCTCACGAAGCTGCAGCCGCAGCCAGGGTGAGTTAAACACGGCAGCAGAGATGAGGTGACCGGTCTGTGTGGGAAACTGGCTTCAAACCCATCAGCCTCTCGCTGCAAGAACAATGCTGAGGGGCTGGAGCGTGTCCGGAGAAGGAAACAGAGCTGGGGAAGGGGCTGGAGCACAATTCCTGTGGGGAGTGGCTGAGGGAGCTGGGGGGGTTCAGCCTGGAGAAGAGGAGGCTCAGGGAGACCTTATCACTCCCTACAGCTCCCTGACAGGAGGCGGCAGAGAGGGGGGGTCAGTCTCTTCTCCCAAGGGACAAGTGATGGGACAAGAGGGAACGGCCTCAAGTTGTGCCAGGGGAGGTTTAGGTTGGATCTTGGGAAATTCCTTCCCGGAAAGGGCTGTCAGGGTTGGAATTGCCCAGGGAGGGGGCAGTCCCCATCCCGGGAGGGGTTTCAGAGCTGTGTGGATGTGGTGCTCAGGGACATGGGTGGGCTTACCCACCTCAACAATTCCATGATTCTATGCAGCTGCCCGCACAAACCTCACCAGGGAGTCAGCTCAGGTTTCGTATGGTCACAGACAGGGTGACACAGCGCCATCCCCACCAACATTCCTGTTTTTAAGTGCAGTGTTCCCTGCCCCACACAGCAGCAGCTCCCAAGCAAAGCCTGCGGGCAGCGCACGGCAAGCCAAGCCCAAAGGCCAGGCCCCGAGTTCACCTACCACGACCACGCCGTAGTGGATGTGCGCCAGGGTGAGGAAAGCAGTTAACAAGTAGAGGAGAAGCGTTTCGCTGTTTGGCGCTAACCCAGACATCACCAGAAGGAGCACAGCCGCGATGGGGAGCAGCATCCAGTTCAGAGGCTGGCAGCGTGTGCTGCTCATCTGACAGACGATCAGCTGGCACTGCAGGAAGAGAAAGCTGTCAGAGCTTGCACCCAGTGCCCATCCTGCAAGCCCAGAGAGGACGGTCACACACGTCCACGTACCAATCATCTGCGCTTACAGCTACTGTCACTCAGTCTGCCCGGGTTTTTCCACTCAGGATGTTTCTTTGCATTAGAATTCCTGTGGGACACACGGAGCAAAGCTCCACAGGGCAGGCAGGTAGTATGGAAACGGGCATCAAGGGCATCTTTAAAAGTAAAAGGAGTTCCCTTGAGCTGACCAAATTCATGGAATCAGAGAATGGTTTGGGTGGGAAGGGAGCTTAAAGCCCATCCAGTGCCACCCCCTGCCATGGGCAGGGACACCTTCCATAGACCAGGTTGCTCCAAGCCTCATCCAGCCTGGCCTTGGACACTTCCAGGGATGGGGCAGCCACAGCTTCTCTGGGCAACCTGTCCCAGGGCCCCCCACCCTCTCCGGGAAGAATTCCTTCCTGATGGCCCATCTCCATCTCCCTCTTTCCATTTAAACCCGTTACCCCTTGTCCTGTCACTCCCGGCCCTTGGAAAAAGCCCCCCCAGCTTTCTTGTACCCCCCCAGGCACTGGAAGGGGCTCTAAGGTCTCCCCAGAGCCTTCCCTTCTTCAGGCTGAACCCCCCAGTTCTCCCAGCCTTGCCCCATGGCAGAGGAAGCCAGAGCTTCACTCATATTACCAGTCTGCTGGTCACGACACGGAGGATGCACGTGTGTGTAAACACACTTTAACGCATTTAACTCATGAGGAAAGGCTGAGAGAGCTGGGGCTGTTCAGCTGGGAGAAGAGGGGGCTGAGGGGGATCTGATCAATGCTGATCAGTATCTAAAGGGGGGGTGTCAGGGGGATGGGGCCAGGCTCTGCTCAGGGGTGTCCAGGGACAGGACGAGGGGCCATGGCCATCACCTGGCAAACAGAAGGTTCAGCCTGAACATGAGGAAACCCTTCTGCCCTGGGAGGGTGCCAGAGCCCTGGGACAGGCTGCCCAGAGAGGGGGGAGTCTCCTTCCCTGGAGCCTTTCCAAAGCCCCTGGACTTGTTCCTGTGTGATCTGCTCTGGGGGATCCTGCTCTGGCAGGGGGTTGGAGTAGATGATCTCTAGAGGTCCCTTCCAACCCCAAACACTCTGTGAATCATTCTCTAGTTTCTCAAAAGCGAGTTTTGTGCTGCAAAAAAAGACTCAAAACCCCATCTACTTCCCTGTTTGTTCCTTCAATCACAGCAAAACAGAAAAGTCGTTAAGCTGATCTTCACATCTCCCTTCTCACGCTTGAGCTGGCCTCTGCCCTCCTGCCTCCCGAGCGCCCTGGCCGGCTTCGCACTCCCCAGGGGATCAAGCGGGAGAACAAAGCAAAAGGTGCTTACAGAAATGTTAGCGAAGGCTGTTCCAACCATGAAATAGAAGAGCCTGGGATGGACCTCCAGGATGTCTGTCGGGGACATGAAGATCCACGTGGTGCAGAGCAGGAACAGCAACACCGGGGACAGCAGCGGCAGCATGATTTCATACGCAGAGTGGTGCTTCAAGGTGTTATTTTTATAGGCCCTGAAAGCACAGACATGGAAATACCTGGAATCACAGCTAAGAAATACCTATTCCCGGCCTTCCGGAGAGGGTTGCAAAATCCCACTCCCCATTCCACGACCCGAAATTGCTGATATTGGTCACAACCATGGGCACACGAGGAAGACAGAGACTTGTTGTCAACCCCAAAACCTCCTGAATTACAGAAGCAGCTGGCTGTCTGCTTCTCTGGGTTGTGACCAACAGGACAAGGCTCCAAAAGCTGGGGATCCCCCCCCCAGGACCCTGCCGAGCAGTCTGCCAGCCCCCTCCTCCCAGCGCACCCGGCAAACTGGGAGCTTCCGGTGTGTCAGAGCCACTGTGCCACAGTCGCCTGAAGAACTACGACGGGAGCCAAGTCTGGGGGGGTGGCGGGGGATCTCCCAAAGGTGCTAGTGCAAGGAGGGAGACCCGAGGACAGGGGAACTTACCTGTAGAAGTTATACAGGCTCATCGGCAGCGTCACAGTGAGCGCGCAAGCTGGAAGAGAGAGCGCCACGTTACTGCCCCGCGATATAGGGAGACCCTCACGTGCACCCCGCGGATGGAGAGAACCAGCTCAGAGGTGCACCCGGAATAGCTCGGCACGTTGAAAAGTAGGTGCTCCTAATTCTGGTTCAAGAGCTGTAATTACAAGTTAAGGTCTGCTAGCAATTAAAGACCTTTCCGTTTTTCAAAGTCGCATTAACAAGCTCAGTATTACGCCCTAAACAGTTCAAGTTTAATTATAACACGGTCTTTAACGAGACACGGGGCGAGTTCAAACTCCACAAGCGACACGGCCGTGCACAACAGAGCTCCGAGTCTTCACAGTAAAGCCAATTTGCAGTTTCTCTCACTGTGAGCGAGCGTTTTCCAGCTCCCACCGTGCAAAAAAAGTTGCCGTTTAAGTGTTTAAAGAGGCTGAGCAGCTTTGAAAAACCCAGATCTCAGCAGGAAACATCATCCCCCGCACTCCAACTACTCGCACAGCCCCTTCCACGTTTATCCAGCGGTATTTTAAAACAAGATTATTCCTGCTTTTAATCAAGCAACTCCTGTCCTAGAGCACAAATCCACCCCACGGAGGCACGGTGCTCTTTTTTTCACATGGGAAAAGCACGTTTATTATTCACACGTGAAGTTACCTGGCTGCCAAAGGAGAGCTCAGAACACCCACCCGATTAAGCACGTTAGATTTAACGTAACAATTTAAGACATAGCAATTTGCAATTGAAGAGGTGCAATTAACCCCCAAAGAAAGGGACACGGAGTAAGAACAATTAAACGAGAACTTCTGAATACGTCGAATTTCACGAAGCAAAGACCTGCATTACCCCCTGCTTTGCTGAAGAGAAAGGCCAGGCTTTCATTGGATTTGTTGTTTCATTTTTGGATGGGTGGATGGAGGGCAGGATCCCCAAACGGCTGAGTGCTTCTCCCCACCCCCGTGCCCATAACCTCCCTCCTGCAGCAGCCCCAGGCTCTCACGCAACATTCGGGCTCTGGGTCCTTGCCCCGGCTGTGCCATGGGGCGAGACAGAGCTCCAAGCAGCAAACCAAGTCCCCCTTGCCCCAGGTGGTCCCCACAGGCTGCCAGCTCCCACACTGGGCTGCGTTGTGCCACCCCAAAACCCCACGGCTTCCACTGGAAACAAACTGTGCTTCCCTGGGCAACCCGAAGCCCACAGCCGCGGGCATTTGGGCAACACGGCTACGCGGAGACGTGTTTTTGTGGGTCCCAGGCACGAGGAACCTCCTGGTTCAGCATCCAGGAGCCCCCACAACCCTCAGCCCACTACAGCCCCGGGCAGGCAGCAGCGGGGCTGATCCCCCGAGCAGCAGCGTGGCCCCTTTCCCTCGGGATTGGCACAAAATCCAGCCAAGGCGCTAGCACAGCGCTCCGCTTCCCCGCTTTTTGGGTCAGCACAGACCCCAGCAGACTGGAGCTTAACTTCCCCAAAGCGGTTACGCAGGAGACAGCAATACTTTGAAATCCTGGGAAAGGGCAAGCTGCTGGATTAGCCACGAGGTAGAGCCCACGGGAGGTTTCATCACAGCGAACAGAACAGTGTTATCACGTAATTAAGACATTGGGTTTCAGTAAAAAGGTGGAGTTTAAAAGACAGGCTTCAACATGGAGTTTCTTACCAATAATCATTGCAGTGAATAGGTCTCTATATAAGAAATTAAACAGGAAAGGTGCATACCAGGCCTCCACTCCCACAATGGCTGTCACTATGTAGACAATTGAAATGGTCTGAAAGAAAACACAGGACAAGCAGGCGTGAGCAACCCGAGCAGGTCTGGCACCGCCCGACCCCGCAGCCTCCGGGAAAGGCAGCTCCAGGAGTCTAAGCAACACCGTGTTCGGTTCTCCCCACCAGCAAGAAGAAGGAAAGTTTAAAAACCCTGCAAACACCCTGTGTTAGAGGCCTCGCTGGGGTAGTGGCGGAGCTGCTGAGAAGAATACGACCAGGAGCTGCTCCTCACGGACACCCTTGCACAGCCTGAACTCACGAGATGCTCAAAGCACGAGAGAGAGGGTTTATACTACGAGTTGTAGGTACCCCGGAGGGCTTGTTCAGAGTCTTTCTTATCCGTCTAGTGAGCAATGACAGGGAAAAAGCTAACAAGGGTTATCTCAGTTTTCACAGCAGCCCTGGAGCTGGGTGAAACACACTGCGGGGTGGCTTAACCCCCCACCCCACACCTTCTGCAACAGGCAGATCCGATAGCATGAGGGTGAAGCAATGCTTCTGGAGAAAGGGCTGAGAGTATAATCAGAGGGGACCAGCTTCTTTTATTAGCAGAGATGATTATTGCAATTAATGCAGCAGCACTGATTGCCCTCTCCTTCCAGCTCGTTGCATTTCCCACCCAGCGCCTGGCAAGCCCCAGGATGAGAAGTGAGTCCTGGGAGCCTGTGGCCTGGCCTGGCAGGCCGGCTGCCAGCAGCGAAGGGGAACTGTGTCATCCAGAGCGTGCTCCCAGTTCGGATGGGCTCTCTGGAAAGAGCATGCTGCAGAGAAGTCCTTGACGAGAGATGGACATGCCAACAGCCCAAAGGGTCCATCACCATCAGTCCCAACTGCCCAGTCGCCATGGAACAGAGCAGCACCTCCTCAGGAGCCTTCACTCCAGGCACAGTGATCAACATGCCAATTAATTATTCCACTACATTTTGGCACACATCCTGCTAGTGCCAAAAGGCATCCCAAACCTCTAGACTTGATTTATCTACACTGGTATAATGCAGGAAGGCAACTGGAGCAACAATTTAGGTGGCCAAAAGGTGCACCTTCAGCCAGCAGAAGCCAGGTGGAGGAAACACAAGACGATATCCATTCTTCAAGCCTAAATTCTTGTGGATAGTCCATCTACAAGCAGAGAATGGCTGGAGAGCAGCCCTGGGGAGAAGGACCTGGGGGTGCTGAGGGCAAGGAGCTGGCTGTGTGCGCTGGCAGTCCAGAAAGCCAACCGGATCCTGGGCTGGATTCAGACCAGCGTGGCCAGGGGGGTGAGGGAGGGGATTCTGCCCCTCTGCTCCACTCTGGGGAGACCCCGCCTGCAGTTCTGCCTCCAGCTCTGGGGCCCCCAACAGCAGAAGGACACGGAACTGTTGGAGCGAGGCCAGAGGAGGCCACGGAGATGCTCCAAGGGCTGGAGCCCCTCTGCCATGGGGACAGGCTGGGGGAGTTGGGGGGTTCAGCCTGGAGAAGGGAAGGCTCCGGGGAAACCTTAGAGCCCTTTCCAGTGCCTGGGGGCTACAAGAAAGCTGGGGGGGGCTTTTTCCCCAAGGGCAGGGAGTGAAAGGACAAGGGGTAACAGGTTTAAATAGAGAGAGGGAGATTGAGATGGGACATCAGGAAGGAATTCTTCCTGCAGAGGGTGGGGAGCACTGGGACAGGTTGCCCAGGGAAGCTGTGGCTGCCCCATCCCTGGGAGTGTCCAAGGCCAGGCTGGATGAGGCTTGGAGCAACCTGGTCTAGTGGAAGGTGTCCCTGCCCATGGCAGGGGGTGGCACTGGGTGGGCTTTAGGGTCCCTCCCAGCCCAAACCATTCTGTGATACAACAGCTTCTCAGAACAAAGTAAATCCCACACCACACAAACCTCCTGGATGTAACAGTGTTGAGCATCTGCCATGTACTTACCACCTGGCTGATGTCATATCCCCAGGGCAGGAAGAGGATCCCTGTGTTATACTTCTCCCAGTGGGAGAGGATGAATGAAAACAAGACCACCCATAAGAGGAGGTAGAGAACGAAGACACTGACACCCGTGGAGCCCCGTCCGAAGGTGGAGTAGACTGTCACGACAAAGTACACGCATGCCCAGCTGTCCAGGCCGTGGTCAAAGAGCTCTCCCAGGGGCGTGCTGGAGTTGGTCCGGCGAGCCTGTTTCCCATCAACACCATCTGGGAAGGGAACAAGGAGAAGCAGGAAGTTTTGCTGGACACCCCCACACAAAGCAATGGGCGTGCAACCAGCAGCTTTCACTACGTCCATACTCTAACAGGCAGCATGAGTCCCACCCTCCCTGCTCTACCTGAGACTGAAAAACCCAATAAAGTCTGATTAGATTAGGTTTATTTAAGGCAGATCAGAGACAGAATTTCATAATGTGCCTCTGATTCAGTCCCAGCTTCCTCCGGGACAGCTTCCTTCTATCCACTTGGCAACGCAGCCCCCCAAATCTGCTCTCGCAGCCGGAGCGGCGACTGGATCAGTGCATGGCAGAAGCCCAGAGTCAAGAATTTCTCAACAAACCCAGAGATAAGATGACCTGCAGCTGCAGCAAGGACAGATGACGGACACAACCCCCCCCAGTCAACTAGATAAAGTCTTACCTAATGTATAGGCAACAAAGTTGAGGAGACCCACAACGACCCACACTCCGTTTGGAACGTGCTGGTGATCTGGAGCTGCAGAAATCAGAAAGACTCAGGTCAGGACAGCCCAGCACGCACTTTCAACGGGTTTATTTTGGCACAGGAAGCACAGCAACAAGGAGCAGCAGCTCACCGAGACAAAACACCTACACAGTGAAACTGAGCTGTCGCAGCCTTTCAGGATGTGATGGCAGAGCTGCTCCACCACGGCATGTGAAACCAGGTCACCGAAGACTTTGCTTTCCAGGACATACCTGTCCCTTGGCCCCAGGTCCCCAGAGTCACAGGATCTAACAACTGCTCTAGGTATTCCTCTAGTGAGTATTTAAACGTACTCCTCAGCTGCCTACAGACACAGTGGTTTGTTGAACAGGCCATGATTTATAGTGGTTAAGACCGAAAGGTTTTGCACAAAGAAAACTGTCCACAGGACCATGTGGATTTTGGAAGCAATCCTGAATTAGGATCACGGCAACCACCTTCTGCACCTGTTCGGCACCTTGTTTGCAGCTGCAGCTACCAACTGCAGCCCAAACGCCTGGCACAGAAGCAGGTGTAGATCAGAATCTCCTCAACCACTTGCTCAGAGAGCACCAAGCAGCGACTCTGGAGATCTGGCAACACCCTGCCTCTGCAGACACGTGTCAGGATTCCCCACCTCATCTCCAGCCTGCATCCTGCCAATCGGAACAGAGTTCCTCCTTCATAACATCTCCACCTCCTCCAGCACCCTTTAGCCAGCTCAGCTGTCTGCTGAGCCCAAAGGTGCACTTGGAAAAGGAAGAGGCAGGGCTTCTTGGCAGCAGCCTCGTGGGAGGCACATCTCCCAGAGAGAACAGCAATCCCAGGAACTGCCACTGCCTGTTTCCTTAGAGCAGCACGATGGTGCCTTTCCAGCAGCGAACAGAGGGCATCACATCCACAAACTCATCCAACGAGGGAAGGGACAAGCTGCTGGCAGCCTCAGCAGCAAAATGAGAAGTTCTTCCCGAGCAGGACATGCCTCACACGTGTGTAAAAGGGTCCCAAGGCACGAGCTTCCCCATCCTTTCAGCAGAGCCCAGATTTCTGATGTCCTGGGGATTCACACTGTGCTTCCTTCCCTGAGTTGCCGTCAGCTTTTCTTCCCGTGGCTTGTGGACCAAAACAATCTTAGCTAACAGCCACCGATGCTACTGAGCTTCTGAAAGCCTGAGGGCTGATCCCTCCCCACAAAGGCATTGCAGTGTTTGTCCCCCACTTAACTGTGTTTTGATGGTTGGCCCAGTTTTAGAAGAAGGAGGTGAACTCTTGTGAGAATCCTAAACTAAACCCGGCAGGGGCGAAGGGAGAGGAAAATACAGAGGAAGTTACTGAGGAGCGACCGGGAGATATCAAGCTGTATTAATCCTTGCCCTGGGACACTCCCATGAGGAAGGGGACACAGCTGAACCTTTGGATTCACAAACAGATGAACACGCTTACGGTTAAAGCCTTTAAAGCTGGCGTATCCTTGCCTTCTGCAGAATGGGGACAGCAAAAGAGAGGAATTTCTGCCTTTGTTAGCCTGATTGTGGTGCCGGCATGTTTTTGCGAGAGGACAGTTAGCTGGGATGCAAAGAACGAGGCTCTGACTTCAGGGAAGCAGAGATTCCCACGTTACCCTGGTAGGTTTTAAAATAAGGACACTGGGTTTCGTCTGCCCTGTAGGCACGGCCAATTCCTACTCTGGATTTTGGCGGTTTTCTCCTCCCTTGCCCACACACCAGTGTCCTATTCGGACAAAGCCCTCATCATAAGCCCAGCGACCCCTCAGCTCCATCCCTCTGGCACAGCCACCTTCCTCCGGGAATGCCCAGACTTGGAGGTCTTATCAACGAGCACCAGAAGTCACGGCAGAGGAGGTGACAGGTTTCACCACTCCGACGCTTCGCATCCAAAACAGGAACGTGCAGCCTTACCAGAAGCATAAAAGTCAGGGTCGAAGTATGCCATGAGGAAGAAGTTGAAGACAAGCAGCAGGAAGCCAGAAAACGTTATCAAATTTGGGGCCAGCCAGGTAGGGAAGATCTATGGGAAAGCAGCAAAAGAATACATGAGCTTATTAAAACACATAACAAGGACCACGGGCTGCTCCCAGCCACAGCAGAGACACGGTTACAGTCGTCTGAGCGTTAGACTACGCTGCTTAGTCGCGCGTGTCACGGGGCGGCGGGAAGCTTTAGGCTGCGACGCAGCGAGCTCGGGGCAGGCTGGAAGGCAGCTCTCGGTAATTAGTGACACCACAAACAGAGCAGGGCTTTTCAGCTGACGGTGGGACAGAGGAGAGTCCGTGGTGGCTGGAGTTCTGATGTCTCCTGCTCAGGGCAGGAGGAGGCCTCACCTTCACGATGGTGTTCCAGAAGGGATGCATGACGTACAGAGACAGGGGGTTGCTGTCCACGGCGCTGTACTGTGAACAAGGAGAAAACAAAAACCAATCGTTAGGGCTCCAAACACACTCGTGGAAAGCCAGAGATCCCGAATATTGAACTTTCTCCGAGGAGACCTGAGTCTCGGCATTGCAGGAAGACTCGGGTCGGGGATGGAGTCTCGGCAGGGACACTAAGCACCCACCGGCTCAGCAACACTGGCCACAGACCCACAGAGGCAGCTCTTGGGTGCACGTCTCATGCCTACACCCAATCCCTCCCCTCCACAGGGAGCAGAGGCCGGAGAAGAGTGGGTGTGTGCCCACTGCAGCGGTTTTTGGAAGGAAGGGAGAGCCTCGGGGACACACCACCTCTTTTGCAGCTAACGCTTCCGCCAGACCCCGCACCTCAATGGTCACTCTGCAGGCCTCGGGAAGTGGGGGAGGCCAAAGAAGTGACAGTCCCAGGGCCCCAAGCGCCCACACCCTGGGATTGACCCACCAAGGACACCTTGGCATGGTCTTGCTGAAGCAACTCTGTAGAGTCCTGCCCCATAAGATCATAGAATCATGGAATAGAATATTTTAGGTTGGAAAAGACCTTTAAGACCACCAACTCCAACCATTAACCCAGCCCTGCCAAGCCCCTCAGTAACCCATGTCCCTGAGCACCACATCCACATGGCTCTGAAACCCCTCCCTGGGCACATCAACCAACCCCTCCAGGTCTTTTCCCGTCCAGCAGCTTTCCAGCCCCTCGTCCCCAAGCCTGGAGCGCTGCAGGGGGTTGTTGTGGCCCACGGGCAGGACTTGGCACTTGGCCGTGTTGCCCCTCACACAGTGCCCTCGGCCCATGGATCCAGCCTGTCCCGATCCCTCTGCAGAGCTGTCCTGCCCTCAGGCACATCCACACTCCCCCCAGCTCGGTGCCATCTCCAGCTGACTGAGGGTCACTCGATCCCCTCATCCAGGTCACGGATGAAGATGTGCCTGACCAGGCACCTTCCCAGCTCAGCACCCAAAGGTGCCACACAGGAGGGCAGGGAGAGAATTCCCCACCAACCATGAGAGCTGGGGCCACTCCTGCCACCCCTCCTTACCTCTCACAGCCCGGACACCCCTTCTGCCAAAGGCTGCAGAGACAGCAACAACCCCTCTTGGTGGGGTCCCCAAAAGGAGACGGTTCTCTGAGGGACAGGACACTAACAGGGCGCTCCAAGGGACACATTTCTGTGCTGACAGCTCTGAGTGACCCAGACACAACCAGTGACTGACCCCGGAGGTCCTGCACAAGAGCTGGCACATTTCAGGATTAAGCCCCTTGAGATGGCAGCTATCACTATCTCACCCATCTCCAGGCCCTTGGAAGAGACCTTCTCCTTCCAGAAAGATAGCAAAGATTTACAAACCAGGTCTTCAAGCCCCTCCCTTGCCCTGGGCTGGTTTGTGGACACCACAGGACATGGGACTCCCAGCTCTGCTGCAGGATGTGGAGACAGAGGGATGCCAGCAAGGAGCAAAGCGATCACAGCAGAACAGGCAATGGATTTCACTCTTTGGAGGTAGGACCCATGCCATTTCTCCTTATTCCGTTAGAGCAGAGCAGTTTGAAGCAGCTGGCTGTGACCTGGTGAAGCATCAAGCATCTTGCTCCTGGCCTGTGCCCAGCTCAGCGAGCTGGAGTCCACGTTTCCAAAGGGGGAGGAACAGTGGGAGAACACAAGGAGGCCCATGGGTACCCCAAGCAGGACAGGTCTCGGGGGGGGGTCATCAGAAGGGCTCCTCTCATTAAGGAGCTGAGATTTCTGCAGAAGCTGCCCTCAGGAAATGCGAAGGAAGAGCTCCTACCCCTCACCCCAACACTTTTAGATCATTTGGGGACCTGGACAAGCCATGAAACAGTTTCCAGCTAGGAAGTTAAAATTTGACCCCATCTGGCTCTCAAGAGCACCAGGAGCTGTTATCTGCTCTCCAGCTCACAGCCCCTTCCAGGCAAAGGTTATCCCGTCTAAAGTCCTCTTCCACAAGCAACACTTGGATAAGAATCCCAAGAAAAATTTCATAGGCTACCAAAGTCCTCAGCTGACGTGCTCAGTGCCAAGCAGGGCAGCTCCCAGTGCCCACCCACCCTCGGCAATGAACCCCACAGATGGGACAACACCCAGCCAGCTCCCCTGGATCGGCACCTCCCACCACACCACGCGAGCCTAGTTCCAAGGGCAAGGGTATGAGCGACATTGTGGAAAGCAATCAAAGCCTCCAGCCCGACTGCACCACCGCAGACATAAACTGTGCACTCCGGGAGATAAGGGGAAGGTTGGGCGGTAAGAGGAAACCCATGAGCCGAGACCAGCTCCGGGTCCCCACCCATCCCACGTCCTTGAACGAGTCACCGCCTCCGCACCCACAGCTTCTTCCTCTCCCCATGCTCCTCGCCTCAGCTGGAAGCTCTGGATGTGAGGGGGATGGTTTATCCTTTTAAAAGCTGGGATGAAAGCAGTGAGACAGGACAAATCATGATGGAATCACGGAGCAGTTTGGGTCGGAAGGGAACTTGAAGCCCACCCAGTCCCACCCCCTGCCATGGGCAGGGACACCTTCCACTAGACCAGGTTGCTCCAAGCCTCATCCAGCCTGGCCGTGGGCACTGCCAGGGATGGGGCAGGCACAGCTTCTCTGGGCAACCTGTCCCAGTGCTCCCCACCCTCTGCAGGAAGAATTCCTTCCTGATGGCCCATCTCAATCTTCCTCTTTCCGTTTAAACCCGTTACCCCTCGTCCTGTCACTACAGGCCCTTGGAAAAAGCTCCCCCCAGCCCAGCTTTCTTGTAGCCCCCCAGGCATTGGAAGGGGCTCTGAGGTCTCCCCAGAGCCTTCCCTTCTCCAGGCTGAACCCCCCAACTCCCCCAGCCTGTCCCCATGGCAGAGGGGCTCCAGCCCTCGCAGCATCTTGTGGCCTCCTCTGGCCTCACTCCAACAGCTCCATGTCCTTCTGCTGTTGGGGGCCCCAGAGCTGGAGGCAGAACTGTAGGGGGGGGTCTCCCCAGAGCGGAGCAGAGGGGGAGAATCCCCTCCCTCGCCTCCCTGGCCACGCTGCTCTGGATCCAGCCCAGGATCCGGTTGGCTTTCTGGGCTCCAGCACACACGGCCGGCTCATGGCCAGCTCCTCGCCCCCAGCACCCCCAAGTCCTTCTCCTCGGGGCTGTTCCCAATCCATTCCCAGCCTGTCCTTGTGCTGGGATTGCCCCGACCCACGTGCAGGACCTTGCACTTGGCCTTGTTGAAATCAGACGGATGAGGAAGGGGCATGAAGCCTTGTCGGGCTCTGAGCACACAGGCCAGGACCTTACAGCACTTGTTCCTGAGCAAATCCCACCCTTGACAAGCATTTCTGTACTCCCACCAGCTCCTCCCTGCCCTCCCCATGACAGACCAGTCCATCATACATCCATGGCACATCCCCACGCCAACAAGCCCACAGGAGCTGCAGAGCAAGCGGCAACAAAACCTCAACCTGGGTGCGTATGGAGGTGAGGTTAAAGCCTCCAGGAATTTCCACCCCAGCTTAACGCAATTTCAGAGGACAGAATTTCAAAATGCTTTACAAGATTACGGGATTTGAACCACTGGTTAGGCAAGGAGAGCTGGAGACCGATTAAATCTCGTTATCCCCAAAACAGCCTGGAATAAGAAAGCATGTTTGGAGCAAGGCAGGGGAACTGCTCTGGAGTTCCTGTGCTCGTAAGGTACTTTGGGGAAGTTTCTCCAGACCCACATCCCAGGAAGCTTTCCCCCCTCCCCCTCATTTGGGGACGAGGGATAACAGTCAGTAAGCGGCTTTTCCCCATGGTACACATGTTCCCACCTTGCTTGCAGGACTCAAACACCCGAAACAACCTGTTTTGCAGAGGCCTGCTGATACAACCTCAACTTCAACCCACCTCCTGGAGGGACCCTTCAGTGCCTGCTGAGCAAGGCTGTCCAGCTCAGAGGACACCTACAGGCCAAAGGGACCGAGCTGGGGCTGGCTCGGGTGTCAGGCTGGCTGCCACCCTAACGGACAGTGCTCCCGGTCAGCCAGGACAAGGCCCCCGGAACGGGACAGCCACCTGCCAGAACATCAATGACCTGCCAGGGTTCTTCAGCTACAAACTCCAGCACATCTGCTATATTCAGCCTCCCCACAACTGTTTTTCCATTATCTGGTTTCCTTCCTACAGACATTCCACCTTTTCACCTTTTTGCACTAGGAAGATGGGGTTCCCAATCCACATGGCACACGAGCTCTCCGCTCCGTAGGGGACGGCAAAGCAGCAGCACTGCTGGGGATGCTGGCGGTGGGCGAAGAGGAGGGACAGGCAAGAACAGGCAACACGGGCACGGTCATCACCTCTCTGGGTGTGGGACCTTTGAGTGGTCAGGGCTGGAGCTGCGGGGATGCCACCCTTGCAGCTCTCTCCTCAGGCCAGTCACCTCCCAGCACACACTGTGACAGAGAGCAGCCACATCACACCAGTGACCAGGCCTTGAATGAAGCCGTTAGCCAGGCTCCTCATGCCTGAGCCAGCTCTCCAGGGTCAATGTCTTTGGAGACTGACATTCAACACACTGGAGGGAAGGGATGCCATCCAGAGGGACCTGGACACGCTGGAGAGGCTGAGCTGTGCCCCTCACATGGGGGCTCTACATGGCCAAGTGCAAGGTCCTGCATGTGGGTCGGGGCAATCCCAGCACAAGGACAGGCCGGGTGGGGAATGGATTGGGAACAGCCCTGAGGAGAAGGACTTGGGGGTGCTGGGGGCGAGGAGCTGGCCATGAGCCAACCGTGTGTGCTGGAGCCCAGAAAGCCAACCGGATCCTGGGCTGGATCCAGAGCAGCGTGGCCAGCAGGGCAAGGAAGGGGATTCTCCCCCTCTGCTCTGCTCCGGGGAGACCCCCCCTGCAGTTCTGCCTCCAGCTCTGGGGCCCCCAACAGCAGAAGGACACGGAGCTGTTGGAGCAAGTCCAGAGGAGGCCACGGAGATGCTCACCCAAACCATTCCGTGATTGTACGAGCCCCTCTCTGGAAATGCAGGCTCAGGATATCTGCCTGTTCACACACGCGTGCACCTTGGAGTAAAGGAGAGGAAAGAGTCCGACCACCCCAAGAGCACCAGGCATAGGCATAGGGCTCGTGCTCCCGCAGGACTCATCTCACACCCGCTGCTGCGCTCACTCTGATGAAACACTCCCAGGGCTACAAACACAGCAGCGGTTTAGCTCACCACGCACAGCTCCGGCTCCGGCATCCACCCACCTCACCCCCACTGCAACGTAGCATCGCCTTCTCCAGTTTGCATCTCTACACATCGGTGTAGTGACTCACATATGTGACTATTGTTCTCCAAGTCATTTTTCTATCACGACCATTGAATATTACCAACTAGGGCTCTGATTTCTCTCTCATTTTTGGGGAGAGAAGGTCAAACAAAAAATGTGAAAGCACAGAAGGAATTTTGTACGCCCCAGAGCCGCCTCCTCAAAGCAGACAGGCACTTGTAACAGGCCCTGCTCCAACAGCCCCGTGTATGCACACCCTGCTCTTTTAACGCCTGCAGGAAGGATCCAGCCTGGACAATTCCCTCAGGATCTGGTTTTAAACTCCTTAAGAAAAGGGCAAAGCCAACTTTGCAGCAACACTCACACCAGCACAGCGTGTAGCAGCGGCCTCCCCTGCACCCCATCCCCGCCAGGACAGCCACGGGATCGCTCAGCCCCCCGCTTGCCCCATCAAGCCACCTTGCAAGGTGCCACCGGGCACCCCAACAACCGGTCCCAGCTGCCACGGTGCCGCTGCGGGCGAGCCAACTGCATCGGTGTGGGATTTAGAGACACGAACGGCTCACACAGCTTAAAAACAACATTAATCATGCAACCAGGATGACTCTGGAAGATCCAATTATGTGTCAAAGGAGGGAAAAAAATACAGATTTATAGCCCAGATTCTACCAACAGCCTTCCTGTCCAGAAGAACAGTGCTGCTTTTAAGCAATCCGGTTACACGGCGCCAGCCGCAGACCCAACACCGTCACACAGGTGCCCTGGGTGCACCGGTGTCAGGCACCAGAATGGCAGTGGGGTGGGGGAGCACGGCATGGGGGGCACAGATGGATTTATACACCCCCTTTTGCTTGCAGAAGCTCTGGCAAGGTCCACAGCAGCCCATGCTGCCAGCTGGGAGCCCGAACATCACTGCATGAGGGAAGAGAGCAGCTCCAACAGGTCCATAAGGCTGTTTCCTATAAATCTCCTTAAGTAGGAAGAGGGCACAAGGCTAAGAACCTTCTCCCATCAGGCTCAAGATAAGCCAGGAGGCAGTGAACTCGACAAAGCCCGGCAAACGTAATCGAGCTGAGCCGTGCCAGCGCGAACACGTCACGTTTGCACTATGCCCGCGCTCAGCTGATGCGGGAGAAGTCACATCGTGCTTCCGTGATACTTATTAACTCGAGTCCTGTTGGTTGTTTCCAAGGTCATTGCACAGCTGGCGTAAGAATGGAGCACGTTGGGCTGTGGTAAACCCTCCAGCACCGTCCAAGGTGGCGGGTTTGGCTCCCACCACGAGCTCAGCAAGCAGCAAGCCGCACGGCGGATGCCCCAGCTGCCCGTCTGAGCAGCCGGCAGAGCAAGCATCGATGCCAGCATCACGTCCCTCCTCCTGCCTGTTCGTCAGGAGGTTTCAGACAACAAGCAATTAAAGAGGATTCAAAACACAGCACGTGGGGGGGGGGCATAGAGCCCCTCTCCTCCAAGAGGAACTACTGCACTGAGCAGAAACCTCATTCCTCCTTCCCACAGGGTGTGCAAATTCATGGAATTATGGAATGGTTTGGGTGGGAAGGGAGCTCAAAGCCCCCCCAGTCCCACCCCCTGCCATGGGCAGGGACACCCTCCACTAGACCAGGTTGCTCCAAGCCTCATCCAGCCTGGCCTTGAACACTGCCAGGGATGGGGCAGCCACAGCTTCTCTGGGCGACCTGTCCCAGGGCCTCCCCACCCTCTCCAGGAAGAATTCCTTCCTGATGGCCCATCTCTATCTCCCTCTTTCTGTTTAAACCCATCACCCCTTGTCCTGTCACTCCCTGCCCTTGGGAAAAAGCCCCCCCAGCTTTCTTATAGCCCCCCAGGCACTGGAAGGGGCTCTAAGGTCTCCCCAAGCCTTCCCTTCTCCAGGCTGAACACCCCCAACTCTCCCAGCCTGGCCCCATGGCAGAGGGGCTCCAGCCCTCGCAGCATCTCCGGGGCCTCCTCTGGCCTCGCTCCAACAGCTCCGTGTCCTCCTGCTGTTGGGGGCCCCAGAGCTGGAGGCAGTATGCATTGGGAAAACCTGATTTCTGCCCTGCTGACACTGTCTCACCTTCAGAGCCTCAGCTCCCACTGGCACCAGCTGGGAGATTATCTCCCACCTTCTGTAAACACGGACACGGGACCACCCCTACACCAAAGCCAACAGTGATGAGCCTCACGGAGAAGCTCGCTCTTCCCCACAGCTCTGGGGGGCAGAAGAGGTGTTTAGGATGGCCAGCATGGTGCTGGGGAGCATGCAGCAACGGCTCCGCTCCAGGAGAAGGAATTGGCCATGGGGAGTGCAACACTCATCGGGACAACAGCTCTAGCTTGGAGCAGAGGGATAAACCAGGCATGCTTGGATGCAAAGCATCAGCAAGCAGCCTGGGGAGAGGTGACACAGCACGTCTCCACTCAACTCAACGCAGAGCTGGCCCCTCCATTGGCCACTCGCTCTCCAGCCAGTGGCTTGTGCCAATGGTCACCCCAGGAGCCCACCTGACAAAGACTCACCCGATGGGGAGCCCACACTCCAGTCAATCCTTGGCTATGTGGGCTCCAGCCCGCTGGTCCAGAGGGCTGTAGCTCTGTGATGGCACTGGGCTGGAGTGGACAGCCAGCCCCACCACGCTCCTGCCAAGCCCTGACCCCATCCCATCGTTATGCTGGAGGAATAATTGCCCTATGGATACATAACGTGGAGCCATAGTTGATGTTGACAGCAGGCTTCAGCGAGCAGCCTGCCAACTTCCACTGCATCCAGGAGCTCCCTCTGTTTGGGAGCATTAAATATCCATGAATATGGGTCACCGACGCTCCTGCTACAGTTGGAGGTGGTGAGCTGCAGAAAGGATGCGCAGATGGTGAGCACGGGAGTGGGAAAGATGAACCTTCAGCAGGCAGAGGCAGGGATGCAGTTAGAGGAGGATCAGCCAGCAGCAAGCCCCTGGAGGGGGAATTGAGGGATCAGAGTCGTGACTCTGGGAAGAAGAGTCAGAAGCAAACACATACAGACAGGAAACCTGTAACAATAACACTGCAGCGGCCCAAAGTCTTTCCTCCTGCTGCCAGAGGTGTTTTGGACTTGGAATAAGAGGGCTGAAGGACCCAAGAGGGGGTCAGACTAGTTTTGCCAGCCTACTCCTGGTCTCCAAGGAGAACAGAAGGGTGAGCATGGCAGCACAACCCGGGCAAGGGGGCAGGGGAGAGGGCAGCAGGCACCCTTCATCCCCAGGCCCACTTCAACATCCCTCTGTGCTCTCCCAAGGGCATTCCGACTATTCCAAAACCTGTTTACTGCTCAGTCAGCGAGGTGAATTGGCTCCTCCAGATGCCTGAGCCAGCACGGAGCTGCAGACACGAGACGGCAGCCCCCATCTCCTCTCCAGAAGGCGCCAAGGCAGAACTGGGCCGAATCCAGGAAAAGAGCGGGTTTGATGCCAACCCAGGAGAATAGAGCAGTCAGTGCAAGAAAAGAGAATCCATTACAGTCCCTAGAAAAAGAGAAGTTGAACTTCTACATGCAGCTATCAAAGGAAAACACAGGCCCACATGCATGGGGAGCCGATTACAGACGAAGCAAGGCACTTGGAGGCAAGGCAAGGAAGGAGGGGGACGACTGCCTTCACGTTTCAAGGGAGCCTGTGTGAACGGCACAAACAAAACATCTGTTTTTCTCCCAAAGCACATAACACACTGCCTCTCCACAACCCTCATCCCGCTCTCCGCAGCGAGGAAATTCCTAATGAACAGAAACGAAGCTGCGTTACCCCACGAGCCACGACATCCTGCTTCCTGCGAGACCCGGCGGCACGTCAGGTCAACTCCACAAGCCCTGTTTTCCGAGCCAGCTACAGGAAGCGATACTTGAATTTCCACAATGCACTCCAGTTCTCCTGCAGACAGTTCCAACAGCCAAATACTTGATGCTAATTAGCAGAGAGTGACTTCATGATGGAGTTTATTGTCGCCAAGACACAACGTGCACCAATCAACGTTGCAGTAAGCTTTCAGTCCAATTAAAGAGACCCAAGACGGAGTGACAAGCAGCCCACGCTATTTTTAAGTGACTGCTCTGGACAGAGAATCACAGAATCTTATAGGTTGGAAAAGACCTGCCACCCAGAGGGACCTGGACAGGCTGGAGAGGTGGGACCGTGCCAACCTCAGGGAGTTCAACCAGGCCAAGGGCAAGGTCCTGCACATGGGTCAGGGCAATCCCAAATAAAAGGACAGGCTGGGAATGGATTGGGAACAGCCCTGAGGAGAAGGACTTGGGGGTGCTGGGGGCGAGGAGCTGGCCATGAGCCGGCCGTGTGCGCTGGAGCCCAGAAAGCCAACCGGATCCTGGGCTGGATCCAGAGCAGCGTGGCCAGGGGGGTGGGGGAGGGGATTCTGCCCCTCTGCTCCGCTCTGGGGAGACCCCCCCTGCACTTCTGCCTCCAGCTCTGGGGCCCCCAACAGCGGAAGGACACGGAGCTGTTGGCAGCCTGTTCCAACCCTGACAGCCCTTTCCGGGAAGGAATTTCCCAAGATCCAACCTAAACCTCCCCCGGCACAACTTGAGGCCGTTCCCTCTTGTCCCATCACTTGTCCCTTGGGAGAAGAGACCGACCCCCCCTCTCTGCACCCTCCTGTCAGGGAGCTGTAGGGAGCGATAAGGTCTGCCCTGAGCCTCCTCTTCTCCAGGCTGAACCCCCCCAGCTCCCTCAGCCGCTCCTCACAGGAATTGTGCTCCAGACCCTTCCCCAGTTCCGTTGCCTTTCAAACAACTAAATCACCCAGAGAAGAGCACCCCTGGCCCCACGGTGCCGATGTCCCTGCTGTGTGACATCTACGACAGCCGAGCCGCGTGTCCCTGGGGGAGTCATCTTCTCACACAAAAACCCAGAGAGGTTGGAATTTCCTCCCAGGAAACCCAGCAGGACCCACTGTGGACTGAAGCAGCAGTAGGTCCCCAACCACAAAGGGCTTCAGCACTGCCACTGAGTGCTGCAAACAGAGTCTGGGCATCCCCCACCAAAATATGGTTCGTCATCTTCGATATCACGTCATGCCACGGCCACCGCTCATTAACCAGACCTGCCTGCAGCGATTTCGGGATTGCGGAGGGTGAAGAGATGTAAACGCACACGGGCTGGGTCCCCAGAGTGGAACTAGCTCATCACCCATCCGAAGTGTCTCTAGAAAGCAAGGTAAGTCCCTTACCCTCACCTCACTGCTTAGCACAGAGCAGAAGCTCAGCCAAGCCTTGTGAGCCAGGTCGTTTCCCGTTAACCTACAAGCGCTGCTTCTGTCTCAAGCACGGCAACCGGGCAGTTTTCAGACAGCAAGAGCCGGGCAGAGGTTCAAAACCCCGGATTTAACCGCAAAACAGGAGGAGAAAGAAGAAAAACACCTCGAACCTTTATAGCTGCTCATCCTAGAAGTCCCAAAGCCAGGGAAGACTCCGGGACTTCCTTCACATGGCATCCTCCACACAGCACCTCGGGAAGCTGGGCAGTGTTTAAAACCAGTCTCAGAGCAATTAAACGAGGCCTTGGGGAAGGAGTTAAGTGATTCAAGAACAGTGCTCAAAGGCTTCCCCTCCTCCACACCCTTCTTGGCAAGAAGCTTGCAGAAGGAGGCAAGCTCTTTGTCCAAGACCGGCCTTTCAACCACCATGGCCTCAAGCCTCACATCCCCATTGTTAGCATCAAAAAGCCTTCCCTTCTACTGCACTTAAAACCAGTTTTGCTGTTGTTCCGCTGGTCTGAAGCGCCACTGGCACACAGTGGTGTCTGCTCAGCAGAGCAAACCCTGCAGAGATCTCTTCAGGGCTCGTATTTCCCCAGCAGGCTAGAAAAGCCTGGCAGGGACAGCTTCCAGCCATCTGCTTCCCACAGCGCCGCACCTGTAGCCCTGCTCTCCCTGCGCCTGAAGCCTGTAGGCAAGAGGATTTCTTGAGGCTGGCTGAAGGGAAGAGCACCCTCCTCTTCAGGGCAGGGAGGACATGAGGTGGGACAGGCCTAAGGAACCTACAGAAACTGTTCAATCAACAGCCAAAGCGCGATACGCGCACGACTCTGCAGTGCCTGGCAGGTCTGCTGCTGGTGCCAGCCCAGGAGACCAGAGGTTCCCACCTGGAAAAAGGGTGCAGAAAAGGGAGTAGAGCTTCCAGAAGGAGAGTATTTCCCACAATAAAAAGGAAAAACAAGCTAGCTGCCCTTTGGTGCATCAGCACTCCCTGTCTCCCGCACTAAGGTCTCATGGGACACTGCAGGACAACTGTGCTTGGCATACTGCAAAGCCAGCCCCATCGCAGCCAGCCCGAGCACGCCCGGCCTGCACCGTGGGGCACAAACCCCTCGTCCGCAGGATAAACTCAGCCAGGTCGCTGCGGTGGAGGAGCCTCTGGGCAGCTCCCACTTGGGATCAGTGGCTGGGCCACCCGTGCGTCCTTCCCTTTATCTAGGAGCGCAGCAAGGAGCTCTCACGAACTTCCTTTCCATCTGACACTGGAAATGAGGAATAGAGTTGTTTCCCTGCAAGTAAATCCTATAATAGTTCAAATGATTGACATGAGGAAAATACCTTCCACGTACAGGGTCTGCCCAGCTTGCTGCACGTGGATGGAGGCCCATATGACACTAAATGGGTGTGTGGGGTGCCCAGAGGCTCAGGGGATGTAAAATGACCTCTATTATTCTCTGAGGCCCCCAGCAGCAGAAGGACACAGGCTGGAGCGAGTCCAGAGGAGGCCACGGAGATGCTGCGAGGGCTGGAGCCCCTCTGCCATGGGGACAGGCTGGGGGAGTTGGGGGGTTCAGCCTGGAGCAGGGAGGGCTCTGGGGAGACCTTCGAGCCCCTTCCAGGGCCTGGGGGGGTACAAGAAAGCTGGGGGGACTTTTTGCAAGGGCAGGGAGTGACAGGACAAGGGGTGATGGGTTTAAATGGGAAGACGGAGATTTAGATGGGCCATCAGGAAGGAATTCTTCCTGCAGAGGATGGGGGGCACTGGGACAGGTTGCCCAGAGAAGCTGTGGCTGCCCCATCCCTGGAAGTGTCCAAGGCCAGGCTGGATGAGGCTTGGAGCAACCTGGGCTAGTGGAGAGTGTCCCTGCCCGTGGCCGGGGGTGACACTGGGTGGGCTTTGAGGTCCCTTTCCACCCAAACCGTTCTCGGATTGTACAACACTCTCCTTACAGTCTCAGTTTTAATAACAGCATTATAAACAGCACCTTACAGACTCTGAGTGCCTTTCCTATTGGGATAACAGACCAGCACGTCCTGGGCAAAATCTCTGCTGTGGATGCACCCACCACAGGGCCTGAATGCTCTCAACGACCCAGCTATGCTCAGCACAGGACGCCTTCTCCACCCCCAGGAACAAGAGCTGGAGAAAAGCCCTCCTTTCCCAAGAGACATCACCCTTTGCTGCTGCACCCATCCTGCAGCAGCTGCTCGGGGCAGCTCTATCCCAAACGCCTGGTAGAAGAGCGATGCTGGGAGCTGCCAAGGGCCTCTGTGCTGGGATAACGGAACCAACTCGCAGCAGATCACCAGACAAACCCACAGCGAAGCGCAGGCCACTGTAGAGAGCAGCTGGGATGAGCCAAGAGTCAGGACAGTTTTTCTAGCACTTGAGCCGTGCGGGCTGTTCCCAAGCCTCAGCCCAGCAGCCACATGGCAGCAGACACCAAAAGGACTTCAGTTTACTGCCCACGCAGGTAACGAGACAAAGAACCTCTTTGCAAGGGCTCCCAGCAAGTGGGCTGCTGCCACCGCCTCCCCCACGCCACTGCTGGTTGCGTGCTCCCCACGGGCTGCTCCTGCTCAGAAGTGAGGACACAGAAATGGAAGGATTTGGTCATTTTGGTATAAAAGGCATTTTCCAATTCCCTTGCCTCTTACTGAGCTCATACTGGATGCCCCCAAAGCCTCTGGGGTGAGACACCAGCCTGTCCCACCTTTGGACCTAAACACAACACGTGTCATTGCCTTTCACCCGTGGGACGGCTCAGTCCCTCCCACGCCACACATGAGAAGCAACACTCCCATGTCCTCCTTCACTGGCGTTTCCCCAAATCATTACTACAGAGGATAACACATCCCTTAGGGAAAGCCCAAGGTCTAGCCAGCCACATGAGAGAGGTTTGCAGCCACACTTCTCCCCAGCTGCCAAGGGGAGGAACACACTCAAGCAGAGACCACTTACACACGTGTCAGAGCCTCGTATACAACACTCACTGTTCCAGTACCTTCCCTGCTCCTACGTGAGCTTGATCATGGAATCACGGAAGGGTTTGGGTTGGAAGGGAGCTCAAAGCCGCCCTAATGCCAACACCTTCCACTAGACCAGGGTGCTCCAAGCCTCATCCAGCCTGGCCTTGGACACTCCCAGGGATGGGACAGCCACAGCTCCTCTGGGCAACCTGTCCCAGGGCCTCCCCACCTTCTCCAGGAAGAATTCCTTCCTGATGGCCCATCTCCATCTCCCTCTTTCTGTTTAAACCCGTCACCCCTTGTCCTGTCACTCCCTGCCCTTGGGAAAAGCCCTCTCCAGCTTTCTTGTACCACCCCCCAGGCACTGGAAGGGGCTCTGAGGTCTCCCCAGAGCCTTCCCTTCTCCAGGCTGAACCCCCCAACTCCCCCAGCCTGGCCCCATGGCAGAGGGACTCCAGCCCTTGGAGCATCTCCATGGCCTCCTCTGGACTTTTTCCATCAGCTTCGTGTCCTTCTGCTGTTGGGGGCCCCCAGAGCTGGACACACAACTCCACATGGGATCAAAGAGCCATGCTGCAAGACGTGCCCCAGGAACAGTCATCAGTGCCTCCATCACAGCAGAAAATACCAGCACAGTGCAGGAGCCCACAGTGTGGAGCTGAATAAAGCAGCATCACGAGAAGCTCGCACACCACCAGGCAAGGAAAGGTGACCGTAAATGCAGGGGACATGACTGGCGACAAGACGACAGTGACAAACCACCGAAGCTGCCCTCACCACTCGCAGTCAGTCCTTGCTCCCGGTGCCAAGGCAGCTGCGAGCCCAGCCTCCCCAACCCACAGGAGTCACGCTGCCGCAGAAAGCGGCGTGCAGCTCATCGAGCCGCACGAGCAGCAGTAATACAGAGCGCTGTATGCGACACGAAGCCATCCTTCCCCTCTCCGCTGGCGAGGCTCTGGCTCGCACGCTGCATCCGGCTCCGGGCACCGTGCTCGGGAAAGGCAGAGACAACCTGCACAAGGGAGAGCTCTTTGCAGACAGGTTTTTAAGCAGCAGATCATGACCTCTGGCATCCAATGGCAAGGTTTACACCCCAAAACAGCAGCGCCCAGCTGCATCCTTCTTGGCAGAGGACATTCGATACTGGACAACAGCAGGGTGTCTGGTTTGCTTTTCTGCCGAAGGTCGACGTGTGCATCCCGTTCTGCAGCCTCCAAACAAGAGCTTTGTTTGCGATATCAAGACCTCCGCCCTGCCAGACGCATCGATCATCTGCACTGGGCTGACGAGCCAGAGGAAGTGCTGGAGCAGACACACCTGAGGGACGGCGCCCCGTGGGGGGGGACCCACTGGAGCAGTTCAGGAATGAACTGCAGGCCCTGGGAAGGGCTTATGTGGGAGAAGTTGGTGGAGGACTGTCTCCCACTGGAGGGACCCCAGGCTGGAGCAGGGGCAGAGGGTGAGGACCCTCCCCTGAGGAGGAAGGAGCGGCAGAGATAGTGTGTGATGGACTGACCCCAACTCCCATTCCCCATCCCCCTGTGCTGCTCGGAGGGGAGGAGGGAGAGAAGTTGGGAGCAAAGCTGAGCCCAGGCAGAAGGGAGGGGTGGGGGGAAGGGGTTTTAAGGTTTGGGGTTTATTTCTCATTTCCCTACTCCGATTTGATTGGTGATAAATTAATCTGATTTCCCCAAGTGGAGTCTGTTTTGCCCGTGACAGTGATTGCTGAGCAATCCCCCTCCGCCCTTATCTCGACCCACGAGCCTTTTGTTGTATTTTCTCTCCCCTGCCCAGCTGAGGAGGGCAGTGACAGAGCGGTTTTGGGGTGCACGTGGCCTCCGGCCAGCATCACCACACCATTTTAGGTTACCTTGTCACCAAAGGTACCCACAGTACACCCAAATCCTCCTGCTGAAGAAGTGTTAGACACAATCAAGAACGCTGGTGATGCTGCACGTTGTGCCGCACAGCTTCCCCAGGCAGAGCATCCCTTCAAGAGCAGATAAAGGACGGTTCCCTCCGTACCCCGACCAGCCGCGGCACCGAGCCAGCCTGTCACAGAAGGAGCACACTCCTACCTCTCCCCCAGCCAGCAGAAACGTGCACGCTGCAAAGCTCCAACCATCTGGGCTCCCGACTCGCCGCTTCCCATATGCGCTCCTGGCAGCAACGGGAGGAGTAAACCAGCCAGGGGTGGAGAACGCTGTGGATCATCTTGCATGAAGCTCTTCTGCTCCTGCTGTATCGGCTCCAGGGACACGTTCCTTCCCTCAGACACACGTTGCCTCCTCCACATCCTCCCCAAACCCGCTTGCTCTTCTCCAAATCAACCGCGTGCGGGCTGAAGAGCTGCTGTCGGGCACAGCTGACAGGCCGAGGCAGCCAAAGGCCGCAGAGCCATGCGCCGTAGGAACTGGAGAGTCTTCCCACAGCGGGTTTGGCCCTGAGCATGCAGCACCTTTGTGGATGGTCCCACCTAAGAGCCATCGCTCATCCTAGCTGCCCGCCAGCCACGCTGGCTTCGGGTACGTATTCCGGTTACACAGCGTGAGCCACCTTCTCAGGGGACCTGCTGCCACACACTGACCTCTTCCACCAAGGTTACACGCCGGCCTGCTTTGGCAACAGGGCAGCGGGAACAGCTCAGCAACAGTTAAATTACTCTTCGGTTACTTTGCACTGTCATCCATACACACCCCACACTGCTGCTTCAGTGAATGCTCCATTTGGGATGACAGTTAACGCTGGTGCAGAAGGTTTCCAGGCAAGAAGAGTCACTCGGACCCCGAAAATCAACCGGCTTTTCATCAACTGAGCAGTGATGGGTGTGGAGCTGCGTCTTCAATGACAAGCCTCAATGCCCCAAGCAAGGCTGGAATATGTGATCGGGCATCACAGAAGGGTTTGGGTTGGAGGGAAGCTTAAAGCCCACCCAGCCCCACCCCCTGCCACGGGCAGGGACACCTTCCACTAGAGCAGGTTGCTCCCAGCCTCATCCAGCCTGGCCTTGGACACTCCCAGGGATGGGGCAGCCACAGCTTCTCTGGGCAACCTGTCCCAGTGCCCCCCACCCTCTGCGGGAAGAATTCCTTCCTGATGGCCCATCTCAATCTTCCTCTTCCCATTTAAACCCGTCATCCCTTGTCCTGTCAGTACAAGATTTGTATCACAGATTTGTGCCTGGATCGGACACTTTCTCAAAGCTAAAATAGCGAATTTTAAAGAGCTGCCAAAGCAAACAAGACCCGAAGGAAGGGAACACGACACAGAGACCAGCTGGGACTTCACCGTCGCACGACAGTCCCGTGTGTCAGCACTCCTGCTCTTCTCAGTACAGTTTACCGTGATACCCAGCAAACCCTTTCACCCGCAGGTACTCGCACAGCCGGCACCGCACAGCCCCGAAGAGCCACAAAAGACGAGAAGGCATCAGTGCAGAGCAGAAATTTTGCTCTTTGAGGGAGAAGTGTGAATCCACCCACCCTTATCAAAGTCCCTGTTGACTCAGTAAAACCACAAACTCTCGAGCCAGTACTTCTGCCAGCCAGACGCGCTCCTGCCCGCAGGGCGCAGGCAGCTTTCTTGGCCTCTGCCTGTCGGCTCAGCTGCCAGGCTGGGAGCGATACATCCGAGCCCGGCTGACACATTTCAGCCCCATGCCATCCAAAACCAAGGCCAGGAAGCACACCACCGGTCTGTAACTGGTGACAGTAAGCAAGCGATGCTGCCCACACCAGCCAGGACACTCCAGCTCGTCCTGCTCTGCATTCAGGGTCCCCTTCATAGACATAACTCGCCGACATTTCCACCAGCGGCATTTGTAAGAAGACCATGACCAGGGAGCAGGTCTTTGGTGCCTGCTACATAAAAAAGAGCGTTGCTGCAGTTGTGTGGAGCCTCCCAGATTCAAAAGCCAGCGCCAGCTGTAGCAGGTGGAGATCCCCTCCTTGCCACACAGGCACCGGGAGGGAAGGCAGCAACTCCACAAATCCCTCCCAGCACTACTGGAAACAGCATGCTACAGCCTCCCTCTCCAAGTGAAAGTATTGTCTCACCCAAGCAAAATCAGCCCCTGCGGGGGGCCTGGCTCAAAGCTGAGTGCGTTGTGCTTACCTTTTTCCAGCCCCCACACAAACCCGCTGTCTTCCACTGCCTTTCTAAACACGCAGTTTACTGGCGAATCCCTGCACAAACCATCTTTCACAGGAAACCTCACACGACCCATCACATCGGTCAAACCTGCTCTGCCAAAGCCATTTATCTTCACCTCATCAGCCCCAAGTGTGCAAAAGGAGAGCATGGGTACTCCTGCCCCACAGACTGCTCCAGGAAGAGGTCAGACCCACACAGGCAGCCTCACCCATGAGACAGCACGTCACCCGCTTCGCTCCCCGAACGCATCAGGCTTGTCCTAATTGTCCTGCAGGTTTACGTGACACCCCATGACCCAGCGTGATGGATCCTAGAACAAGAGCAAAGCAAAGGAGAAGGTGAGGTGAACCCTTTTAGCCTCACTGCTGGTGCAGGAGAAGAAAAAATAGGGCAAACACTCTCCCCTCCACATAAACACACAATCCTGCATTCCCCTGTGTGAAAGATGCCACATACTTTGGCCCAAAACCAGGCCCTAAGGATTTAAACTGCCCCAGCAGAGCCTGTTCACACCCACAGTGGTTTGCTTCACAGGTTTCTCGCTCTGAACAAGACACAGCCTGCCACGCTCACAAGAGGAGACAGGGACCACCTCTGGCACGTTTCTGTGGGTCTGACTGTGCAAGGAGCAAGCACAGGTCCTGAGCTGAAGGTGGGGGGGAGCTCCCACCACGATACAGCCCTGTAGGGCCCCTTCAAGGCAGGGGCGGCCACGGCACAACCCGGCAAAGCGCCATCCTCGCTGCATGCGGTGACATGTCACAGCCGCCTCTCTTGACCATGTCACTGCCAGCCCTGGAAGGGGTGGGGGAGAGCCGCTCTCCATCACACCCACACGGCACCCAGCAATGCCCCCCACTCCCAGGGACAGCCTGGGGACACGCGCGCACATCAAACATGACCACACCGCGCTCAATAACATGGCACCGTAGGACATGAAGGCATCCCCACCCCAGGAGCACAGCTGGCGTGCCATCACGCTGCCACCACCCCACGCCAGGCCCTGCTGTACGACAGCCCAGGGTGGCAAACAGCCTGGGGGTGCCCACCGGGGACGTGGTGGCCACACTCGCACCACGTCACGCTGGACGCTGTACCCCGCAGCATCGCTAGGAAACAGGCTGGGGGGGGCCAGTTTGCAGGCGGACACCTCTTGACTTGTTACAGGGCACACAATGGTCCCCCCCGTCCCCTCCTTCAAGGAGGGGGTCCCACATCTCACGTGCTCACCCCTTCACTGCACTGGGCCCCACTGCATCCAGCACCCCCACTGTGAAACAGCTTGCGGGGGGGGGTGGGTGGGAGGGGGAAACATTTTATTACACCGCATTGCACTGGTCCCCGGTACACGTGGGGTGGGGGGAACCCTGCGCGGAGCCGAGCACCCACCGCACTGACCTGCACCTCACCGCACCCGTGGTGGGGGGGTCACACACACTTCATACAACCACCCTTCCACGGCACGGGGGGCACGGCACCCCCTGCTCCACGGCACCGGGCCCCACCGCGGCTGCCCCACGGCACCGGGTCCCACAGCACCCCTTCTACGAGGCCAGGACCTAGGACAGCCCCCACCCCCCCCCCCCCCAGCGTCACTGCAGCCCACCCCCTCCGCCCGGCCCCACTGCACCTCCCGCCCCCACACGGCCCCGGACCCCTCCCCACAGCACCTAACCCCCACCCCCTCCTTCGGGCCCCACTGCAGCCGCCCCCCAGTATCTCCCTTCCAAACGGCGTCCCCCGAGAGCCCCGACCCCGGTACGGCGGCCCCCTCAGACACCCCCTCACGGCGCCAGGCCCCGAGGCGCCCCCCGAGCTCCGAGCCCCACGGGCAGACCCCCAGCACACCCCCAACCCCCGCATCTCGCTCGGCGCGCCGGTACCTTGTACTTGCTGAAGCCGGCCAGCTGCTCGGCGGTCACGTACTCCATGACGGCCGGTCGCGGTGCCGGTGCCGGTCCCACCGCTCCGCTCCCGCCCAGGCCCCCGCCGGCCACCGTAGTCCGCTTCTCGCCGCCGCATCGGCCCACACGGCGTGGCCGTGACGTCACGGCGCCCCGCCCACCGCGCGGCCAGGCGGGGCAAGGGGCGCTCTGCGGGACAGCGCCACCTGCAGGGCGGGAGGGCGCCGGGGGCAGCGGCCGGGTCCTAGCGCCTCCCTTCCCTCTCCGGGAAGAATTCCTTCCTGATGGCCCAACCCAATCCCCCTCTTTCCGATTAACCCCGTCACCCCTTCTCCTTTCCGCTAAATGGAAAGCAAAGCATCAGCGTTTGCAGCTCCCGTTGCCCACTCCCAGCCCGGCTTCTTCCACGGGTGCGTTTTGCTGTGGTTTTGTCATTTTTCCCTCAAAGGGAAGTGTCAGAGCAAGGTGATGCAGAGGGACCGGAAAAGTGGGGCCTTCCCTGTGCAGCTCGGACCGGGAGCATCCCAGGCTCCGTGCACAGAGTCCGGAACCGCCGGAGACCCCCAGGAGCACGTGGGGCAGGGCTGGGGTGAGGGGAACCTGCGGGTTCCACGGGGGGCCAGTCCGTGTCCCACCGGCTCCGGGGACAGGTGGGACAAGTGATACATGTTTGGGATCCCACGGGATGGGGGGACTGGGGGTGCACACAGGGAGGAGGGATGGGAAGGGCAGAGCAAGGAGGGGGAGATCAAGCAAGGGAGGGGAGAAGAGAAAGTGAACGCAAAGTTGATGCGCTCGGATCCCAGTGTCTGCAAGGAAGGACGTGCCAGACGGTCCCTCTGAGGGAGACGCGCCAGGGTGGAGGGGCAGAGACACGGAAAGGCATGGACCTACTGGAGAAGGAGCTGGGAGTTACTGGCACATAGGCCTTGAGACATCTGCAAGATGAAGATCACCTACAGCTTGCAAGCAATGCACAGCACACGTGGGAGAAGGAAAAGCCCTGAAAGAGTGCACATAGAATCACAGAATAGAATATTTTATGTTGGAAAAGCCCTTTAAGCCCATCCAGTCCCACTGTTACCCCAGCACTGCCCAGCCCCCCACTGACCCATGTCCCTGAGCACCACATCCACACGGCTCTGAAACCCCTCCCGGGATGGGGACTCCCCCCTCCCTGGGCAGTTCCAACCCTGACAGCCCTTTCTGGGAAGGAATTTCCCAAGATCCAACCTAAACCTCCCCTGGCACAGCTTGAGGCCGTTTCCTCTTGTCCCATCACTTGTCCCTTGGGAGAAGAGACCGACCCCCCCTCTCTGCCCCCTCCTGTCAGGGAGCTGTAGGGAGCGATAAGGTCTCCCTGAGCCTCCTCTTCTCCAGGCTGACCCCCCCCCCCAGCTCCCTCAGCTGCTCCCCACAGGAATTGTGCTCCAACCCCTTCCCCAGCTCCGTTCCCTTCTCTGGACACACTCCAGCCCCTCAGGGTCTTTCTTGGGGGGAGGGGCCCAAACTGACCCCAGGATCCGAGGTGCGGCCTCCCCAGTGCCCAGCACAGGGGGACGATCCCTGCCCTGGTCCTGCTGGCCACACTGTCCCTGATGCCGGCCAGGATGCCATTGGCCTTGGCCACCTGGGCACATGCCAGCTCATATGAAGCTGCTGTCAACCAACCCCCCCAGGTCCTTTCCCTCCAGGTAGCTTTCCAGCCCCTCGTCCCCAAGCCTGGAGCGCTGCAAGGGGTTGTTTTGGCCCAAGGGCAGGACCTGCCAAGGCAAGGGTACCACCGTGGCCCCAACCCCAGCTGGACCCGAGGCCACCCTACTCAGCGGCTCGTCCATCTTGATGGTCACTAGTGAATTCCCACACACACCCCACATATACACAGTTGGGGGATACAGACATTTGCTCCCCGTCCAGCTTCCAGCACCAGCAATAAACCTTCTCACCCTCCCACTCACCAATTAGTGTGACTGCCCCGTCTCAGTCCCCACTGCTGTCTCCAGTATCATCTGTCCATCAAATTTGACTGGATATTGTGGGTGCCCCATCCCTGGCAGTGTCCAAGGCCAGGCTGGATGAGGCTTGGAGCAACCTGCTCTGGTGGAGGGTGTCCCTGCCCATGGCAGGGGGTGGGGCTGGGGGCCTTTAAGGTCCCTTCCAACCCAAACCATTCTATGATTCTATGATTCTATGATGTTCCTGTTTACAGCTTCTGTCCCTTCTTATTATCCCTTGAGACACTGAAGAAGGTCCTTGACCAGACACCTTGAAAGGAGCAGACACTCCTTCCACACACCCTTACACAGACCATCATTGCCCAGTTGCCACCCGCCTGTCTTCACAGCACGAACGCCAAAGCTGCACACAACTGTGGCTCACCTGCAAATAAAGGATACAGAGACCATCCAGTCCAGCTCAACAAGTTTATTAGCAAAGACTACAAGGGATCATACTGAATCACCTCTTCGGCCAACTCTCACGGAGGGCTTGGTTCTTGGGTTTCCAGCAGCGTTGCAGGAACTGCGCAGCAAAACCACCTCACTGGTGCAGTCCCAGTGACATGTTCTCCAGACTGTGGTTCCCACCAGCCTCTCTTGACAGCTCAAACACTAACATCACGCTGCTGAGGAAGCGGCAAAGATACATAATTCTGCACATCAGTCATACAAAGGCTTTTGCTCAACAGCTAAGTGAGTTATTGAGGCTAGGAGTTGAAGGGAAGTTCACCAGATCCAGGCACCAGCGTAGGAACAGCCAGGATTGTGACTTTAACATGAATCAAGAGAAATTCTGAGCAATGGCAGAAGGAGCACGCCTTGTTTCACCCAACTCTGTGAGCAATCAGAATTATTTTGTTCATATAAATGAAGGAAATTACCACGTTTCCTTCATGTGCCTTGAGGTCATAGTCAGCACAACAATATTTTGTGAAGAGACTTATACTATGTTCTTCTAAAATGCGAAGCGGTTCTGGTTCTTCCTTCATATCAACTTGGCCTAAAGCTTCTCCAGTTGGTCCAGTGCTTCCTGCTTTGTGATTTTCTGCCACGAATCAGGGATTTCTCCTTTGCCGCGAAATTTCCCATTGTACTGTTTTTCTATCTCTGTCCTGAAATGAGACACAAACCATTTCCAGTACGCTTGCATGGATGTATCAGAAGAAATCTTCCAAGTGGAATAAGGAGGTCCTGCATCCCGGTATTTCTTGTAGGGGATCCATGTGTCTTCACCAATCTTGAATAAACAGTCACTTGCAACACTACTAGAACAAATATCAATGACCAGATTGTCTGTTCTATGCCACTTGTATCCCGTCAAAACTTGGGGACGATGGAAGACAAGCTGATGGTCTCCGTCGTGGTTCTGCATGGTGTTTGTGCAAACAGCCCCACAAAAGGGACACTGCTTCCAGCACCCTGCAAACTGCTCAGCCAGGATTGTGTGAGGCTGCCTTTCAAAGGAGCTCATATTAGCCTCCACAAACCCTTTCCTGAGATTCTCTTCCAGTGAAACCAGTGCTTCTGTCATGGCATTATTCAGGAACTCGATGTCTGTTATCTCCTGATGCTCAATACCCTTCAGGTCCCTCCTGGGCAAGTTTAGCACCTCTCCAAGTGCTCTGCAAAATTCATCCAGCCAAAGAGAGATTTTGTCATTTCTGTCTTTCTTGTCTTTGACAATGTTGGTTGATTCAAAAACAGCCGACTGGATCCTTTCGTAGTAGTGATTGAGGGAGTCCTCTAAAAACTTCTCCAGCCTCCTGTTCTTATCCAAACAGTACGTCTCAACACGTGTCTCGATGTAACTCCGTAAAAAGTCTTCTGGGGAACTAAGGTACTTCCTGAAAGACTCAAAATTTTCTTCTTGTGCCAGGTATCTGAGTATGCAAACTTCCAGGGAGGATCTGTTACCGTTAAAATCTGGGATCTTACTCTTCATGTCTCGAGCTATGGCAAGAGCTGTCCGCTCGTAGACCGCCTGGCAAAGAGCTGGGGCAATCTTGTCGCACAGGAAAACAGCAAATGTTGTGATGGAAGTGGCTCCTTGGCAGGAAATCTGGAAACATTTAAAGAAATCTTCTCTCTTGCTCTCCAGGTAGATGGCTGGATCGTTTGCTTTTGTGAATGCTGCATGCATGGCTTTAAACCTTTCTGCTGCCACCATGCACAGGTACAGTGATAGGTCTATTCCATAATCTTTATTAAGACTGTATTTCGCATTGCTAGGGACAGAGTCCATACCTTTCTGTACCTCATTTAGTATTTCATGAATAAAACTTCGACTGTAATCCCTTTTCTCCTTTTCCTTCTTATCAATGCTTGCCCTCACACACGCTATGATCTGGTCTGTGATGTGGTGGATGTTGTTCACATCAGCATCATCAAAATTCGTAGTCAAGAAGACCCAACGTCTTTTCATAGCGACATGTTTCTTCAAGTCAACAGAAAATGCGCTGTATCTGGGGAATGTCTCGATTCGTGTGTGTAAGTTGGGCTCCTTAAAGCGTTCTAGAAGGACATCCTGTATTTCCACATCAATATTAACCGGTTCCGGAGGGGGAGCAGCAGAGGAGACTTCAGTGATCCAGTTTCTCCAGAGATAAATAAAGTTGTCTCTCAGTTCTCTTTCACTTAGTCTCTGGCCTTTTAGAGACAAAGCCAACTCCCTGCTCCTTTTCAGGAGCTCGTTTTCATACTCTGATTTTTTTTCATCCAGTTTACACTGGTTCTTCTTCAGCTCAATAAGGTTCTCACACTTCTTTCTAGTTTCGTGAAGAAGAGACTCTTTTAGTTCTTTCAGCTTCAGTTCCGTGCTGCCTTTCCACTGGACCAGCATCTCGCAGTCTCTGTCTTCACTGAAATACTTTTCCATGCCTTCCGTGATGGCATTGCTTGTCTCTTGCACTTGTTTTTCAAGGTATTCTGTGGTGACCTTCTGCAACTCCCCATTCCGGACTTTATTGTCCAGTTTCATCTGCAAGTCTAAGATGTGACTCCTCAGCTGCCAGGTCCACTGACTAAACGCCGTTTCCAGTTTCTTGTACGCGGCAATCTCCACCGAATTCTTGAAGCTGAAAATGAAGTTTTCATTCAGCAAAGCGTTCCAAAGGTCACTAATACGAACCTTCAAGCTCGAGAGCCTCAAAACACTGCCCTGCGACTCCTTGGCAGCTTGCAGTATTTTGCTCTTTAGTTCCTGGACGTTCTGGCTGTAGGTGGGATTGGGCGGTGCCATCGGGGGGTTTCCTTCCCACAGGTGAGCAAAGTAGTGAATGTGAGTGTTCACGTCAAAGCGGATGACGTCGCTGAAGCAGGAGATGTCGCAGAACTCCTGCTGGGCAGCTGTCATGGTCATTTCATCCAGCTTTTCCTGCAGACGCCTTTGTCCTTCCATGTTCTGTTCCTTGGCAGTTATTTCTCCCACATTTTGGTGCACAAAGAGGCAGCTTGGAGAAAGGTTTACTTGCTTCATCCTCAGAAAAGCCTGCACAGCAATCTGAAGGACATCTTGCATTTCTGAAGGGTTTTCTCCAAAGATATTGATCAGAGTCATGTTGCCGATGCCAATGACAAAGGTGGCCAGCTCATTGTCGTGGTTAAGGGACTGTTTATTGGCCATCTCTATGGCACGAAGTCCCTCTGTGTCAACAATTAGCATGTAATCGAAGTCCAAATCCTGCTGCAGCTTCTCGTCCACTTTAATTAGCTGCATAAACGCTCCCCGGGTGCATCTGCCCGCACTGACATTGAACTGAAGACCAAACATGGAATTCAACAGGGTTGACTTCCCTGTGCTCTGGATCCCAAGCACGGAAAGAACATACACTCGTTTGTCCCCGAGCTTCTCAATTAATCTGTCAAATATTGCTCCAACCCATCGTAGCGGTACATAAGCAGCATCTCCGTCCATCAGCTCGACGGGATACCCTGAAACCATCAGATCAGCTGCAATTTCAGGTAGCTTGGCAAAACATTTATCCTTGGATTTCATTGATTCCAGAGCTTCGTAAATCTGCCCTACCTCTCTCAAAATATGCTCCAGGCCAATGGACGAATCATTGATTTCATTGGAGAGACCATTTAACTGATCCAGGTAGTGGGGTTTCAGATCGTTTTTTTCACTGCTTTTCTTTATGGCCAGGATTTGAGACCACAACTGGTGATATTCCTTCTTCAGTTTGTCAAGGTGATCAGAGGACAGGTCATCCATAAAGACCTTCATCCACTGCAGGAAGTATTTCTTGGTATCTGCTGGCTGGGACTCCAGAAAGCTGAGGATGGATTTCATCAGCTGATTGAGGGGGAATGCTTTCGCTAGTTGCTTTCTTCTTATCGCCGACTTCTCTGATTCGATTTGGCTCCGATGGTGTTCTATGCTCTTGTTCCTCTTTTCCTGCAAGCGAGTGAGCTCTTTGTCCTTTTTGCACCACGTGTACCACAGGTTTCCCTGGAGAGGCAGGAGCTGGGATTTGATCTCAAACAACTTCTCTCTCTTCAGGAGCTTCACCAGCGCCTTTGCCTTTTCTTTGGCTGTCACACACGCGTCCGCATCTTCATCGACTAAGAATCTGTGCTCACGAGCTTTGTCCAAGCAGGAGTCGAGGCTGAAAAGTGTGTTAGACACTTCCAGGAGATCCCTGATTGTTTTTGTCAGCTCTCCCATTAATTCTGCTTCGTTTCTGTTCTTGATACCTATTTTTATGTTTTGGCTAGAGCGACCAGATACAACGTTCTCTTTCTCGGTGAAAAGACAAACCAAAGGCTTCTGTGACTGCCACAGGTCACGTAAAATCTTCATCCCTTTCTTGTCACTCTGATCAGACTCGGATATGAGAGCCACGTTCACAGCAGATATCTCCTGTAAAAACTGCAGCTGCTGGTCGTGATCCCTTGCATCTCCGTGCAGGTTGCAGAAAGCAACACAGCAGTCAAAGCTGTCATCGTCACTACCCCGGGGACAGTACCAGGAGATCTCCACAACACCTTTCATCAGCAAACAGTTTTTGGTGCTGCCTTGGCAATGTCGGTGGAAAAAAGTGTCATGCTTTCGTTTGCTCAGCAGGGCATTCAGCATCTGAGACTTGGAAGAGGAGGGAGAACTGCCGATCCGTATGAAGGACACGATGGGTGTCTCCGCCTGATAAATGAGTTTGTTTTTGTAACTGTTAATCCTGGCCTGATTTCCTGACTTCTCAACCGCTTTCCATGTCTTTTTGATTTGGATGAGGCTCCAGAGGGGGAACTCTATCTGCGAAGTGCACGGGTTTGGTACCAGGAGGGGTAGTGCAAATTGGCAGAAAGCAAGCTTTGTTGAAATGTACTGTCTCATGAAATTGTCGGCGCAATGAAAAATTGCCATCTGGAGATCCATGGGGTGCACATCACTCTCCCTGGTTGCAGATTCAGGTGCTTCTTCCTCCAAATCAATGAAAAAGTCATCAAAGGAGTCCGAGGGTTCATGCTCTTGCTCGGTGGGTTTTGACACAAGGGTGAGTCCTGGGTTGCCCTTGCCCTTGCAGGTCAGGTACCTCACCCGATAATCCACGGTTAACAGCTTTTGCAAGAAGTAGAACGGCAGTTCGTTGTCCTTGGTGGGCTGGCTGTCTTGCAAAGATGTGTTGTATATGATGTGGAAATCTTCTGTCCCCATTTTTCTTGGATAGTGACTTTCTAGTCCAAGGCGCTTAAGTAAGCGGAGGAACTCTTGGTTTGCACTGGCTTGATTTGCATTGGATTTGCTGCCATCTGATTTGGATTTGGACTGAGTGGAAGGCTCTGTTCTTTGAAAAGTGTCTTCCATGTCTTTGATTATACTGTTTTTCTTCAGGTCGTCACTTGTGTCATCCAAGCACCCACTGATGAAGGAATGCAAGTCGCTTTCCAGCATCACCCAGTCTTTGAATGTGCTGTACTTTTCGAGGAGGGTTTTTATCTCTGTGGACCATGAGTTTTTCATTTGTTTTTCCATGAAAGCTAAACGCTTGTTCTTCCATGCGGGGGACACCTCTTTATATTTGGGTGTCACAGTGAGACCCGTCAGCAGCAGGAACGCCTGGGCTCTGTAAACATCTTGGTCCTTCAGACTCAGATACTCCTTATGTCCCGTTTGCATTTCATTTATCAGGAAGTTAATTTCTGGCCATCCAAGGAGGTACTGAAAAGTGCTGCTTTCCACTTGATATCCCATGCTGGTCGTAATTAAGAGCACCAACAGTTCTATGTCTTTCTGTGCCCTTTCCTGGAGACACTGGAGTAAAGAATAAACAGCTAGGCTTGTAGTCAAGGTGGCTTTTATCTTTGCTTCATGAACAGCAGACGCAGAGGTTTCTGGTGCGTAGGTGACTTCCTGGATGTACTCCTTCATTTGCAGCAGTGTCTTGGTGAGATCTTCAAGCTCAGAAACATTGCGGGTTTCGGGAAGTGTGTGCTCAGTATGGAAGATCCATTGCATAATGAAGGAAGACCTGGGAAAGTCCCTGACGGAATAGATGTGAGGGTCCAGGAGGCACCTCAGCAGGGATTTGATATAGGTGGTGTTTTCTGGTGGGGACTTCTTGCAAAACAGAACGGTGTTCACCAGGAGCTCCTGCAGTGCTTTGGCTGACAGGCATACGTTGATCCAGACACTATGGTTTTTGGTTTTTTCATTCAGACTCTGTTTGAATTCTATCAGGGTGAGCAGTTTCTGTTCATCCGCCATCACCCCCCAGGCCTTCACGCACTCCATGAACGCTCTGGCCTCTTCCACCGCGCTAACCAGTTCCTCTCCAAACATGCTGCCGACGCTGTGATTCGTTAGCGCTTCGTACACAGCCCTGAGGCTGCTGCTCATTTGATAGATGGACTTAAAGTCACAGCTGTGATTGAACAGGATTATATCCCACACTGGGATCAGCTGAAAGCCTCGGTCGATAACGCACCAGGTTGTGTTATTGGTGACGAGCCCCCGTTTCCACTGAGGAAGAGAATCTGCCTCTGGTGGGCCCCCCGTGTTGGTTACGTAGAGCTGAACCGCTGTGTGGGCGCTCCTTCTGTCACCTCCCTGAAAAGAAGCCTGTGAGCTGGATTGTGAAACGTCCACGTGCATTCCCACGCTGGCACCGAAGCCGCTGTAGCTGGCCCCGAAGTAGGCGCTCAGCGCTTCCGATGCTTGTTGCTTCATCTCTTCCCGCTGCTCAGCTCTGAATCCTTCCGTACGTGCTTTCCACCAGAATATCCCTCCAAAGTGGAGGGGACCCTGGTTTACGTGGGACCCAAACCTGCCGAAGAAGCTCGCACACCTGCTCTTCAGCATGTTGGGCCTGTCTGCTTCCTGAGTGATGCCCAGAAGGTGCTCGATGTCTTGCAGCTCCCGCAGGGCCGCCTCCGAGAGGCGAAGCTGGTGCTTTTGGAAGTAGCAGGAGGCCAGAGGGATGTACTGGTACTTGGTGGTGCAAATGTAGCCCTGCTCAGAGCGGGACTGGTGGGTGTCCTCCGACTGTGAGGAGCTGCTGTTATCTACACCAGCTTCCACGTTAAACCCCCAGAACCCGGCTTTGGCGGAAACGCTGATGCTGAACCCCAGCTGCTCCATGGACTTGGTGAAAGTGGCTTCTGCTGCAGAGGAGGAGAACTCCTTCCTCTCTAACAGCGACCCTTGCTCTGGCCCGGCGAGCTTGAATCCGTCGGGAATGCTGATGATCTGGTCTCGCTTTGCCAGCACATCCGCAAGGCTACTGGTCCTGTAAATGCCCTGCAGGGCCAGCCCCCCCGAGGCCCTCCTCAGGACCTCCGTGTCGGAGACGTTCTCGCCCTTACCCAGTGACGACTCCTGCCGCTCCAGCTGCTTCTGGATGCTCTCCAGCACATCCACCAACGACTTCTCGGGTGGTGGCCAGAACTCTTTGGGAACCTCCATGGCTTGCCACAGAGCCTCCTCTTTCTGTCTTAGGACATCCCTGCTGTGGCTGCGGCTGCTGTGCATTTCTTTCAGCTCTGTCAGGACTAGCTTGGCCGTTTCTTGTCTCTGCTTTGCCATCTCCAAGCGTTCCTTCTGCAGCTCCTCTAAACTTGCTTTGTTGTCTGTCAACTCCAGGAGTTTTTGGAGGGCCTTCGTTTCCCAGGGGTACTGCACTTCACACTCCAGCTTAAGGTAGTCTTCATATGGCATATGTTTCAGGGCTTCCTTGGACTTGACTCCCAGTATCTTTGACAGTCTGGGGAGCCAGTATGCATCATCCAATCCTTCCTTCTCGCACGCTTCTGCCAGTAGTTTTTTAGCAAGATATGCCTTCTCATCATCTTCTAGCACGTCCTCCTGCAGATCCATGGCTATGGAAGAGGAAAACAGAGTTTCTTTAAGGCTGTGGCCTCTTATAAGAGGGCTCTCCAGCAGCTGCAGGACTAGGGAACCCGCCTACCTGACTGCCGGAGCCCAGCCTGGGACTCCCCAAGACCCAGGGGTCTCCATCCTGGGAGAATGGATGTGCCTGCTGCTTTCCCGTTTGCAGGTTCAAACCCAAAGCTGAGTGTGTCCCGGAGATGACACACACACATGCTCTGACTCAGCCACACAACCTGCCACGGACAAGGTGCTGCTGTCAACAGCCCCTGTGTATACCCAACTGGGCTCATGAAGATGGACATACAGACAGCCCTGCACATTCCTGGATCCCTGGAGCTCCAGCACAGCCCCTCTGTCCATCCAACACCCGCGCCTGCATCCGGCACCCTCTTACCAGCCCCCAGGTCTTCTCCTCCTCACTGGCTGGTCCAGCTTGGTGCTCACCAGTGTTCACATACTTGCACAACTCTCATGGGCACACTCAGCCAAATACCCAGAGCCAGGCACACGGGCTGTAAACTGTGGTCCCGCTCCAGCTGCTGGTGCAGAGCCCCTCGCTCACACCTGTTCCACCCAGGAGCTGGTTCTTGAGATACTGCTGGGAAAAATCCAGGTTGTCCCTGTCCAGAGCTGTGCCTGGAGTGTCTTGTTGTCCCATCATTAGTGATTTTGGGTCTTTGGCATTGTCTCTGGGTCCCCCTGTCTCTCCAGGTTGTGTCCCTGTGTGGTTTTGTTTGTCATTTCTCCTTCACTTATTATCCCAAATCATTGGGAAGATCCTTGACGGCTCACCTTAACGGTGCTGACACCCTCCCTCTCCACATGCCTATGCATCTTTTTTTTCATACTGTCATACCAACCCGATGATTGTCTCCGTCCCAATTCAGTTGGATACTGCAGAGCTTTATTCATTGTACCAAACCTTCCTGTGCATTCAGCCCTCCTCCCACCACAACAGAAACCTTTACTGTGTCCTTCACAGGACAAGGGGTGACAGGTTTAAGCGGAAAGAGGGAGATTGAGATGGGCCATCAGGAAGGAATTCTTCCCAGGGAGGGTGGGGAGCACTGGGACAGGTTGCCCAGAGAAGCTGTGGCTGCCCCATCCCTGGGAGTGTCCAAGGCCAGGCTGGATGAGGCTTGGAGCAACCTGGTCTAGTGGAAGGTGTCCCTGCCCATGGCAGGGGGTGGGACTGGGTGGGCTTTGATGTCCGTTCCCACCCAAACTGTGCTGGGATTCTGTCATTCCATGATTCTACCAACTTAGGTATCGATCTGAGGTGTTTGTGACTGGATTCTTGGACCCTTTCAGAGTCTTTACTTTAAATCCAGTGAAGGTTTAGGCAATGTGCCCAATAGATATGGGGTCTGATTCATCTCACCTCACAGCAGATGCACCCTTTGACGAGACACTTGGCTTCCCAGAGGACACAGGCAGCCAAAGTCCCAAGTTCAGCTGAGACAGCACACCATCACGTGGCAGGCTTGGTAGACAAGGTTGGGGTGTTAAGAAGAAGATGGGCACCACCTCGACAATTCAGGAGGAAAAACACCAGGAAGGAAAGGCCCAAAATCCTAAAGGAGAAAATCAGACAGTGAGGAGATGGCAACACATCAATGCAGAGAATTCATTCTGAGAGTGGTGGAGACCATCCCTTCTTCACCAGTGATGACTGCCCAGACAGCAAAGACTCTTCAGGGCCTTTCTGGGATGGTTACCTGACTAGGCTTTGGCCTGGAACCTAAACTCACATACTCATTCTATACATTAGCCCAGGGACGGTTTGCAAAGTACAGATCTCCTGCTTTCAGAGTCGGTTCTTCACACAGCAAAATCCTAGAATCATGGAATCATTTAGGTTGGAAAGGACCTTTCAAACCATCCACGCCAACTGTCACCCCAGCACTGCCCAGCCCCCCACTGACCCATGCCCCTGAGCACCACATCCACACAGATCTCAAGCCCCTCCCGCGATGGGGACTGCCCCCTCCCTGGGCAGCCTGTTCCAACCCTGACAGCCCTTTCTGGGAAGGAATTTCCCAAGATCCAACCTAAACCTCCCCCGGCACAACTTGAGGCCGTTCCCTCTTGTCCCATCGCTTGTCCCTTGGGAGAAGAGACTGATACCCCCACCCCCACCCCCCACCCCCCGTCTCTGCACGCCCTTTCAGGGAGCTGTAGGGAGCGATAAGGTCTCCCTGAGCCTCCTCTGCTCCAGGCTGAACCCCCCCAGCTCCCTCAGCCAGTCCTCACAGGAATTGTGCTACAGCCCCTTCCCCAGCTCCGTTCCCTTCTCCGGACACGCTCCAGCCCCTCAAGGTCTTTCTTGGGGTGAGGGGCCCAAACTGACCCCAGGATCCGAGGTGCTGCCTCCCCAGTGCCCAGCACAGGGGGACGATCCCTGCCCTGGTCCTGCTAGCCACACTGTCCCTGATGCTGGCCAGGATGCCATTGGCCTTGGCCACCTGGGCACACGCCAGCTCATATCCAGCTGCTGTCAACCAACCCCCCCAGGTCCTTTCCCACCCCGCAGCTTCCCAGCCCCCTGTCCCCAAGCCTGGAGCGCTGCAAGGGGTTGTTGTGGCCCAAGGGCAGGACCCGGCCCTTGGCCATGTTGCCCCTCACACAGTGGCCTCGGCCCATGGATCCAGCCTGTCCCGATCCCTCTGCAGAGCCGTCCTGCCCTCCGGCACATCCACACTCCCCCCAGCTCGGTGCCATCCCAAACTGACTGAGGGTCACTCGATCCCCTCACCCAGGTCACGGATAAAGACACTGAGCAGAACTGGTCCCAGTACCAAGCCCTGGGGAACAGCACTGGTGACCGGCCGCCCACTGGAGTTAAGGCTATTCCCACCGCTCCCTGGGCCCGGCCATCCTACCCGTTTCTACCCAGGCAAAAGCACACCCATCCAAGCCAGGAGCAGCCAGTTTCTCCAGGAGAATCCTGTGGGAAACAGCGTGTGCTGCTTTTGACTGGGATAGAGTTGATTTTTTCATGGTTGCTAGTATGAGGCTCTGGTTTGGATTTGTGCACAGAAGAACATTCTTCCAAAAAACTGATGTTTTTCGCTGTTGCCAAGCAGTATTTATATTAAGCTGAGGGATTTTCAGTTTCTCATCCTGCCCCATCTTCTTGTAATGAAGAAGCTGACAGAATGGATGAAAGGGATATCTCATGACATCGAACCTCATGCTTGGTATATACCTTGGGGGAGTTGGCCGGGAGGTACAATCGCTGCTCTAGGACTGTCTGGGTATCAACCCAACAGTGGTGAGTGCTTGTGTCATTCTCTTTTTTTGGCTGATTTTTTTTCTCCCTCTTTTTTCCCTTTTTCTTTACGTGTTATTTTCATCAGTGGTAGCAGTATTTTCGCTGCATAGCAGAAGTAGCACTATTACATGTCATTTATTTTCAGTTACTCCGCTGTTCTCATCTCAAAACACAAGTTCTCTTTTATCCCTCCGATTCTCTCCCTATCCCACTGGGGAGGAGGAAGGTGAGTGAGCGGCTGTGTGGTGTTTGGTTGCTGGCTGAGGCTAAACCCCGACACAGTGTCAAAGGCTTTACTAAAGTCCAGGTAGACAACATCCACAGCCTTTCCCTCACCCACAGAGTGGGTCACTTTGTTCCAGAAGGAGATCAGATCAGCCAAGCGGGACCTGCCCGTCACAAACCCACGCCGACTGGGCCTGATCACCCGGTTGTTCTGCACGTGCCGTGTGCTGGCACTCAGGATCTGCTCCCTAAAATGCACCCAGGAGTGACCCAGGACAGCATAGGAGCATCACGGGGAGGATGACCAAGCCTGGCCATGAAGTCCAAGCTCAACCTGCCTGTAATTTAAAATGGATGTCCCAGTACAGGCATCCTCCCCCAGTACCCAACAGAATGCTGGGCCCTCATACACCGGCCCTGCTGCCAGCCCTGTGCAGCCCTCAGCAAGGGAGCGGGCAGGGCTGTCGTGGTTTAACCTCGGCTGGCAATAACGTACCACACAGCCACTCACTCACTTCCACCCCTCCTCCAGTGGAGGAGGAGGGTCGGAGGAAAAGACAAGGAAGCCCGTGATTGAGATAAGAACAATGTAATAATTGAATATAAGTTAATAATGTAGTGATGGTAATATTAACAATAGTACTAATAATAAGTAATTAAAATAATAGAAAATAAAACAAATTATACAATTGCTTACCACCTGCTGACCGATTGTCGTGAAAGGGAACTGTGCTGAGTGCTTTAGGCTGCTTAAAAGATCAGCATCACAAATATTAGGGGAAAAGCTACTATTTTTAATATGAACGTGAGAAGCGTGATTTAGCAGAATTCGATGGCAAGGTCCCCTCTACTACTTATTCGACATGGAAAAGCACACAAAGGCAAAATCAAATTAGCAACAGGATAAAGTAGTCGGTACATGAATTAAAAATTATTTACAGTCAGGGAAATCAAGGCAGGATGGGATTGTTGTGACATGGATTAGGGAAAAGAGGCAAGGCGTTTCCTCCCATTCGGTCACGAGGTTCAGAGTGGACCCCCTTGCTTTCCAAACGCCTCGAGAGAGAGAAGTCCAGGTGTGGCTGAATCCACCCCTAGTCCCAGAGCTGGTCAAGGGGTTATGCCTAAGGAAGCGGGGAAAGGATCAGAGTGTGTGAACTTTCGTGCTTGGTGTGAAATTTGGGGATAGCAACAATGTGGGGCAGCAACGATTCAAAGTTCCTTAACGCTATTCAGATACGTCACACAATTAGATCACACAATTCCTCAGCAGGACTTAACTTTCAACAAATCAGCACAGTAACTTAATCAAAGACTTAACAAGGTTATCGACATGAAGCTGCACGCACACACTCCCACAGACAGATGCAGAAATAGGGAGAGAGGTACGTATATTTTATGAAGGTATCTGTTAAAAATTCCCCTTCAGTTGGGTGAAAATATTCACGTCGGATGTCTGTGCATCTCTCAGCGGGCGAAGAGTTGAGCCTCAAGGAGGGTTTATTCAGCCCAGGTTGTGTCGACCGTTCTCTGATTTCACAAACTTGAGAGTTTGTGAACTCTGAGAGGCGTCCCACTCCGAGGGAGATGCTGGGCGCAGCCCACTGCAGTCCAGGAGAGCTCCAAGGGTCATCCTTGGAACCGCTATTTATAGGGTCACGGGATAATTGACTTCAAACATAAATAATTTTACATCCTGGCCTTAACTGGGGCAGGGGGTCATTGGAATTCCCAGCTGGTACCGATCTACCCAGACTGCAACAAGGTTCAAGGCTGGCAGGGGATGATTTCACTATCACCCCCCACTGTACCCAGGCAACTGACTCCTACTATGGCCATTCCCCACCTCGGCAGTGCAAGAGTGTTTTGTTATGATAAGGGGCGCTTCACCACCGAGCTCCCTGCGCAATGGCCAAGGCCTGACAGGAATCTCCAAAGCCACAAAACCCTCCAGGAGCCAAGAGGGGAAGAAATGCACCACCACACCCATGCACAGCCAGGTCCCGAGCAGTGAGAGCCAGAGTCCAAGAACCCGAGAGTCAGAGACCGAGAGCGACGGCAGCAGCGTATGAGCAAACCCCATGAGCGAGAGAGCGACCAGGAAAGCCAGTCGACCCACCAGCTCACGAACAAGTGAGCAAGTGAGCAAGCTAACAAGCGAGCAAGCTAACAAGCAAGCAAGCGAAGGAGCTACGGTCCTCTGGCCCACTCCCCGCTTATGTACTGAGCCTGGGGGAACAGCACCGACAAGGCGGGGGCACGTGCCCCGCCCCACCGCTGGCCAGATCATACATCTGCTGCTGTGGGTGCAGCTCATGCCCCACAGAGAGAGGAGGACTGTCGTGGTTTAGGCCTGGACAGCAGCGCAGCACCACACAGCCGCTCACTCCATCCTACCCCAGTGGGATGTGGGGGGGATAATATAAGGAAAGGCTTGTGGGTGGAGATAAGGACGGTGAGATCACTCACCAGTTATGGTGATGGGCAAAAAAGGCTCAACTTGGGGAAAATTAATTGAATTTATCACCAATCAAATCAGAGCAGGGAAATGGGAAATAAACCCCAAACCTTAAAACCCCTTCCCCCCACCCCTCCCTTCTTCCTGGGCTCAGCTTTGCTCCCCACTTCTCTCCCTCCTCCCCTCCAAGCAGCACAGGGGGATGGGGAATGGGGGTTGGGGTCAGTCCATCACACACTATCTCTGCCGCTCCTTCCTCCTCAGGGGAGGGTCCTCACCTTCTGCCCCTGCTGCAGCCTGGCGTCCCTCCCACAGGACAGTCCTCCACCAATTTCTCCCATGTAAGCCCTTCCCAGGGCCTGCAGTTCTTCCCAAACTGCTCCCGTGGGTCCCCCCACAGGGTGCCATCCTTTAGGAGCCCCCTGCTCCAGCCTGGGCCCCCTGAGATCACAAGTCCTGCAGGCAAACCTGCTCCAGGCTGGGCTCCTCTCTCCATGGGGCCACAGCTCCTGCCAGGAGCCTGCTCCAGCGTGGGCTGCCCACGGGGTCACAGCCTCCTTCGGGCATCCCCTGGTTTCGGCATGGGATTCTCCCTGGGCTGCAGGGGTGTCTCTACCCCCCCTCCCCCGTGACCCTCCATGGCTGCAGGGCACAGCTGGCCTCACCATGGGCTGCACCACAGTCAGGAATGACTGGCACCACCACCCAAGCTGCCCATCCCTGCACCCCAAGGACTGCACCCCAGCACCCACCGCTTCTACACCCCCCAGTGCTGACCGGGAGCCCACCACGGGAAGGGTTATTATCAGTGCTCTTCCCCAGATTATCTGTGTCAGCTTCTGAGGCCACCGGAGCACCCACAGAGCTGCCTCCCCACCCTCCCTTTGGCCCTGCGGACTCACTTGGACACTTCCCAGCCCTGCCCCGTCTCCGCAGCAGGGAAGCAAATGGCACCAGGATGCAGGGATGCCCAAACTCACAGACACACCAGCTCCCAGCCCCCAGCATGGCTGGATCATGCCTGGACTGGGCAGGATCAGCCCTGGCGGGGGGGGACATTTCCCAGCCTGGGCACCAGCTCAGAGCAGGGAAGGGGCTCTGCAAGGGGTCTTTCTCCATCCAGCCTTGCTCCAGCTCTTGAAGCCAGGCTCTGCACCTCTGCAGACCACCCCTGAATCCCCCCTGGATCCCTCCTCCTTGCTCACCAACTCCTGCTCTGACCCCCCAACCTCCTTGCTACCCTCCCCGGCTCAACCCTTGCATCACACACGGTACCCCCGAGCTTCCCCAAAGAGGCTGTGAGCAGAGGCTGCCTCCTCCATCCCACGCTCAGAGCCAGGACCACTCGCCTGCTCCCATAAGACCCTTTCTCTCCTTTCCTGGCATCTCCCAGGTGATGGGAAAACACAAGGAATACAAAGCAGAAGACAAAGAAGATCCCTGCTCTGTGCTGATCCCCGGCCCCCAACCCCAGAGCACAGCAGGATGGTCCTACCATCTTCTCCGGTGCTCGGCAGCTCCCAGGATGTGCCACCCTGCCTGAAAGCCTCTATTTATACAGACCCTATCGCTGAGGTGGGCGTTGTTTCCTATGCATAGAGGCAAGAAGGGTTTGTGCCTTCCTGGAAGTCAGGGCATTGCCTGCAGCAAAGAGTGAAAGTGAAACTTGGCTGCTGCTGCCTGTGCTAGAGCCGAGCCAGGCAGCCCAGAAGGCAGGAGCAGCCCTGGACCCCCACACCAGACCCCCACATCATGTCCTGGGCTCTGCACAAGGGTGCCCAGTGCACCCATCCAGCGCTGGCTGGGTGCTGGCAAAGCTGCTGCCTGTGGTCAGGGCAAAAGGCTGCAAGGGGTGGGCAGTGCTGGGGGTCCAGGCTGGAAACCTCCCCGACCTACTCCTCTTACCCCCCAGTCTCCCCAGAGCAGAGCAGAGGGGGAGAATCCCCTCCCTCACCCCCCTGGCCACGCTGCTCTGGATCCAGCCCAGGATCCGGTTGGTTTCTGGGCTCCAGCGCACACGGCCGGCTCATGGCCAGCTCCTCACCCCCAGCACCCCCAAGTCCTTCCCCGCAGATCTACTCTCCATCTCTCCATCCCCCGGCTGGTACTGATACTGGGGGTTGCCCCAACCCCTGTGCAGGACATTGCACTTGGCCTTGCTGCCACTCAGGGTGTTCACACTGGCCCACCTCTCCCGCCTGTCCGTGTCCCTCTGGATGGCATCCCTTCCCGCCGGCGTGCCGACTGCGACACACAGCTCGGTGTCACCGTCACGCTTGGTAAGGGTGCGCCCAATCCCACTGTTGATGTTGATGAAGATACTAAACAGCACTGGTCCCAGTACAGATCCCTGCGGGATCCCCTGCAGTGGGGAGCTGTGGGGCTGGAGGGAAACCCCGGGGGTTGTATAGAATCATGGAATCGTTTAGGCTGGAAAAGCCCTTTCAGCCTGTCAATTCCAGCCGTTACCCCAGCACTGCCCAGCCCCCCACTGACCCATGTCCCTGAGCACCACATCCACACGGCTCTGAAACCCCTCCCGCGATGGGGACTCCCCCCTCCCTGGGCAGTTCCAACCCTGACAGCCCTTTCTGGGAAGGAATTTCCCAAGATCCAACCTAAACCTCCCCCGGCACAGCTTGAGGCCGTTCCCTCTTGTCCCATCACTTGTCCCTTGGGAGAAGAGACCGACCCCCCCTCTCTGCACCCTCCTGTCAGGGAGCTGTAGGGGGCGATAAGGTCTCCCTGAGCCTCCTCTTCTCCAGGCTGAACCCCCCCAGCCCCCTCAGCCGCTCCTCACAGGAATTGTGCTCCAGCCCCTTCCCAGCTCCGTTGCCCTCTCCTCATTGCATGCCCCCTCCCAAAAGCCTTGCAGGACTTACCCAGCCTCATCCCAACCAGCCCACGTCCTCTGCTCCATGCGTTCTAGGCTGGATTGACACCACAGCCGCATGGGGCTGCCTGGGGGACTCAGCTCCAGCAGGGAGGGGGTCTGTCTCTGTGGGAAGCAGCTCTGGCCAGCTGTCCTGGGGTGAGCTGCCTCTTGCTCCAGGCTTGGCCAAGCACGGACCAGGCCCTGGCAGCATCTAGTGCTTTGCCCCATCCATCCAGCTGCCCTGTGGAAGATGCTCCAGCCCTGTGGGTGCCAGTCCCTGGGGCTGCGGGAGCACTGTGAGCACCCATCAGGCTGGTTCCTGCAGGGAGCTCTGCCAAAGCAGCACCTCTGGGCATCCTCCATCCTCGGAGGGGATTGGGGAGAAACTTTTGGCTTGAGAAGAGAGAAATGAGGCTGGGGGGAGAATGGATTGGGAACAGCCCTGAGGAGAAGGACTTCGGGGTGCTGGGGGCGAGGAGCTGGCCAGGAGCCGGCCGTGTGCGCTGGCAGCCCAGAAAGCCAACCGGATCCTGGGCTGGATCCAGAGCAGCGTGGCCAGGGGGGTGGGGGAGGGGATTCTGCCCCTCTGCTCTGCTCTGGGGAGACCCCCCCTGCACTTCTGCCTTCAGCTCTGCGGCCCCCAACAACAGAAGGACACGGAGCTGTTGGCAGCCTGTTCCAACCCTGACAGCCCTTTCTGGGAAGGCATTTTCCCTAATATCCAATCTAAACCTCTGGGGAGACCTTAGAGCCCCTTCCAGTGCCTGGGGGGGGGCTACAAGAAAGCTGAGGTGGGTGGGAGTGCCAAGGTCAGGGCGTGACAGGACAAGGGGTGACGGGTTTAAACAGAAAGAGGGAAATGGAGATTGGACATCAGGAAGGATGGAGAGGGAGGGGAGCGTGGGGAGCACTGGGACAGGTTGCCCAGAGAAGCTGTGGCTGCCCCATCCCTGGCAGTGTCCAAGACCAGGCTGGATGAGGCTTGGAGCAACCTGGTCTAGTGGAAGGTGTCCCTGCCCGTGGCAGGGGGTGGCACTGGGTGGGCTTTGAGGTCCCTGCCAACGCAAACGCTTCTGCAGTTCTGTGACCCTTTTTCCCTGACAGCACATGAGCCAGGGAGCAGTTTCAGTTCCAGTGCCTGCCTGCACACTCCTCAAGAAGGCATCTGATTTACAAGAAACAGGGCAGCAGCTGAGCCAAGCCCAAGGCAGGAGGAAAGATCAGAGCGTGTCCCTTCTGCGGACACACTCCAGCCCCTCAGGGTCTTTCTTGGGGTGAGGGGCCCAAACTGACCCCAGGATTCAAGGTGCAGCCTCCCCAGTGCCCAGCACAGGGGGACGATCCCTGCCCTGGTCCTGCTGGCCACACTGTCCCTGATGCTGGCCAGGATGCCGTTGGCTCCTTGGCTACCTGGGCACACGCCAGCTCATATCCAGCTGCTGTTTACCAACCCCCCCAGGTCCTTTCCCACCAGGCAGCTTCCCAACCCCTCGTCCCCAAGCCTGGAGCGCTGCTGTGGGTTTGGGGCACAGAGAAGGGGGACAGAGGCTGCCTCACATCCCCTCTGGGAATGGCGCTGCCACGGAGTGGCCTGTGCACACACACATCCACCCCCCCAGCTCCAGGACTGCTCTATGGCCTCGGGAATTCCCGTCAAACCTCGGCATTAGTGAGGAGAGTTTGGGGGTTAAAGCCCTCCCATCTGTATCACGGGCTCCTGCACAGCTCAGCAGGGGAACGGCACCTTCGGTTCCGGGAACTCGGCTGCCGGAGCACGGAAGAACCCCCCACCCCCTGGCAGCCCTGGAACACACTGAAACTCAGGTCGCTGCCAGCATTATCGGAATTTCAACAATTCCAGCAATTACCAGCCCAGATTGTGGCGGGGATGGAAATTCGCTGCTGCCTAAAGCCAATCCACCCGCAACCCCGCAAACAGGGATGCAACCGGGGCCCTTGGAGCCCTCCGGGACCGGGGCGGCCGCGCCCAGCGTCTCCCTCGGAGCGGGATGCCGCTCAGGGCTCCCCAACGCCGCGGTTCGTTAAATCCGAGGATCGTCGGCACCAGTGACGGGACCTGGGCTGATCCCCCCCTCCTCGAGGCTCAGCCCTTCGCCCGTCGGGATTGTGACCGGTCCACCCGTCCGTCTGTATCCGTGCGTGCGTGAAACTGGATCTCAAGAACTTTATTAAGTCTTTAATTAGGTTGTGTTGATTCATCGATGATTGTTTATCTTAATCGTGTTAACGAACCTTAAACTGCTGCTGTTTCACCCTGAATTGCTGCTATTCCAAAGTCACACCAAACAGACTCCCACGGTCAGTCCCCACTCGGACCCCTCCGCCCGCTGGGACACAAACCGTCGCTCAGGTGCCGGACTGGGGGCGGATTGAGCCGCCGCCGGACCCCTCGCTGGGAGGGAATTCGGAAAGCAGGGGGGGGGGCCGCTCCGAACCCCGGGACTCAACGGGAGGGTCTCCCTCACCCTCCTTCCCTAATCCCTGCACAAATCACATGGATCCTGACCCCATTTCCCTGACCCCCTAAAACCCATCTCCCTCGATCCACGTGCAAATCATTCCAACCCAGCGCTGAGTCGATTTCCCTTTGTCCGGGAAGCTGATCCGGGGCAGCATCACCCCCCACCCCGACCACAACCCTGCACCCAGGGTCCCCCCCCAACCTCCCCTCTGTGTCACCCAGCTAACGCCGCCCCTGGGAGCTGGGCACAGGCGGGGCGGTGGCAGCTCCGGTGCAGGGCGGGCTGTGGGGCAGGGGTGGGCTTGGGCTTTCAGCTCTGGTTCAAATTTGGGAGCGGGGACCCCCCTGTCATCACCAGGAAGGTGTTTACTGAGGAGGGGGGCTCCGTGCTGTGCTCCTCCTGCCAGCTCCGGGTACCGAGGGGACGGATTTCCTCCACGCAGCCACTGGGGAACTCATCCCACCATGCTGGCCCCTCTGCCCCACAGATGGACAGGCCACAGGCCCCTCTGCCCCACAGATGGATAGACGGACAGGCCACAGGCCCCTCTGCCCCACAGATGGACAGACGGACAGGCCACAGGCCCCTCTGCCCCACAGATGGACAGACGGACAGGCCACAGATCCCTCTGCCCCATGGATGGACAGATGGACAGGCCACAGACCCCTCTGCCCCTCAGACAGACAGGCCACAGGCCCCTCTGCCCCACAGATGGACATGCCACAGGCCCCTCTGCCCCACAGACGAACAGATGGACAGGCTACAGACCTCTCTGTCCCATGGACGGACAGCCCACAGGCCCCTCTGCTCCACAGATGTACAGGCCACAGGCCCCTGTGCCCCACAGATGGACACACCATGGGCCCCTCTGCCCCACAGACGGACAGGCCACGGTGCCTCATCGCTGGAGGGTCATTCCCAGGGCCGTTGCTGCCCTGCAGTTGCAGCAGGATCCTGGGGGGCTGTCAGAGCCCGTGGGACCCCACGGGAGCCAGTGGGTCATCCAAGGGGGTGGCGTGAGGGGCGGCCACCCTCAGCTTGTGCCACCCCGGGGCCACCTCTCCTTGCCAGCACTGGCCACGGTTGGGCTTCTTCAGGGGACGCACGGTGACCTCAGGGCTCCCTCTGGCACTGCTCCCGCTGGGGGGGACTCAGCTCCAGCTGCTGCTTTGTCCTCCCATGGCATCACCGCAGGCGCCGGGACAGGGGGACAGTGACCACCATCCATCTGGGGGGACCATACCCCGGCATCCTCATGGCCGGTGCCTGCCGCAAACCCACGGCGTGTGGGGGGCTGCTCACCCCCAACGATGCTCAGCAGCTCCTCAAGCTCCTGCTGCAGCCGCAGCCGCAGCAGCTCCCGCAGCAGCTGCCGGCGCCGGCTCCGGGGGGTCACCCCCATGCGCCGTAGGGTCCCCTCGGTCAGTCGCAGCAGGGCCCGGCCGGAGACGGCGTGGTCGTGGGCCAGCTCGGCCAGCTCCCCGGCCCTGCTCCACGCGGCCAGCCAGGCCTCCACTTCCGCCACCGTCCACTCCCCCGCCGGGCGCTGGGCCCCCCGGACCCCCTCCGACACCTGTGTCGGGAAGAGAGGGGTGAGCGGGGGTGTCCCCTCGTCCCCCAGCCTGGCCCTCCGGCCCCATGGAAGCTATACGGTCAAGCTGGCTCCCCCATCCCACGGTCCCCCACACACAGTCTGAAGGTGATGCCCAGTCCCAATGTTGGGGGCTGCACCCACATCCCCACCCTCCTACCCCACCCTCCACCCATGGGGGTCTCCCAGGGCCCAGCCCCAGTGATCTGTGGGGTGTCTGCAGGTCCCGAGCCCCCCCCAACTCACCTTGGCCTCTGGGCATCCCTCCGGCGGTGCCTTGGCCCCATCCCACTCCCGGGTGTCCATGGGGGCAGCGGGCAGGGCACGGGGGCAGCTCAGGCTCTGCAAACCGGGCTTCCTCAGCCGGGGGGTCCTGTGGTTTGACCCCCCGACCACCCCCTCCCATCCTGCCAGCCAAATAACGCCCCCCTCAGCCCCCCACCACGACAGAGCACCCCATCCCATCACCCCTGCCCACCGCTGCCTCCCCAAGGGACATGCAGGTGGAGGTGCCCACCCTCCCTGATGTCACCCGGTCTGTGCCCCCCAGCCCCCCCAGCTGCTCAGCGGGGGCTGCACCGAGGCCCCGCTGCCCGTCCTGCCACGCCGGCGCACAGCGCCCGGCACACCCGGGAAGTGAGATCAGCCCCGACTCGCCCCGGGGGGGGTGGACACTGGCACTGCCCGGCTCCCCCAGCCCAGTCCGGACCCCTCCTGCCCCCCACCCTCCGCCTCACGCCTCCGGGTGCCAACATCGGGAGAGGGAAAGAATCGGAGGATCGTTTGGGTTGGAAAAGACCTTTCAGACCAGCGAGTCCAACCGCCAACCTTTGCCCCAGCCCTGCCTCTGCGGCACAGCTGCGGCAGCCCCGCGTCCCCCGCCAGGCCACGAGGGACCCTCCTCATTTTTGGGAGCCGAGGGTCGGAGCCAAGCTGGGCTGGGGGAGAGCAGAGCCGGGCTCCGTCCCCACCGAGAGCCCGTGAAGCTCTGCCAAGGTTCCTCCGTCTCCCACCCGCCCCGTCCCCCCGAGCACCTTCCCCGGGAACGCTCCGGAGCAGCTTCACCGGCGACGAGGGTCCCGGTGGGGGCGCGGGAAAGGCACCTTCGGAGCAGGCGGGAGGAGCAGGATGAGCCTCGAGGATGAGTCACATCCCGAAGGGCTGGAGCCCTGCCCCGCCGAGCGTGTAGGGACCCGGCCACAGCCCGCAACCACCCACGGCACCGCTCTGCCCCCCAGACCCGGGGGAGGGGGGCAGATCCCCCAAATATCCATGAGAACGATCCGCCACGGAACAGCCAGGCTGGAACGGTCCAACGGGGCTGCAACGGCTGTCCCGGGACACCGGCAACGCGCCGAGCCCTGGAAGCGTTTCTCACCTCCTGGCAGAGCAGGAGCAGCATCGCCCCAGCCCCACGCACACCCAGCCCCCTCCAGCAAGGCCCATCCACAGCTCTTCCCCCCCAGCACAGCTGCAACAGCCCCCCCGGGGCTTGCAGTGGGGCCGGGGGGGTGGGGGCTCGTGCCCCCACCGCTGCTGCAGGAAGGTCCGTGCCCAGGCGGGACGGGCTGAGCCTCATGGACGAGGCACGGAGCTACACGGAGAACGGGGCACGTCCTGGAGAGCAGGATGACACGGAGGCACCAGGCTGACGCGGCCGTGGGAATCGCAGTGGCGCCACCGGAGCGGGCTGAGCCCCCCAGGACTTCCATCGCCGGAAAGCGGGATGCCGGGCACATCCCCACGTTGTGTTGGAGCAGGGAGCGCAAGGGGGGTTTGCATGTGAAATCATGGAATGGTTTGGGTGGGGAGGGACCTCAAAGCCCACCCAGTGCCACCCCCTGCCATGGGTAGGGACACCTTCCACTAGCCCAGGTTGCTCCAAGCCTCATCCAGCCTGGCCTTGGACACTGCCAGGGATGGGGCAGCCACAGCTTCTCTGGGCAACCTGTCCCAGTGCCCCCCACCCTCTGCAGGAAGAATTCCTTCCTGATGGCCCATCTCAATCTCCCTCTTTCTGTTTAAACCCGTCACCCCTTGTCCTGTCACTCCCTGCCCTTGGAAAAAGCCCCCCCAGCTTTCTTGTAGCCCCCCAGGCACTGGAAGGGGCTCTGAGGCCTCCCCGGAGCCTTCCCTTCTCCAGGCTGAACAATCACACGGGCCCCCGCTCCCCTCGGTTCCCCCCTCCCTGTGCTCCACCCCCGCAGCTCCATTGCACAACATTCCCAACCCGGAACAAGCCGCACCCGCCGTCGCGCCCGTCCCGTATCCGGGGGTCACCCCCCGCCCCAGCAGCCGGCGGGTGCAGAACCCGTTTCCATCACACAAAGGGCTCAAAGGTTTTGGCAGCGTTCCCTGTTCCCCGGGGAGCAGCACCAGCCCTCCCCGCTACCCGAACCCCAGGGATCAGCGGAGAAAACGCAGGACAGGAACCGGAGGGGCGAGATCTGCCCCGAACGCTGGGGGCCAGAGGAAGTTTATCGACGCCTGGAGTGGCAGTCAGCAGCCCCCGTTCGGTGTGTGGCCAGGGTGCCCCAGAGAAGCAGGAGTTAGCCAAAACCACCGGCAACCCACGGATGTGGGGGATCCCCCGGGGCTGTGGAGCTGGGGGTGGGTCCCGGGCAGGCGCGAGAGCAGCGTTCCACCAAGCAGACACCCCCTGCCGCCACAGGAACCGGCCCCGGCGTGTTGCAGGTGGGGAGGGAGGGAAGAAAAAAGCCAGGCTCTTGGATTTGTCCCCCATTTATTGTGGCTACCATCAGCGACGCTCCTGCGCCAGAATCCATCTGCTAATCCCGGCGCCGTGGGGACATCACCCAGCAAAGCTCCTCCTTAACAAACCAGGTCCGGCGAGTCCCGTGGGTGACAGGTTCCTCCCCGTGGGAACTCCCACCTCAGCCCACCGCCCCCCAGCCCTTCTCCCGGTGTGCCAAGCTAATTCCCGGGACACAGCTTCCGAATCGTTCCCCTCCAGGAGGAGAGGGCCTTACTGACGAGTTACAGGAGCAACGAGCCGCGCCACAAGGACCCCGCAGAGACGGAGCCACGATAACTTTTGCTCTCCTGGAAGCGGAACATCTCTTGGAGCGCGTTCATTAGTGGAAAATTACCCGCTGAGGAGCTAAAAGGTATTTACAAAGGCCACCAAAACTCCTTCCCGGGAAGGACCGTACGTGTTAGTGCAATGGAATGGCGTTGCCAGGCACGGGACGCGCGAAGCTCCGCGCGCGCTACTGAGGGTAGAGCTCCACTACCATCGCGTGGCCCTGGGAGAGAGAGACAGCGGTCACCCGCAGGGTCGGCGACGCCGCCCGCGCCCAGCCCTCTTCCAATAAAAGGGGAGATGGAAATCCAGAGCCGACTCGCCGAGAGAGCCCGGCACGGCTTCGGGAGAGCGCCCACGGCCGGCCAAGGCCCCCGTGCCCCAACGCACCGGGCCAAAGCGAGGGGCGAGCCAGGAGTTGGGGGTGGAGGCAACACCGGGACCAGCCCCCCCCGGTTACCGAGGGCCAGCCCTGCGAGGTCCCCGAGGAGCTGCCACCAGAACTCCGTCCGCAGCCTCGGGAACTGTAGGGAGAGCCTCAGCCCCGTTTTCCTTGGAAAGGTCACAACCCACAACCTGGGAAGGCTGTGAGATCCCAAGCCCTGAGGCCGCAGCAGGGCTCGCTCCTTCCGTCTGTGCCGTACGGGCGGCAGCGGGCTGCGGTCCCGGGGATGATCCCCACAGGCTGGAGTCTCCACAGCACAGGGAGCCCAGGGGCACGGAGGGAGCCAGCCGAGCCGGGGGGTGTTGGACACCCAGGGGTGCCCCACCCCTGCCGCGGCCGGCCGGGATGTCACCGTACCAAGCGAGAGGCCCCTCTCGAGAGGGACGAGCGCGGCCACGCAGCATCGTTACCTGCCCTCCAGCGGCACAGGCAGCCACCAGGCCGTACTGCCCGCCCTCCTTCTTCAATCGGTGCGCAGCAGTGATTACCAGCCGGCAGCCAGTGGCGCCGAAAGGGTGTCCCAGCGAGAGGGAGCCGCCCCAGTTATTGAACTTCTCCAGAGGAGGGGATCCAACCTGCAGGAACACACCGAGGGGCACACAGTCACCGGGCTGGAAGGAGACCGGACTCAGCGCACCCAAAACCAGCCGGGACGGCTGCTTCGGCACGGCCGAGAGCGGGGTGACAGCACGGCTGTGCCCAAGGCTGTACCGCTTCCCTGCAGCCACACAGCTACCCCCGTGCTGCCAGGAGACAAGAAGAAGGACTAAACCCTCCCCGCTGGTTTTAATTCCCTCCTCTCCCAGGATTACGACTCTAGATCTCCACCTCCTGCCGAGGAGGGGAATGCCATCCTTCCCAAAGGTCGCTCATACCGGGAGTTGCTAACCCAGAGTTGCTCCTGCTCGCAGGAGACAAAGGCTCTGCCGTGCAGCGGGAGGGCCCGCTGCCAGCGGGGCTTCACCCAACCCCGAGGTTGAAGCGAGGAGAGCGCCCTGTGTCTCACCTTCGACTTTCTGCCCATGTAGTTTTGGGCGAACCAGTCCGAATCCATTGCTTTCAGGTTAGCCAGGATCTGCCCCTGAAAAAGGAAGGGAGAGCGATGTTAACGGGGAACGGCAGACTTGGAGGAAAGTCCACGGACAGCACGAGCTCCTGAGAGTAATGACAGCCCCAAACCAGAGCAGCCAGCTGAAAAAGCATTGACAGGGTCACAAATCACAGAACGGTTTTGGTTGGCGACACCGAGCTGTGTGGTGCGGTGACACGCTGGAAGGAAGGGATGGCATCCAGAGGGACCCGGACAGGCTGGAGAGGTGGGACCGTGCCAACCTCAGGGAGTTCAACCAGGCCAAGGGCAAGGTCCTGCACATGGGTTGGGGCAATCCCAGCACAAGGACAGGCTGGGGGGAGAATGGATTGGGAACAGCCCTGAGGAGAAGGACTTGGGGGTGCTGGGGGCGAGGAGCTGGCCAGGAGCCGGCCGTGTGCGCTGGCAGCCCAGAAAGCCAACTGGATCCTGGGCTGGATCCAGAGCAGCGTGGCCAGCAGGGCCAGGGAGGGGATTCTGCCCCTCTGCTCCGCTCTGGGGAGACCCCCCCTGCAGTTCTGCCTCCAGCTCTGGGGCCCCCAACAGCAGGAGGACACGGAGCTGTTGGAGCGAGGCCAGAGGAGGCCACGGAGATGCTGCGAGGGCTGGAGCCCCTCTGCCATGGGGACAGGCTGGGGGAGTTGGGGGGTTCAGCCTGGAGAAGGGAAGGCTCCAGGAACACCTTAGAGCCCCTTCCAGTGCCTGGGGGGGTACAAGAAAGCTGGGGGGGCTTTTCCCAAGGGCAGGTGTAACAGGTTTAAATGGAAAGAGGGAGATTGAAATTGGACATCAGGAAGGAATTCTTCCCACAGAGGGTGGGGAGCACTGGGACAGGTTGCCCAGAGAAGCTGTGGCTGCCCCATCCCTGGGAGTGTCCAAGGCCAGGCTGGATGAGGCTTGGAGCAACCTGGGCTATGGAAGGTGTCCCTGCCCGTGGCAGGGGGTGGCACTTAGGGGGCTTTGGGGTCCCTTCCCACCCAAACCCTTCTGGAATTCCATGCTGGTTTCTCTCATACAAGGTCTTGGGAAAGCAAGATTCCTGGTTTTACTTATGGTTTCAGAAGAATCTGTATTCCTTTGCTGACTTCAGGCAACATCAGCCACTCAGCATGGACTGCGTTAACGTTAAAACATTCTCCACTTACAATACACACAGTACGTGTGTTTAGACGTAAACGTGGAGTTACACCTCCCTGCATTCAGAGAAGCTCTGAACAAGAGCTGTCACCAACACGAAGACGGTTGTCCACGGAGCAGCTTTGCACCATTAGAGGCCCCCTCAGCCTTCAGAGTACTCACAGCAAAAGCTTCATGGAACTCAAACACATCGATGTCAGCCATGGTCAGACCGGCCTTCTCTAGCACCTTGGGAGTAGCGTATGTTGGACTGAGGGAGAGTTAAGAAACACAAGTTTTGCATGAGTATCTTTCCTCACATCATCCTCCCCTTCTTCCACAGCGACCCACGTCTCGTTCCTTCTCCCCAGGGTGCTTGGCAGAGCCCTCCACCCGTCCCACTCTGACTGAAACACAACCCCAGGTAACTCCTGCTAGTACCAACATGCTGGGATGCTCCCCAGAGAATCAGGGTGAGTATTTTCTGCCACCGCTTCTCCCCCACATCAGCCACCTCTGCCTGCTGAGTCACACCTCACACCCCAGCTCTCGCACCTCCGCGAGAAGGCCTGAAGAGATGCGATATCCCGTGAGGCACTTCCCAAAAAAACAAACATGTAACAGCAAGCCGAGGCTGCTGTGCCACACACTCTGGCAGGGGATGCTCCTGACCATCGCCACCTACCCCAGTAGCAGCTGGTCCTTTGGATCCTGGGACACATACACAAAGTCCCTGCACAGGAGAAACACCGTTAGTAACAACACGAGGAGAGCGAAGCCAGCGCAGGCTTCAGTGGCCATGCAGAGCAGCCCCGTTTTACCTCAGGTAGGCCTTCGGTTTGTACCCCATTGCCAGAGCCTTCTCCTCGGACATGAGCAGAACTGCCGAGGCGCCGTCTGTCTGGAACGGGCAGAGAAAGCAGTGAGTAACGGTGCAAGGAGCAGGAACACGCTGCGCACAGCGACAGCCTGACAGCCGGCCGCACGGCAGAGCGGCCGGCCAGAGGGCCTGAACGTAACCCCAGCTGCCAGCACATCCCCCGTGCTATAGGATCATGGAATCATTGAGGTGGGAAAAGACCTTTAGGATCAGCAGGTCCAACCGGCACCCCAGCCCTGCCCAGCCCCCCACTGACCCATGTCCCTGAGCACCACATCCCCACGGCTCTGAAACCCCTCCCGGGATGTTTTCCCCTCTGGCTCAGAGCGATGGGAACGCGCATTACCAGGAAGGAGGAGTTGGCAGCTGTGACAGTTCCGTACGGCTTGACAAAAGCCGGCTTCAGCTTGCCCATCTGCTCCATGGAGGAAGGACGGATCCCGTTATCTTTGGTAACTGTCTCTTTGCCTGTTGATGAGAAAAGCACATTTACACTGTCAGTCAGCAACGCGTGTGAGTCTGGAGGGGGGAAAGTAGTTGGAAAAATGAGCTTTTTATGACAACTGGGAGGAGGAAAAAAGGAAAATCAGAGAAGAATGGTTTGGCTTGGAAGGGACCCTAAAGCCCACCCAGTCCCACCCCCTGCCATGGGCAGGGACACCTTCCATAGACCAGGTTGCTCCAAGCCTCATCCAGCCTGGCCTTGGGCACTGCCAGGGATGGGGCAGCCACAGCTTCTCTGGGAACCTGTCCCAGTGCCTCCCCACTCTCTCCAGGAAGAATTCCTTCCTGATGTCCAATCTCAACCTCCCTCTTCCAGTTTAAACCTGTTACCCCTTCTTCTGTCACTCCCTGCCCTTGGAAAAAGCCCCCCCCCCCGGCTTCTCTGTAGCCCCCCAGGCACTGGAAGGGGCTCTGAGGTCTCCCCGGAGCTTTCCCTTCTCCAGGCTGAACCCCCCAACTCCCCCAGCCTGCCCCCATGTCAGAGGGGCTCCAGCCCTCGGAGCATCTCCGTGGCCTCCTCTGGCCTCGCTCCAACAGCTCCGTGTGCTCCTGCTGTTGGGGACCCCCGAGCTGGAGGCAGCAGTTTATCCCTTTAGATATCCATGTGTAGAAACACGCTCCTACCTCAGCAGTTTTCCAGGGAGAAGCAGAGCATTTCGGAGTTACAATCCTACCAGACACACAGCACATTGAATCCAACCCCAGTATTTCCCCTCCGTTCCTACATCAGTTATTTCTACGTTGACCTCACGCACGCCAACGACGAACAGGCGTGCGCTCCTACCCGGCACTTTGAAGGGCACCACGTCGAGCAGCAAGCCTCCGTCCTGGGCCTTCTTGGCTAGCGTGTGCGAGCGGAGGGCATACTCGTCTTGCTCCGAACGGGAAACAGCAAAGGCAGCAGCCAAACGATCGGCAGAGTGCCCCATGGTCTCGCTGGTGGAGAACTCTGCCACGGCTGGGAGCTACGGAACAGGAACAAGAAAGGCAGCGCACGTGAAAAAGCGTCCCCCGGCAGTTCCACCGAGTTCAGAAGCTGGTTAAGGCCCACCCAGGTGGCCAGCGAGGCCCTCGCGTCGACAAAGCAGTGCGGTTCACAGCGGAGCTGCGCGATTAACACGTGGTAACCACACCGCAAGCGGCTCAGCCTTGGAGGAACCATCGTTTTCCAAGACTTTTAGAAAAAAAAGGATACAAAAAAGAGGTTAAGACTGCTGCTTGCTCCAGGGGTTCAAGACCCACACTGGATTTTCACAGGCAAACAGCAGCTGCCCTGTCCATTTAACAAGGACTCCCCCGTGAAGGGCAATGGGACCTTTTGGGCCGAGGTGAAACACATCCTGGGACCTTAAAACTCCTGGCAAATACTCCTTGAGCAAAAGCAGGGAAGGCACGTGAGTTCAGCTTTGCTTATATTCCTCCGGCAGCACCCAGGAAATCCCTGCGGGCATTACAGTCTGCAATTTTCATCTCATTTGGACTCGGGATCTCGTCTGCGCTGTACGTCCATCGCGCTGCCCTGCACTCGTGCTAAAGGCAGCCGGCAGCGGCGCGGCCACACGCGGCTGCCTGGTGAAGAGCTGGGTAAGGAGGGAAGAGGAACCATAAGGTGTATTTAAGATGCATTAATCAAACTGCAATTAGATTCATATAGTGAGGATGCTCCTCTGATATTAAGGATGTCACTCCTAGTGTGGCCAGGGGGGCGAGGGAGGGGATTCTCCCTCTCTACTCTGCTCTCGTGAGACCCCCCCTGGAGTGCTGTGTCCAGCTGTGGAGCCCTCAGCATCAGAAGGATATAGACCGGTTGGAGCGAGTCCAGAGGAGGCCCTGGAGATGCTCCGAGGACTGGAGCTCCTCTGCTATGAAGAAAGGCTGAGAGAGTTGGGGGTGTTCAGCCTGGAGAAGGGAAGGCTCCGGGGAGACCTTACTGCAGCCTTCCAGTGCCTGAAGGGGGCTACAGGGAAGCTGGGGGGGGGCTTTTTACAAGGGCAGGGAGTGACAGGACAAGGGGTAATGGGTTTAAACGGAAAGAGGGAGATTGAGATGGGCCATCAGGAAGGAATTCTTCCCAGAGAGGGTGGGGGGCACTGGGACAGGTTGCCCAGAGAAGCTGTGGCTGCCCCATCCCTGGCAGTGTCCAAGGCCAGGCTGGATGAGGCTTGGAGCAACCTGGGCTATGGAAGGTGTCCCTGCCCGTGGCAGGGGGATTGGAACTAGATGATCTTTAAGGTCCCTTCCAGCCCAGACCATTCTATGATTCTATTATTTTAGGGACAAAAACTCTTCTGACCCTTTAGGACCCTCATGTAAGTTTTATAGCGGTGGAAAAACAGGTTCTGTGTTTTAGTTTCCAGCCCAGTTGGTCTGGGAGTTGCAGATGGAGGTTTTGAAATCAGTCAGGTTTACAGGAGACCAACGTGTAAGACAAAGCAGAGTCACGAATGCCACGAGATGCACTAATCGACCGCAGTGTGAACGGAAAGCACAGGACAGGGAGCCAATAAAAGCGAGCCACAGGCAGGCAGCACTCCCTTTTTAAATCCTCTGCATCAAGGCTAAAGAGATTACCTCAGGCAGCTTATTTTACACCTCCTTGTAAAACTGTTCTAGCCTACATATCGAAATACCTGGAAAAAAAACCATTACCTCAGGAGTAAAGTAGTCAGGGCGAATTTTGGAAATCAGGGAGAGCTTTTGGCCCAAGGTCTTGGCTCGGTTAAGAGTCAGCATAGTCTTCCTCATCTTCCGACTGTGACGAATGGGAACGTCTGACATTAACTCCACGCCCCCGGCTACGACAACGTCGCACTGCCCCGCCGCAATCATCCCCACGCCTGCAGAACGAGAGGGAGATTCCTGGGAGAGCTGCGGGGAGAAGCGACACTCACCCCGTCGGTGCCTCGGATACCGCGCCAGCGTGTTTCCTTCTCCCGCCCTTGGCTTCGGCCCAGTCACACAGCACAAGCTGAGCAGGTTGAACTGACATTTTCTGAATCACCCTGGTTTCGTAACTTTGCTTCCACTTCTCTTTGTCACACACGGCAGTTGGAGATGGATATCCCAGCGAGTCAGAACAGTATAGAATCATGGAATGTTTGGGTTGGAAAAGCCCTTTCAGCCCATCCAGTTCAACCGGTACCCCAGCACTGCCCAGTCCCCCACTGACCCATGTCCCTGAGCACCACATCCACACAGCTCTGAAACCCCTCCCGGGATGGGGACTCCCCCCTCCCTGGGCAGTTCCAACCCTGACAGCCCTTTCCGGGAAGGAATTTCCCAAGATCCAACCTAAACCTCCCCTGGCACAACTTGAGGCCGTTCCCTCTTGTCCCATCGCTTGTCCCTTGGGAGAAGGGACCGACCCCCCCTCTCTGCACCCTCCTGTCAGGGAGCTGTAGGGAGTGATAAGGTCTGCCCTGAGCCTCCTCTTCTCCAGGCTGAACCCCCCCAGCTCCCTCAGCCGCTCCTCACAGGAATTGTGCTCCAGCCCCTTCCCAGCTCCGTTCCCTTCTCCGGACACGCTCCAGCCCCTCAGGGTCTTTCTTGGGGGGAGGGGCCCAAACTGACCCCAGGATTCGAGGTGCTGCCTCCCCAGTGCCCAGCACAGGGGGACAATCCCTGCCCTGGTCCTGCTGGCCACCCTGTCCCCGAGAAGGGTGTATGCACATGCCAGCAGCCAGCTCTGCAGGGGATGCTGGCCTCTCGGCCCTTGCTCCTCAGCAGCTTCTTGGGGCATTTCTAATGGGACTTGGTCTCCTTCAAGTTTTATTTCCCTCTTAATCAAAACTAGGAGTCAGGCACAGAGCAGATCAGCCCCTGGATCTCCACACAGCAGGGGAGATGGCATTGCCACCACAGTGTCCTCAGGGACAACCCCTGGCCAGGAACTGTGTCTCAAATTTTTTTTTTTTTGCTCTGTTTAGGCAAAGTCAAAGACCAAAGTAGCCTGAAAGGCAGTGACACCCTTACCAAGATTTAATCTTTACCTCCCAAACTAACACAGCCACTGAGCAAAGGCTATCACTGAATGGGAAGGGTGTCAAGCTGCTGGCTGGCCTGCAGCAGACACTCCATCCATACCACACTTTGTGGGTTCAGAACCCTGCCTTCCACTCCAGGATGCCTTCTGATGCTTACTTATATTCCCTAAGCACCCCCAAGTTGGATGAGGGACGTGGAGGAGCTGCTGAGCTCAGTCTCAAACCCACAACGTGACTTTCCAGCCAAACATACCTGTGGTCATAGCCTGGTTTGAAGAAATGCAAGCCATGGTGACTGTATGGGCTGGAGTTTTGTCAGAGAAACCCGCTCCCAAGGCAGCCTGCGAGCAAGACAGACTGTTAAAACCTCACCTTCTGCTCCAGAGTCAGGGCTTCTGCCCAGCAACACGTCTCTGCAGCCTAGGCTGAAAACAAGCACAGCGAGTTTTCATCCATGCAATTCCTGCAGCAGCAAATCCCCTTCCCAGACAAGGGGAACAGGCGGAGCAGGCAGCTGCCAGACAGACATCAGCCCCTGATTAATAAAGGGACAAACTAATGGAACACCTCAATTTCAAAAGATTCCAACCACTTGACACCATCTTTGCTTCACCTTAACCGCAACGGCAGCACGAGAGGAATTATTCAGACCCCTCCGCAAGAGGCACCAGGACTTGACAGAGCAGAGAACGCTTCCCGCAGCTTCAGAACGCAGCGTCTCACTTGACCCAGCCAAGAGCCTCCCATGGCGGGAGAACCGCTCACGGCAAGACCTCCCCTACTTGAGACGTGGCCAAGTAGTTTAAAGTTCAACAGTTGTTCCCAAGTTAAAATTACACCGCAGCCCCATCTGACTGGCAGGTGACCAAAGCAACTATTTGCATACACAGAGCTGAAAATGCCGACGGAACGGGGCAGCCTCGTAACCTCCGAAGTCTTTCCAGCCCAGCTTACATCACGGCTTCGCCCCGTTGCAGAGGACGGCAGCGGAGGTTACAGCAAATCACGTGCCGCCCCTGTAACAGTACCTCAGCGCATCAGCTTCTCTCTGCGTGTTTTCTGACCGCCACAAAAAAAAGGCAGCTCACCCGCTGCATTTCAAAAGCGGCAGCGGATCAGCCAAATAAATAAATAACGCGATAAAACATCCCAGCATCCTCTGAGTGTCTGAAGTCCTGTCCAGCACTGGAGTCCAGCTCAGGTAAGAGCCGAGCGATCAGCAGAAGCTTCCCTGCCGGGGAAGAATCAAGCAGAGGCTTCGCAGCATTAACACGCACCTGCTCCGTGGCAGATTTCAACAGGAGGCAGAGTCCCAGGCAGTTATTTAACAGACAACACTGCCCAGCTATCTCATGCACCCAAACCATCTGTTTCCTGTATTTTGGTCCTTCTAAACACGTTGTTTTTCTTTGTCGTCTTCGCACGAGTTGCAGGAATCAGCCTGCCAGGAGAAACGCTGCACGTAACTCACCTCCCTGGCGACATTACTGGTTTTCACCTCCTGGATAACCGTGCCGTACACAATGTAATCGACAACATCCCTTGGGACACTGGTCCGGTTCAGCAACCCCCTAGGGAGAACGTCACAACAATGAGAATTTGCAGCAGGTAAGCAACAACCTTGGCACAGACCTCAAGTATTCCCTTCCCGAGAGAGAAGGCGACGTCGGAGCTGCATCCTCCATCCCTAGCTCCGAGAGGTCTGGAGTGTGTATGGGCTTAATGAGAAGCGTTAATTGCCTACGGATTGCGGATAATCACGGCGATATCACTACAAACGATGACTTAATTTCACGAAAGCAGCTACTCCACACCACAGCCCTTAGTGTCTTCCCCAGTCTGGAGTATTCTGACATCAAAATTAAAGGAAGAGGGACTTAAGGGATAACAAATCCAATCACCTTGGGTGTAGGAGCATGTAACAACTCATTAAAGACACACAGAAAATAATCAGTGTGTTTTCACAGCTCATTAGAGAGTGTATGAAAGCTGGGGGGCTTTTCCCAAGGGCAGGGAGTGACAGGACAAAGGGTGACGGGTTTAAACGGGAAGAGGGAGATTGAGATGGGACATCAGGAAGGAATTCTTCCCGCAGAGGGTGGGGAGCACTGGGACAGGTTGCCCAGAGAAGCTGTGGGTGCCCCATCCCTGGGAGTGTCCAAGGCCAGGCTGGATGAGGCTTGGAGCAACCTGGGCTAGTGGAGGGTGTCCCTGCACGTGGGCACTGGGTGGGCTTTAAGGTCCTTTCCCACCCAAACCGTGCTGGGATTTTGTGACCACACCCAACCTCACAATCTTTCCTTGGGCCTTGACAAGGTAAAGCCTTCTCCCTTTCCAACAGCACTTGGCCCCAGATCTGAACAAACCCTCTGCTAATGACCTGGAGCTTCTGTCACATAGCTGCAGAATGGAAGGGATGGGAGAGATGACAGAATTAGCTAGTTTATTCTTGTCGCCACTTAAGTTTCCCCCGCGCTGCCCAGACGGTTTCTCCCATGACTTGTAAACACACCACAACAGCAGCTGACTTCTGTGTTTAAAAAACTACGCTCAGAATTCCAATTAACTACAGTTTGTCATCAGGACAGCAACGCCATCGCTGTGCAACAACACGCCGTAACGCAAGCCTATTGTAAACCCGGCTGCTTAAGCCACCCACCACGGTGGCAGCGGAACATGAACAACGAAGCACCTGGGTGGTATCGCTGAGAGACACAGCCAGAGCCTTGGCTCTCCAGCCTGTCAAAGCCAACATCGGGACCCCAGCAGTTCAACGAGCTTTCTGGGCCCTTCGAGTACTCGGTGTACTTACTGCAGCGCTGCTCTTGCTAAGTCATGTGGCATAAGATCCGTGTACCTGGAAGTTAAAGAGGAGAGACGGACACTTAGGAGCATCAGAAAACGAGAGAGGTGTCTGCTGCTCTAAGCGGACGTCAGGACCCAAGAAGTGGTGACACACCTGGAACGCCCCACTGCACTGATAGCCAAACACGTAATTCCCTGGGTGGTGGAGACTGTGTGTGTATGGGTCAGCATGCAACCGCTGTACTAAAACCAGACAAGCAGCAGTAACAGAATAAAGAAATGCCCTACCCCGCCTAGGGGTTCGGTCCGGTTCTAACTCAGCTGGGAACGTGGTGCCAGCAAGAGTCTACAGCAGATTCTCCGCACCCACCCCGTCAGTTCTGGACGACTCTGCTTTATCTGCTACAGGTTCACCAACAGCTCGCTGCGTGCAGCATAAACCCTCGCTCTCCTCAGAAGCCAACCGCAGGGGCAATCTTCAAACCATGGGTTTTCATCAGGTGGAACAACCACAGCAGCCTAACTCCCTGCCGCGTCAGGACTTTCAGGCATTAGCACAACTACACTGAAACAAAGGAGTAAGCCAACTGTTTTTCAGAGAAAGACTCTCCTCTTAACCGAGTCAGCACGCATTTCCTCGTTATTTCATACTTACGTGGTGCCAGACTGCAAAAATGGAATACGGACGCCCTCTACCACAACGATGTTCTTCACACCGCTTTTGGTTAAGGTCTTCTTACTCTTAGGCTGGACTGCTAAGGGAGAAGAGACACTTACCAAAAACACCAACAAGCTTCAACTCAGCTTCTGCTTAAATTACCAGAAAACTAGGGCAATTGTTCTCTTTTGGTGCCCGAGTGAAAGGCAGAGCAGGTGGGACACCAACCGGGCTCTAATCTTGTCTCTAGTTAATCATGTGATTTGTGAAAAATGGTTTAACAACTCAGCACTTCCCCCATCGGCAGAGATTCACCTAGAGCTCCACTGAGGGAGCGGCACGGCCGGGAGTAAAGGCACATAGGTCCCAGTCTCCATTACCACTGACAAGAACGCTGCAGGAGGAGGCACCTCTGAAACTGCTGCACCGCTGGGAATATGAATGAGGCAGCTCAAATTCAAAGCCTGAGTAGGATCTCGTATGGGCTCTCACTTGGGGAGCAGCAAGGAGTGCAAACAGCAACCCACCTTCACAGTAACTGCCCACTGTGAAGGCAGAGTGTTGGGGGTTGGAAGGGACCTCTGGAGATCATCCAGTCCAACCCCCTGCCAGAGCAGGATCCCCCAGAGCAGATCACACAGGAACAAGTCCAGGCGGCTTTGGAAAGTCTCCAGGGAAGGAGACTCCCCCCTCTCTGGGCAGCCTGTCCCAGGGCTCTGTCACCCTAACTCGCACTCCCATAGACGAGCCGTAGCAAGAAGAGGGCGCAGAGCTGCTGTGGGTAACTCGCTACTTCTGCGTAAGGTGTCAGAGCATCTCAGGCTCAAGGCAGAGCATGTCACGACACAGTATCGTTCAACAGGCCACTGTCAGAGCTCCTCGGCGACGATGAGAATTTCCTAACGTGATCAGGCCTGCAAATCCTTAACGAGCATCTACAGCAACATGGGGGCAGCTCCTTTTACGAGCCAGAAAAGGACAAAGGCTCGCAAAAGCAGATTAAGCCCGGCTAAACACTGTGCTCGAGCAGGCTGCAGGATGAAACCCCAGCACTGTTCTGGGGTTACATAAGGCGCTCTGCGTAAACCCAAGGAGATGAGGGGGAGCTGCTGTCTAGGCCAGTTTCCAAAATCCAGGCAGCTCAAAGCATTACAGCCACCTGAGCAACCCCCCATAATGAATCCCAGAATGCCCCAACGGCTCAGCAAGGGCCATAGCTAAAATCCCACGTAACGCTGCGTGCTCAGCGGCTCCACCGAGACCGGAGCCCTCTGACCGGTCTCGCTGGACTTCAGAGCCAATTCCACAAGCGTCTCCTGGTCAGGGACAATCCCCTCCCCTCTGGGCAAGCCATCTGGCTGTGCCCGGGCAGCTTCTAAACCCCTTTAGGCTCTAGAAATAGCAATCTGTCAGGTGACGACGTGGCGTGAGCTCTGGACCGGGCAGGGCTGCGGGGGGCATGCGGAGGCTGGGAGGACTCTGCTGCGAGCCGCGGTTTGCCTGTGCTTTTACGCGTTTGCAGCTCCTGAGGGGCACACCAAGCAGAGCCATCTGCACTGCGTTTCTCAGATTCACGTCGAATAAGACTCTGGAAAAGGGAGGCGGCTTCAAAAAGTCTTTCAGAGCACAGATGCACCGAGAATCCCGGTGTTTTCACTTTACCTGCGGCTTGTAACTGTGAAGAGCAGCCGAGCGATCGAGCGACTGAAAAACAAGAAATTCACAAAAACAGGGTCTGTCCAACCTGCAGGGTTAAAACATTTCTCGTTTCTGTGAGGACTGTTAAACAAAGAAGATAATGTCACACTAAGACAACCGCACCTGAACACCCGTGAGGTGATTTTCAGTTGACTGTTCATAAGAGCGACGCGGTTCACGTTACCCGTTAACGGGAGATTCCGCCCACACGCGATGGGGGAAGGGACCAATACGGCAACAACGGAATCAGTCATTTAAAAAAACAACATTGTCAAGGGTTTTTAAGATGCCAACGGCACAAAGATTCAGGCACAAGCGCCCACTCCAAACCCAACTCTCGAACCAGAACTTTATGACCGAGTCAAGCTTTCAGTAACTGTAAAGACACTTACAGGCCCTGGCAGCCCACGCTGAGGAAGCCGGGAGGTGTCTGATGGCGTGGGTCAGCATGGAACTCATTTTGCTATCTAGAGAGGTGGAGAGAGACTGATATTAGTCCAATCTGGTCTATTTGCACCGATTTCAGGGTAAGCGATCCGCCTGCCTCCCGCAGAGCCAAAAAAGCGAAGAAGCAGGAGACGCTCCGAGGGCGGCAGCACAGGGAATGACTTCCTATTACCCTTTTTGAACAGCATCTAACACACGAGGAGCCTGGCTTACGACTGCGGCCTGCAAACGTCCCTGCAAGTAAATACTCGCCTCCCCAGTGACCCAGCACTGTACTAACAGCAGCCGACGCAGCTTTCGATTCTCCTCCCAGTAACTGTCCCATCACTTCCCCACTGGAAAATTGTCCCAGCGCCCAGCCAGTCGCGCTGGCAGCGTGACTCTCCTTGGCACGGCTTCGTGCTGCCACCCCTCGTTTTAACTGTTGACGCTAACCTCGGTAACATCCGTTGCGTACCCTCATGGGAAGCTGACACAATATGGCACCCATTACCCCCAAAAACTTCCTCTGTAGCTTTCCCAAAGCTCATTCCAAAACAGGATTTCCCTACAAACAAATCCTCACCTGCGGGTTTTTTATTGCTCAGGGCAAAAACCAGTCCCCGCAGCTCCAGCTCTTTAGCTGCTTCACCTTACCCTGTCACGATTCCAGCGTTCAAGCTAACACCATCCTCTCTCCCAAATACACACGTTGCGGGGTTAGAGAAATGCTTGCCGTCCCAAGCCCAGCACGCTCAGGTACAGCAGCTCCCTACAGCTCCTCAACACTCAGCGTAAGCTGCCAGCCACCCCCTTCCATGTTTACAACCCACACAGCCTTCCTCATTCCCCAGCCCGGCTACACCGGCACACCCCACAACCCAAACCTAGGTGCCTCATGTCAATAAGGGCCCAGAAGGACCCCCAGCATCCTTCTCTGCGTGGTCTCTCGTGCTCTCCCGTGTGCCGAGCTCCCTCCTCACATCTCCCCGAAGCCTTTCTCCAGATCTTCTCGCCCAACTGACAAACCGGCTCCTCTCCAGGCACCCAAACCGGACCCACGCCCTGCACGCTGCCCAGCCGCTCCCCTCCCAACGCCCCCCCCCCGCCCTCACAACACGCGCTATGCCCCACCTTCTGAGCGCCAGCTGCACCCCAGCGGGGCACCCCAACACACCATCAGTCTGGCCACAGCTCCTCCCAGAGCCCCCTTCCTCTCCCCACACCCCCACCCCGACCCTTGTACACACCGCTGCACCTTTCAAGGACACGCGCACGCCGCACACCCACCCCGTGGACTCGGCGTACACAAGCTACACCCCCCCACACACACACCCGCTTCTCTCGCGCCTCCCCAAACAGCCCCACACCCCCAAACACCCCTCTCCCCAGCACTCCACACCCACTCCTCACCCCACGCACAACTCGGGACCGCTACGACCCACTCCTCGACCACACACGCGCCCCGCACGGACACCTCTCCCCCCCCCCCCCCCTTAGGTACTCACGGGGCTGCACTCACCCCACCACACCCCCCAAAACCAAGCAACTTCCCTCCCCCCGCCCCATCCGGGACCGACCGACGAACGCGCAGCCCCCCGCCACCCCCCCGGGCCACCCGCGCACCTCCGCCCGCGCGCAGCACCGCCCCGCACTGCCGCCGCCACCGCCCGCCGCGCCGCCACTCAGGAAGGACCCCCCCACTCCCCTCACACCCCGCTGGGCTGCCCTAACTCCCGCCTGAGCGACGCCGCCCGTTCCGCAGCCACTTCCTGCGTCCTCCCGTCGCCCCCAGCCCGTCGCTCCCACTCTGTCTGGAGCAGAATCCTCCGCGAGCCCGCGGTGAGGTGGGAAGGAGGAGGGAAGCGGGAGCCGGCGGCGGCGGAGCAGACAGGCAGCAGCGCGGGCAGCCGCGGGCGGGGCGGGGCGGGAGGGGCTGGAGTGGCCGAGCCCCCGGGCGGCCTCTCCCTCATTCGACCTCGCGCGCAGCAAAGATGGCGGCGGCGGTGCGCGCTATCGGCAGCTTGGGCCGCTTCACGGCCGCCACCAAGTACAGCCCGGCCCGTCGCCCTCCGCCCGCGGGTGAGCCCGAGCCTCCGGGGCAGCGGCGGCGGCTGCCTCCTGCGCGGGGCGGGTGGATGGGGGGCAGGTGCGGCGGCGGCGCTGGTGGGATGGGCGCGGTTTGCCCGGGTTGGGTGGAGGGATCCTGGCGTGAGCGTGTCCCCCCGGGCGCTGTGCCCACGCGTGAGGGTGTTGCGAGGGTCGGTGAGGAGCAGGGTGTCGCGGAGGGGGTCCCCGGGCGGTGTGGCCTGGTGTGTCACCGTGGCGGCTGTGAAGAACGGGGTGTTCCCGTGGCAGGGTCTCTGGGGAAGGGGGTGGGGGCCGTCCCCGGGGGAGCTGTGGGGTGGGGGGCTGCTGTCCCGTGCGAGGGTGTTGTCCCCACGGGCCGTGAATGTCACAGGGGAATCCCTGACATGTCCCTACACCACCTTCCCCAGGTTTCCCCAGGGCAGGGGTCTGTGTTTCTGTGCCCTGGGGGGACCGGGGTGGGTGTACCCCCACGGGGGAGCTGGTCCCATGCCGGTCCCCGGGTCAAGCTGAGCCACGGTCCCTGTGTCCGTGCACACTTGGGGAATCCATGTATGGCTCTGGGGGTCCCTGTGACCCTGCACTGGAGAGGGGACGCTCCAGGCAGGATTATCCTCAGCATGTGAGCTCATCCACAGGGAGAGGGTGTCCTCGTGTCCTTACGCGTGTGTCCCCAGTGCGGTCCTCATGTCCTTGGACATCTGGATCCTGGGGCTGTCCTCCAGGCCCACGGGTGTGTGTGGGGAAGGGGTATGCCCGCATGGGTGAGGAGAATGCCCCCAGGTGTGTTAGCGTCTCCGGGTGCCCCACGATCTGTCTTTACTTTGGCATACGGACGTCTCAGCCGTTGGCCAATGCTCTGTTGCAATCTGCCAAGCCAGGCAGCGTCTGCAGCGCTGCGTCGCGGTGCCTCCTCGCGGAGCTGCCGAAGCGAGGAGTCACCAGCTGCCCCTGGGAAGGCCGAGGAGCAAGGAATTACAAGCTGGTTCTTATCTGAGTGCCTTGAAGGGTCTGGTACTGATGTCCACCTGAAATCTTGCAGCATTTCCTTTAAACGTAACACTGAGGCTCACTGTTGGAGCGAATTTGTACGTGCTCCGGGAGCAGGGTGCTGCGATGGATCACGAGCAGAACCGTGGTGACCCCAGCCATCACTCAGGCTGTCTTTGGTGGATTTCTTGTTACAGCTGGCAGTATTCTCCATCACAGAGTCCTGGAGCGGCTCTGAGGACACTGTGATTAAGAGTGTTGTTCTGCCATAACCAAGTGTTTGTTAAACTGGATGCGGACCTCGCCAGGGCAGGCCAAAAAGCAGGTAGACAACAGTGCAAGCTTGAGAGCCGGCTGTACCTGCTGGGCCTCGTGCCGTGTGCTAGCAGGTTCCCAGAGGGGATAGGAAAGCTCGGCTTATTTCCCATCTCGCGGCTGCAGTTGGGCGTTCTGTGCCATCCACTCCCAGGTACGGGCTGGAAGCGTGGGCGGTTGTCGTCCTGAGCTTCAGCTGCTTCGCTTTGCCGGTGCTTGGCTTGCTCCAGGACCGCGGGAAGGCTTTGCTCCTGAACCATCCATGGAGGCTGTTCCCACTTCAAGTGGCGGGCCACGTCTGGGTGAGTGGAAGGGCGGGAAGGGGAAGTGCTGGACAGCTGAGGACATAAGAGAAAAGAGAAAAGTGGGAAGAAACAGGTGCCGGCTAGAGTGTGTGGAAGGGGTGTTCTCTGCTGCATCCAAGTTCTTGGCAAGGTCCTGAGAACAACTGCCTGGAGTGTTGGTGTCTCCTTCTCTAAGATGGTCTTTTAATTGGAGTGAGTAAAATAGGGATAACGGCATCGGTATTTGGAGCTTTTCATTCTAGAGTGAACATTAGTGAAGCGGCAGAAGCGAACATCCGGCCTGCTGCCGCTTCCATCAGCGCTTTGAAGGAGGGTTTTTCTGGCTCCGATCTCGGCAAGTTACCGTCGTGCTGCTGAAGGAGTCGGCACCTGGAGCAGGTGTGCTGTGACTGTGACCAAGTAAACCTGGTTTTACTTTTAGACCTGTTTTCCACAAACATCCTGGGCTCTCAAAAAAAATACTTTCAGGCCAAAGAAACCTCACGCCAATCTCGAGAAGTCCCTTCCAACCCCTAACATCTGAATCTGTAAATATTAAGCAGCTGCGGTGACAGTAGCTTTCCCGAAAGAGGTTAGATAAAAATGGGGTGAGATTTGTTTAGTCGTGCCCTTGGTTTTTCCTCCTTCGTATCTTTTGTTTTGCTAGAACTGAAAGGCACAGTGGAATCCGAGGTTTAAGGTTCTCGTGGAAGCGGTCTGTGTGGGGACTGATGTGAAAGAGGAAAGCAGGTTAGACCACAGAAAGAGGGGGAAAAAAGTTAATGAATCCATTCACCCTGTACTTTTAATTGAGCTTGTGTGTTTCGCATGCGATGAGTTTTAACTACGTAGTCAGTGCTTTGCTTTCGGAGTGCTTTTAAGTGTTGGAGAGTTAAAATCGCAGAGCTGTGTGGCTTTTACCGAGTTAAAATGCTGCTGCGGGGCTTTCATCGAGTGGAAAGCACATCGTGTTCTGCTGAGGAGCATCTGTCAGCAGAGAAATTGTTGTCGGGCCCCGCTTGGTTTTGTGGGAGATGAGCACTTAGCTTCAGGACTGCCTGCCTTCAGCACACCGACCGCTTAGGGCAGTTCACGTTGGCCAGGGCAGTCGCAATCTGGGGGTTGTCCTGGCCCAAAAAGTACTTGGAAGGAGCTTTGGAGTGGAAACCAGTTGGCTCTTTGTTTATGAAATGGTGTTGTGGGCACATGACACGCACACGCAAACCTGTCTGCCGGGACAGGCTGACACTGAATTTCCAGCCCCACAGCCTCCTGCCCTGTATCCTCTGCTCAGGGAATGGAGGGCAAAGGTCAGTCCCTGCTGCCAGCGCCGGAGACAAAGTGGAAAGAGGGGCAAAGTGCAGCAGAGCTGCAACCCCGTGTCACGGGGCTGCGGGGAGGGGGAAACACCTGTTGGTGAGGTGCAGGTTGAGGTTTTGGGGTTGTTCTCCCTGGAGTTTCTGCCTTCTTGCTGCTGGGAATGGGAAAGTTTCATTCCTGAACATCTTATCAGCATTGAGCTGTAAACCTCCCCTGGTTCCCTGCCTCCCTTCCAGGCGGTAGCTGGGCTTAAGGAGTAAGGCTTTTACTAGGTTTCAGACCTCAGACTCACAGCACGGTTTGGGTTGGAGGGACCTTGAAGCCCATCCAGTGTCCCTCCTGCCAGGGCCAGGGACACCCTCCACTAGCCCAGGTTGCTCCAAGCCTCATCCAGCCTGGCCTTGGACACTGCCAGGGATGGGGCAGCCACAGCTTCTCTGGGCAACCTGTCCCAGGGCCTCCCCACCCTCTGCGGGAAGAATTCCTTCCTGATGGCCCATCTCAATCTCCCTCTTTCCATTTAAACCCGTCACCCCTTGTCCTGTCACTCCCTGCCCTTGGAAAAAGCCCCCCAAGCTTTCTTGTACCCCCCCAGGCACTGGAAGGGGCTCTAAGGTCTCCCTGAAGCCTTCCCTTCTCCAGGCTGAACCCCCCAACTCTCCCAGCCTGTCCCCATGGCAGAGGGGCTCCAGCCCTCGCAGCATCTCCGTGGCCTCCTCTGGCCTCGCTCCAACAGCTCCGTGTCCTCCTGCTGTTGGGGGCCCCAGAGCTGGAGGCAGAACTGCAGGGGGGGTCTCCGCAGAGCGGAGCAGAGGGGCAGAATCCCCTCCCTGGCCCTGCTGGCCATGCTGCTCTGGATCCAGCCCAGGATCCGGTTGGCTTTCTGGGCTCCAGCACACACGGCCGGCTCATGGCCAGCTCCTCGCCCACCTAAAGCAGCTTTGGCAGCGATTCAGCCTAGATCTGCTCTGGAGGATCCTCTCAGGAAAGATCAAGGTCACTTGAATAGTGCTGAGCTTCATTCGTGTAGTGAGAGGTCAGCAGGCCAAATACAATTTCTCAGCAGAAAAAGGGGAATCTGGGATTTATGAGTCAGAAAAACGGCGTTTTGCTTGTGGGCAGAACTTGTTCGTAGCGTGGTCCAAGTTTTCTGGGTGCTTTGAAACACAAGTTTTTCTGTGTGCTTCTATATGTCATCAGTAGAGGTGGATCGAGTGTTTTGTTGACAGATGGAGGTGAGAATGACTGTTTTGTGCGCTCTTCTTTTGGCTCAAGAGATACACACACCTTCAGATCTGTTAAATAATATTTGGGGTGGCACCGTTCACTGCCCAAATAGTGTGTTTTTGCAGGAATGTTCTATGCTGGGCTTGCAGAGAAGCTAACTTGCAGGATTGAAACCCTCCGAAGTCCAGCAAGCGTTAGCGTGTGAAGGAGGCTTGAGCTGTGGGTACTAAAAGCAAAACGCCCCCTGTGCCGCCCGCTGCGTCGCTTGTCAGCTCTTGGGGAAGGAGGCTTTGACTGATTTATGGTTCTGCCCTCCGTTTGCCGTTGCTGGTGTCGGAAGCCGCGGTGGCACCTGCGCTGTGAAGGTCACTTCAGTAGCGTGGAGTCTGCTGGACTCTGGTGGTGGCAGCTCAAGCCGTCAGGGAAGGAACCGGCTCGTGTGCGGCATATCCCGCAGATGGGGGGAGGTGGGAGGACGCGTTGGCAAAGGACAGTTAAGCTGAGACTGCTGAGAATTCCTTTAATATCTACATCTTGTCTCTAGGTTATGCTTGCCGTAACATCTCCGCCTCCGCCGCTCTTCAGAGTAAGTGCAAAGCTTTTCGATGAGCGTTCGTTTTCTTGAAATCCGCTGAGCATAAGCTGATGACAGGTTTCTGTTTCCAGCTAGAACCCACGTGAGCTATGATATCAAAGGAGACGTCGCCGTTGTACGCTTCAACACACCAAATTCCAAGGTACGGGTTGAGCTGGCTGTGGTTTGGAGGCATGTCCATGGAAATGGCAGGAATAGCAGTTGTATGGAGAAGGCATCGGAAATTCTGATTTCACGGAATCCCAGCACAGTTTGGGTGGGAAGGGACTCTAAAGCCTCCCCCAGTGCCACCCCCTGCCCATGGGCAGGGACACCTTCCATAGACCAGGTTGCTCCCAGCCTCATCCAGCCTGGCCTTGGACACTGCCAGGGATGGGGCAGCCACAGCTTCTCTGGGCAACCTGTCCCAGTGCCCCCAACCCTCTGCGGGAAGAATTCCTTCCTGATGTCCCATCTCAATCTCCCTCTTTCCATTTAAACCCGTTACCCCTTGTCCTGTCACTCCCTGCCCTTGGAAAAAGCCCCCCCAGTTTTCTTGTACCCCCCAGGCACTGGAAGGGGCTCTAAGGTCTCCCCAGAGCCTTCCCTTCTCCAGGCTGAACCCCCCAACTCCCCCAGCCTGTCCCCATGGCAGAGGGGCTCCAGCCCTCGCAGCATCTCCGGGGCCTCCTCTGGCCTCGCTCCAACAGCTCCGTGTCCTCCTGCTGTTGGGGGCTCCAGAGCTGGAGGCAGAACTGCAGGGGGGGTCTCCCCAGAGTGGAGCAGAGGGGCAGAATCCCCTCCCTTGCCCTGCTGGCCACATTCTCACCTGATGAATTAAAGAATTAAATTGATTTTAAGGCTAAGACGTTTCCAAACCTGCAGCCTTTCACACTGCCAGCAAAGTAGAAATAGGAAAATGAGCTCTTGAGTATCTGAAAATGCCTCGTGGAAATATTTTGTGTGTACTAAGCTAACTTGTTTCTTTCAGTGGCACAAGATACAGCTAAATCTTACTAAATTCTTGGCTTCAAGGTGGTTAAGGAGAGTGTCTATTATATGTTTAAAAAAACCCCTAGCTTAGGATCTCATAAAAAATCTCAGTTGGAGGTCACAAACCCACTGTTAGCAAGGTTAAGTTGGAACCTCTTAGTAAGAGATCACTAGATGACCTGCAGGGTTTCATCTGGGTTTTTTCTTTTCCTTGCTGTGTCGTGACGCGAGATGAACTCAGATTTACAGCAATTCTGGGCCCAGTTTGAAGCCTTGTAATTGTGCCAAGCCATGGTCTGGCTGTTGGGTGAATTCCTGCATGCTCTAGTCCTTTTCTTTTCAGAAAGCAAAACTTGAAAGGCTGTAGAGCTGCTGCTCCTGCTTGGAAAAATCTCCTTAAACCTACCATTGGCTTTGGCTTTTTGTCGTCAGTCTGTTTTCTGATGATACGGTGCCTCTGGTGTTTCATCGGAGGTTAAACTTCTCTGTCTGCTGGGCTCCCTGTTTACTGCGTGTTTGCTGCCTTCAGGTGAACACTCTGTCCAGACAGTTGAACTCGGAGTTTACGGATGTGATGAATGAGATCTGGGCCAATGAAGCTGTCAAAAGTGCCGTCCTCATCTCCTCGAAGCCAGGCTCTTTCATTGCTGGAGCAGATATCGAGTGAGTACGGGGAAGTTAACGCTGATGGAGCTTTCCCTGAAGTCCTGGATCCAGAGCCAGGGGTCTGGTGCGCTGTGAAGTCCGAGCAGCATCTCCCACGTCTCCCTAGGGGTGAGGCAGAGGCTAGGAATGAAATCCATGTGTAGAGGATGCCTGACTTGTTCCAGTGAAGTTAGGACCTTGATAAAAGAGGAACACGGCTAGTATTAAACCCCGTTTGGCTGTAACGCTTGGTCACTCCTTCCTGCGTGCTGGGGTGTGCAGCCAAGGAAGCCCTTCCTGGCTCCGGTGTGAGCAGTATCCTTTGGTCTGGGACACAACAAGAGCGGATAATTTACATGCAGGACTTCATTTCAGCTGGGTTGGAGTGCCTGGCTGCCTGCCAGCGTGGCCCCTCGGTGAGGCAGGATTTGGCACTCTGCCCCACGGAGCATCTGAGCAGCCTCCTGGGTGCTTCGGCTTTTGCGGTGTGTGGGACAACCCGTGTGGGTGCTCTCACTGGGATCCAGAGTGCCGTTGGCTCCTGGTCCCGACATCAGGAAGGGCAGAATAGTTGTTTAAAGACATGAAAAGCCAGAAAGCCCCAAGGCAAGAAAGTGAGTTACAGGCTCTTCAAAACCTTGTTGCCCTTTTGGCTGGGTTTATTCAGGGGCAGAGACTTGCTGTACCTTGCGGTGGGAAGGAGGGAGCAGCTAGAGCTGGTGCACACAGCAAAAGGACAGGCTGTGTTGGAGGTGCCCGCGCGTCTCAACGCGACAAGCCTCCTGAATCGCGCCGGCCTGGCAAACCCCGCTACCCTCCGGGAGAATAATTGGCACTGGGAGTCTCTAATTGGCAAAGCACAACATCGGAGCGCTAGCCATCTGCTCCTCTAAAAAGTGATCCTGGGCTCTCCCCTCCGCCTTCCTGGCAAGTGCTTTGAGGCTTCCTATGACCCTTCCTCCTCTCCCCCAAAGGCTTTCAGAGCTCTGACACAAGGAAACTCATTCACTGCCCGCGGCGCAGGCCGGTGTCAGCGTGCGGTGACTTCACCCGCTGAATTTAGTAGTCTTCCTGCGTTGTCTGTTAATCTCAGGGTGGAGGACTAAATAGCTTTTGCCTGTCTGTCAGTCACTGGAGCTTTGTGGGAAAAGGGGAACAAACTCCTACAGGAACTCTCCTTTTACTGCTGTTTTCTCAATGCTTTCCCAATTCTCATCAGCCTTTTTGCTTCGCTGCAGCATGATTGAAGCCTGCAAGACTTCTCAGGAAGTGACTCAGCTCTCTCAGGAAGGACAGAAGATGCTAGAAAAAATTGAGCAGTCTCCAAAGCCCGTAGTTGCTGCCATCAGTGGCTCCTGCCTGGGAGGAGGACTGGAGGTATTGAACAATCCAGCGGTGGGAGTTGATAGCGCTGGGTTTCTAAACTAGCCCAGCGATGCCTGCAGCACTGCTGACTGCGAGAGGGATTTGAGACCTGACGTGGGTTCGTTGCATCCATTCGGATGAGCGTGTGGCAAGCTAACGGCTTGGTTGTGCCTGAGGGCTCTGCCGCGCTAATTTTTCTGTGAAAGACAGCTAATCAAATACGAATCTGTGTGGGCCAGGCTAATATTTAGATGAGAGCGTCTCAGGGAAAACCGGCTGTTGCCAGCAAGCGTTGGATCTGGACAAATGCCGCTGGCAGAACCCGGGCTGGAAATTGCTGCTTTTCAGATGAACTGAGTCTCGTATCCCAGCAACTTCTGCTCTTTCAAAGGTGCTTGTGAGAGGGGAGAGTGTGGGGACCCCGGCCAGGCTCCACCCCGCCCTGCATGCTCTGCACCGGCGCTCGCCGCTTCAGCTGCGTGCAGCGTTTGCTTCCTGATCCCCGTTTAGGATTTTGTAAACTGCAAGACCCTGGTAATTCCTGAAGCAAAGTTGTTACCAGAACAGAGTAACCCGTGAGAACGGAGTCTCTTGCGCGCTGGTTTCTCAAGCAGTTACAGCTGCTTACGCGCAGCGTGGTGACAGATCTGGGTCCAGTGGCGAACCGAGTATCGTGGCTGATCTGTGAAGGGCACCGTGCCCTCGGCATAGGGAACAAATTCAGCCCTTGGTGGTCTGGATGAGATTTTAAAATGGCTTGGCTCACGTTGGTAGCTTCGTGTTCACCTCGTAGCTGCGTGCTGCCGTCTGCCCCGCGTGCGCTGCTCTTGCTGAAAGGAGCCATCAGTTGACCACAGAGGGAATTTGGGCAGTTGAATCAGGGAGTTCTCGTAGGGTTGAGAAGAAAGCCAGGGCAACGTGTAGAAGAGACGTTTGTTATGGATGCCCAGTTCTTCTGTGGTCTTGCACCTTCAGTTTTCTCTTCCTTTTTTTAAGGTTGCCATTGCCTGTCACTACAGAATAGCAACAAAGGACAAGAAAACAATTTTGGGAACACCTGAAGTGTTACTGGGTCTCCTGCCAGGGGCAGGGGGTACTCAGAGGCTACCAAAGATGGTAAGTAAGAGGAAAACTTAACTCCATAGCCCCTTCTGCATGGCACGCTCCCATTCTGAAACCCCCTTTCTGCCCTTCCAGGTGGGACTTCCTGCTGCCTTTGATATGATGCTGACCGGAAGGAACATCCGTGCAGACAGAGCAAAGAAGATGGGTCTGGTTGACCAGCTGGTAGACCCACTAGGTCAGACATGATGCTTCTCAGTTCCTTGATGTGCTGTCTCTCAGTTAACCACTCCACCTTACTGAAATGAGCGGAGAAGGGAGTGATGCAGCCGTCAGTCTAGTGGGGGTAGAGCATGTGGACTGCAAAGCCTTTCGCGTGCTCTGCAGTGCCGTTGCCATTCCCACCTTAGAAGCATGTGCACGGGGACCTTGAAATGTCAGGCTCCTGCTAAAGCTGAGTAGGGAAAGGTTAGCATAGAGGGCAGGCCCGCTGGCTCTCTTGCATAAGCTAATTATACAGATAAGAACCTGCATTCCTCATTTATCATGTCAGAGGGACAGATTGCAGCCCGTAATGAAAGGAGAATAGATGACCACGGCCTCCGTTTCAGCAGCCCACAGATGTTAATCTCTGTGACAAGATCTTGAGGAGACACCAACCCCCACAGCTTAGGCGCTGGGAATTCATAGACTCACAGAATGGTTTGAGCTGGAAGGGACCATAAAGATCATCCAGTTCCAACGCCCCTGCCATGGGCAGGGACACCATCCACTAGACCAGGTTGCTCCAAGCCTCATCCAGCCTGGCCTTGGACACTCCCAGGGATGGGGCAGCCACAGCTTCTCTGGGCAACCTGACCCAGTGCCTCCCCACTCTCTCCAGGAAGAATCCCTTCCTGATGTCCCATCTCAATCTCCCTCTTTCCATTTAAATCCATTACCCCTTGTCCTGTCACTCCCTGCCCTAGGCACCCCCCCACCCCGGTTTTCTTGTAGCCCCCCAGGCACTGAGGGGGCTCTGAACTCTCCCCGAAGCCTTCCCTTCTCCAGGCTGAACCCCCCAACTCCCCCAGCCTGTCCCCATGGCAGAGGGGCTCCAGCCCTTGGAGCATCTCTGTGGCCTCCTCTGGCCTCACTCCAACAGCTCCGTGTCCTCCTGCTGTTGGGGGCCCCAGAACTGGAGGCAGAACTGCAGGGTGGTCTCCCCAGAGCAGAGCAGAGGGGCAGAATCCCCCCCCTTGCCCCCCTGGCCACGCTGCTCTGGATCCAGCCCAGGATCTGGTTGGCTTTCTGGGCTCCAGCACACACGGCTGGCTCATGGCTCATGGCTCCTCGCCCCCAGCACCCCCAAACCCTTCTCCTCAGGGCTGTTCCCAATCCATTCTCTGCCCAGCCTGTCCTTGTGCTTTGCAGTTGGGAGCTGGGAATTGCCAGCTGACTTCAAGCTGGATGCAGAAGTTCCTTGCAAACTGCAGACCAAATTGCCATTCCAAGTGCTGAGTGGGCTTCACCCCTCTACACGGGCTTAAATGGGAATTGCCTCTTAAGAGCCAGCACATGGGGCTTTTTACACTGATGATTACACTGTCATGCTTGAAGGAAACCTTAACATTCTGAAGAGCTGTTTGGGATCCCAGCTCAGCCCAGATAAGCACGTAGGAGGGACACAAAACCCCAAACACACGCAAGCGTTCGCGGCGTTCCTCCTTCGCTCGCATCGCAGCTGGTGCCAGAAGGCTTTCCGCCGAGAGTTCTCAACGGCTGGGCAAAAGCGGCTGCATCTGGGGTGATGGTTTAACTGATCAGAGAAAGCCTTGAAGGAGAGAGATGGCATTAATCAGGAGGCAGTTTCATGGGCTGCAATCGGTTCCCCTTCGGTGGGGAGCTCGACAGCGTTCGTTTAATCTATTTACTGTTGTGCCCAGATCTAATTCAGGCCTGTGCCTTTCACACAAGAAAACAGAAGTGAGTCACCAGCTTGGGGCTGCGGGGTTAGGGCACTCCAGAACGTTGCGAGGTAACCACAAGGAATGTCGGTGGGTTTGACCACCTTGCCTGAATAGTTCTCGTCGCTCAGACTTACAGCGGTTTTTTTCAGTTGTAGTAAACCTCCAGCGCTTGTTGGTGTTGAACACCCCAACTAAGGGAGGGGGATGCTTGCCTCTTGTAGCACATCAGGTCGCTGAAGCTGAAGGTCTCAGACGCGTTGCCTTGAAGTGGTGGGAAGAGAATTTGGAAGCTGGTAGGGTTTGAGCTCAGAAATTCCAAATACTCTCACATTTCCAGTACTCTCAAATCCACTGGGCATTGCTGGAATGCAGCAGCTCTGGGTTACGTTTTCTGGGCTGCCTGCAAAATGAGCTATGTTGGGTTTGGACTGTTCTCCTCTAGGCTGGCTCTGACGTACTGCCCGTCTCGCTCCTACGAGTGATGTTCCCAACAGTGAGCTGTCACGAGCTGGTGTACATGCTCCTTTAGTTGTTTCTTGCCCAGAGACCCTGCAGCAGGCAGCAGCATCTGGGGTCTGCTGAGGATACACTCACAAAGAGAGGTGAAACCTTAAAGTTGAAGAGCTCAGCTTTTGGTGGGGGGAGAGAGATCAGTGAGAGGTGAAAGAGGAGAGGGTTTCTGGTAGGGTTTTGATCTTTTAACTGCCTCCCCTGTCAGGGAGGAGTTGTCTGCTGTGGTGTTTCCTTAGATCTGAGGGTCTGTGCGGCATCTGCGTGGGGTTGGAGCAGTTTATGGCGCAGGGTAACAAGGTTGCCCGGAGTTGTAACCCCCTCAGGTTGGTTCTGCTAGTTCAGAGGGCGGCGTGAGGCTGCACGTTTAGCTGCACGCTCCTGCACTGTGCAGAGTCACTGGGCATTGCTCTTTCATTAATGACTCATTGTATTTGCCTCCAGGGACTTAACCCAAGTGCCTTTTCACACCATAGGCATCCTCCTGTACTGCTGATACAAGCCCTGTGCTTGCACATGGTGCAACCCACCCTCAGAGGTTGCTAAAACTCATTTTGTGGTAGCCTTGCTTCATTGTTTGTGGGACAGCTTTAAGTTAGCACGGGTAGGACGCGAGAAGGATGGCTCACGACCTGAACCCTAGCTGGGTATTGCTGCCTGTGGCTCTGGCTAACGCAACCGAGAGATTTCCTGCACCCAAGGTGAAGGTTTCATTGGCATCACAGGACAGTTTGGGTTGGAAGGGACCTTAAAGCCCACCCAGTGCCACCCCCTGCCATGGGCAGGGACACCTTCCACTAGACCAGGTTGCTCCAAGCCTCATCCAGCCTGGCCTTGGACACTCCCAGGGATGGGGCAGCCACAGCTTCCCTGGGCAACCTGTCCCAGTGCTCCCCACCCTCTCTGGGAAGAATTCCTTCCTGATGGCCCATCTCAATCTCCCTCTTTCCGTTTAAACCCATCACCCCTTGTCCTGTCACTCCCTGCCCTGGTAAAAAGTCACCCCCAGCTTGGCTCCAGCACAGGACACGGTGCTTCAGAACTGCTGTCTGTGTGTTTAATAGCAACGGGGTTGGTACACGTCAGCTGTGCAGGCGTACGGTACCACATACAGGAGGGGTGCAGCAAGAGGGAGGGGAGGCAGAACAGTGCAGTTCTTGCAGTTATGGCAAGGAAAAGGTTGAGGAGTAAAGGGCAGTTTGTAACGAGATGGTCAGGCACTGAAACAGGGCCAGAGAGGTGGTGGGACCTCCAGCCTTGGGACTGGTGAGGCAGCACCTCGGATCCTGGGGTCAGTTTGGGCCCCTCACTGCAAGACAGTCCCTGAGGGGCTGGAGCGTGTCCGGAGAAGGGAACGGAGCTGGGGAAGGGTCTGGAGCACAATTCCTGTGGGGAGCGGCTGAGGGAGCTGGGGGGGTTCAGCCTGGAGAAGAGGAGGCTCTGTGGAGGATTCTGTGACTGGCAGAACGTGGCCCTGAGCAGCTTCATCGAATCCCAGAGCTGGATTTAACTTTGACCTTGGCCCTGCTGGGAGCAGCGGGTCAGACTGGATGGCCTCCCATGTGCCCTCCTGACCCAAGCTATTCCATGGCTCCATGGAAGAGGTGTTGCTGGTGAAGTGGCACACTGCTGTCTGCTCCCGCTGGGAACCGGCACGTTGGCATCTCCGTATAATGCCACGGGCATTAAATGCCTTGGGGCCTTCATATATTGCCTGTTGAGCCTTTCCATCATCCTTTCCGTGTTGTTCATCGTCTAGGGAAGTCAAAGAGGTTGAGGGGAAGAGGGTGGTAGCAATTCCAAGGAACATCACGCTGCTGTCTCGTCCTTGTTCTCTGCATCGCCCTCCTTGTGCTGCCTTTCCTCGAGAGCTTGCCTTTCATTCACAGGGCCTGGTGTGAAGACTCCAGAAGCGCGAACGATCGAGTACTTGGAGGAGGTAGCAATTGGCTTTGCCAGAGGATTAGCCAACAGGACTGTGTCCTCCAAAAGATCGAAAGGGCTAATGCAGAGTAAGTCTGGGCATTGTCGCCAAATCCCAGGGGACTGTAGTGAGTATAAGCCCGCTTTGCTTCTCAGGGGTGTGTGCTCCTACTTAGCTCCATTTTCAACACAGAGTTATTTCACGTTGTCTCGTGAGCTGGGTGGGTTGGGAGAGGAAACGTTGCTCTGCAGGTCTGATTGGAAGTGACACTGCCAGAGCTGCACATGGTGGCTCCTGGAGTGTGCGAGAAGGGAGCCAGACCTCGGGCAGAGAGCAGGACTCCTGGGGGCCTGTCCATCTTCAGTGTTAATAGCGAGTTCTCTGTATCAAGCTTGCGTAGTGAAGTGGGAAGAGGCACGTGAGTCCCCTTCAGCAGCACCCAAAAATCATCTCTGGGTGCGAGTTCTGCTCCTCAGAGCTCGGTCTGTCTCCGGTTGCATTAGGAGGATGTGCAGCCCTAAATGAGGAACAGGCCGTAGATGCCCTCTTAGCAGACAGTGCTGCCTGTGGCTGGCTGGGTTCTGGGTTCATGTTTCAATTGCAGATACCCAGTATTTGGGCCTGTACTCTTCCCCTTTCCAGTTAATCATTTAAAGACTGGTGGTGCTTACAGCCCTGTGCTGAGGCATGTTGTTTTCCCCCTCTTGCAGAGATAACGGACTATGCCATGGCTTTTCCGTTTGTGAGGCAGCAAGTCTACAAGACGGTGGAAAGCAAAGTTCAGAAGCAAACCAAAGGACTCTACCCTGCCCCACTAAAGATCATTGAGGTAAATCCCACTGCGAGGGCCACGAAGCGACCGTCGAGGTGGATCTGTGGGATAACGTGGCCACAGATGGGGAGAAAGGTGGTTCCTTCCTCCGAGTGAAGCCACACATCCTGATCCTCTGTGACGATCAGGCTTGAGTGCTAGCTGGGTGCGATTCAGAACAGCTTCCCAGAGCGTGGTCACCAGTCTGTGTGGTACTGGTGCCAGTAAGGGGAAGATGAAGAATCCCAGTTGAGGAAAGGCTTAGCTTACTTGGTCATGAAACTTTCAGCTTTCAGGTTTCCTATAAAGTTTCCAGAGGGTTGGGTTAACCTGTTTGAAGCCAGGAAAGTAGAAATTGTTGGAGTTTATACCAGTAACCACACCATACTTTAAAAACTGAGTCCCCTGAGTAGCGCAGGCACGGTGTTACTTACACTGTCCCTGCTTCAATCCTTATTTTAAAACGACTTTTTACTATTTAAGTCGTTGCCAAGACTCCTCTAAAACCTGTGAATGCCCCCCTCTGAGAGCAATGCCATTGCAGGAGCTCAGTCCTACTGAAAACAGTTCCTGAAACCACAGGGTATGTGTTTGAAACCACGTTAACCTGATAGAAAATCCCTTGCCAGCAGAGCTGTTCTGCGCTAGGAGGGCACAGTGATTCGTAGCTCTGAACAGCACGGGCAGGACCCAGAATCTTGAGCGGTCGCTGGTGAAAAGAGGAGGTGCAGCGAAACAAGTGATCTCGTGCAAGCGTCGGTGTTGGCAGACGTGACTTAACAGCAGCGTGTCCTTATTGTTCTCCTTTGCTTAGGTTGTAAAGACGGGTCTGGATCAGGGGCGTGACGCTGGATACCTCACTGAATCCCAGGTAAGGCGATTAGATCCCTGGCAGTAATTGGTAAGTTGTGTAGCGGGGGGGGTGGATCGTGTTTGACCATGCACGAAGGATAATATTCATCACAGACTGCTCCAGCTGGTATCTTGCTCCCTGCCCCTTCTTCTGGCACTAGGAACGGCCTGTCTTGGACAACAGCCCTGTTTGTCAGGGTTCTTCAGCTGTGAAAGCACTTTGTGCCTCTTCTCGTTCCTGTCTGTTATCTTTTTGAGTGGGGGATAACCAGACGGAGTTCACCGATCCAGGTTTCACAGGACTTTGGTTTCTCTCTCTAAGCACTGTTTGTTTTCCCATTGTCCCATGGGACAGGTAACCCGGAGGTGTGGGTGTAGGGTTCTCGGTCTCATCGGTGTTTCCAGGCAGTTTGGTGCAAACAAGTCATTTTTTCCAAGGATTAACTTCCATTTTTGTCCCCTTTCACCATCACATTTGTTCAGGGTGCTGGTTCTCCGTTACTCTTGTTTCGCTGTCTGTCCTGTTGTCTACTCCAGCTACTTTGTGCTGGTCCTTTTTCACCCAGTGATGACTTCGGGTACTTGTGAAAATCAGGTGTGTGTCTTCAGTAGCCGTTTCCCACCCAGAACAGGACTTCTCTTTCCTTATCCCTTGGTCAAATCCCTATTTAGTAGCCACTCTGCTCAGCGTACTGGCCATTCGGGGGGAGCTTCAGGCTGGAGACCTGGGCACACGGGAACCTCGTGAAGTTGAGCGAAGGGAAATGCCAAGTGCTGCCCTTGGGGAGGAATAACCCTGTGGCTGGAGAGAGTCCAGTGAAGGGCCACACGGATGATTAAAAGCCTGGAATATCTGGCACACGAGGAGAGAGAGGCTGGGAGAGCTGGGACTGCTCAGCCTGGAGAGGAGAAGGCTCCAGGGAATCTTATCTTAAATAGCTGATAGGAAGCCGTAACAAAGACATTGCTGCAAACAACCAACCCGCCCCTAATTAGATTTTCCTCACTGGTCCCAGTTTTGCTACATCTGCACTGAAATGTGGTGTTTTGGATAGCGGTGAGGTAATCCTGGGAGCCCACCGTGTCCCTGCGGTGGTTACGTGGGCCCCGCTGGCTCTGTGTGATGCGACTCCCCCAGAAGACCCGCAACACGCGTTTGGGTCGCCCCTCCCGTCGCTGCCCCTTTGCCGTGGGTGAAATCCATCCGCCCCCTGCGGTACCCTCAGCTCGCCGGCTCCTCGCGCTGCTGTTGCATCCCGCCGTGCTTAGCTCCTTCTGTTGTCCTCTGGTGACAAGGTCCTGCTCCGAGGTGTCGCTGGCTGCCTCCTACCTCAGGAGTGACCTCCTGGGTCGCCGCTCTGGTTATGCATTCCACCCACGTTTGGTCTGGTGCTGAACAAAAGGCTTGGGATAGTCTGTTCCTTACAGAAAAGAATGAGTGCTTTTCCTGAGAACAGCAGCAGGATGCAGATCTTCCCAGATCCCTCTAAAGCATAAGAAGTGTCAGTGTCGTGTCTTTTTTCACGCCTCCCTCTTTCCCCAAGGGAAGGAGATGTGCGGGTTCTCTGCCAGGCTTTGTGTTTTGGGTGTTTTAGCAAGCCTCTGACTCGGAGGACGGCGGCGAAGGAAGGTACAGCCTGCTCCAGACTACGCTGGCGGCTTTCCTTAGCTGACTTGGCTCACACAACATTGGTTTTCTGTCGCCTTACACTGTCTTTTCCTGACTGCTTTTCCCCTTTCATGCCGAGTGCTGGGAGTTATGCAGGCCTTTGGCTTTGTTGCCTGTCCCTGATCCTAGGAAAATAGCAGCAGGCTACTGCTGTCAGGGAGAACGGGTTTAAAGATCTTCCTCAAAGCCTGAGGGCAGGGCCCTTCCCCCTGGAAGATACTGGGGCAAGGGGGGAGATGCACATGGGGGAGAAAGGGTCCCGTGTCAGTGAAACAAATCCTGGCAGGTTGCTACTGGTTTACCAGTGAACTGCCAGGGAATAATCCTCCCAAACAGGCTGGAAAGGAGGGCCTGTGCCCATTGCATGGAGTTCAGCAGGGCCAAGGGCAAGGTCCTGCACAGGGATCGGGGCAATCCCAGCACAAGGACAGGCAGAGAATGGATTGGGAACAGCCCTGAGGAGAAGGACTTGGGGGTGCTGGGGGCGAGGAGCTGGCCATGAGCCGGCCGTGTGTGCTGGAGCCCAGAAAGCCAACTGGATCCTGGGCTGGATCCAGAGCAGCGTGGCCAGGGGGGCGAGGGAGGGGATTCTGCCCCTCTGCTCCGCTCTGGGGAGACCCCCCCTGCAGTTCTGCCTCCAGCTCTGGGGCCCCCAACAGCAGAAGGACACGGAGCTGTTGGAGCGAGGCCAGAGGAGGCCCCAGAGATGCTGCGAGGGCTGGAGCCCCTCTGCCCTGGGGACAGGCTGGGGGAGTTGGGGGGTTCAGCCTGGAGAAGGGAAGGCTCCGGGGAGACCTTAGAGCCCCTTCCAGTGCCTGGGGGGCTACAAGAAAGCTGAGGGGGACTTTTTCCAAGGGCAGAATCCTGGCCAGGATTTCGATGTGTGTGTGCTGGAAGCTGTTAAACACCAAACTCTCTGCTTCCCTCTGGCCTTCCTTGCAGAACTTTGGCCAACTTGCAATGACCAAGGAATCCAAGGCGCTGATAGGACTTTACCACGGGCAAGTGCGCTGCAAGAAGAACAAGTTTGGAACGCCTCAGCGAGAAGTCAAGTAAGTGCAGGGGTGGGATGCCTGAGGAGCGGTTGGAGGCTTTTGGGACTGAGTGGCCTAGAGTCCAGAAAAACGGTGTAGCAGAGCAGGGAGAGCCTTCCAGGAGCCTCTGCAGTTTGGAGGTCTCACCCACAAGCGAAATCTTGCGTGACCTCACTAAACATAGTGCCTGGGTGGGCAGGATCTGTGCAAGAAGCTCGATGGTAGCGATGGAAATTCAGCTCTGTGTAGCTTGCAACGTATCTCCTGGTCCTTTTCCGTGCAGGACTCTGGCAGTGCTGGGAGCAGGGCTCATGGGAGCTGGGATTGCCCAGGTTTCGGTGGATAAGGGCCTGAAGACTATTCTGAAGGACACGGCACAGCAAGGCTTGGACAGAGGACAGCAGCAGGTCTTCAAGGGGTATGTGAGTTAAAGGGAATTTTCTTGGGATGGGACAGGGCTGCCTGTAGTGAAAACACTGCTCTGCTTTCGGGCAGTCAGGAACTCCTGTCTCCTCTGTTTCCTTGGAGTCTTGTACCACCAGATGTCACAGAAATGCTCTCTTTTAAGGTTGCCCTATGCGGTGTGCTGGGATGTTGGTACGAAATAGGCCCAGGGTACTCAGCCTTAGCTCCTTAGGCAGGTAGACGTCCTAACAGACGATTGCTTTAGCTTTTAGATTTAGCAGTAGCTTATAGAGCTGAAGGGGGAGGGGAGTAATCCTGGCTGCGCGGAGGCCCATGTCAGGGGAGGCAGTGGGTCAGACATCTGAAAAGCTGGATTTCCTTTCCCTGTCCTCCTGGCTCAGCAGTGCATCGTCAGGAATGTCGGCGATTGACCTTCACACTAGTGCACCAGCTGAGCTGTGTGATCAGGGCTCTCCTTTTTCCATGTGGAAGGAGGAGCCAGTAGGCAGAGTGATGGTCCTGCTGCGTTGGAGACGGCGGTTTGGGTCCCAGCTCCAGGAGGGAGGGATGCCCTTGGTGCTGTGCTGCACCTCTAGCAGCCAGGGCTGGCTGCCCCGGGGCTGTGACAGAGCTCTCCCTCCCTAGGCTGAACGGCAAGGTGAAGAAGAAGAGTTTGACATCGTTTGAGAGGGATTCCATTCTCAGCAACCTGACGAGCCAGCTGGACTATAAGGGCTTTGAGAACGCAGACATGGTGATCGAGGCTGTGTTCGAGGACATCAACATCAAGCACAAAGTGCTGAAGGAGGTGGAGGCCGTGAGTGTCGGTTCTGAGCAGCTTGTGCTGGATGGAGCCCCCGTAGGGTGGAGACACAGGGTGTCCTGTCCGGTGCTGCTGGGTTTGTCACAGAATCGTGGAAGGGTTTGGGTGGGAAGGGACCAAAGCCCCCCCAGCCCCACCCCCTGCCATGGGCAGGGACACCTTCCACCAGACCAGGTTGCTCCAGGCCTCATCCAGCCTGGCCTTGGACACTCCCAGGGATGGGGCAGCCACAGCTTCTCTGGGCAACCTGTCCCAGGGACTCCCCACTCTCTCCAGGAAGAATTCCTTCCTGATGGCCCATCTCAATCTCCCTCTTTCCGTTTAAACCCGTTACCCCTTGTCCTGTCACTCCCTGCCCTTGGGAAAATCCCCCCCCCCAGCTTTCCTGTAGCCCCCCAGGCACAGGAGCTGGTCTGTGCACCTTCCTGCAGACCCTCCCCGCAGTGTCCGAGGTGGCAGTGGCCCAGCAGAAACACGGGGGATCCGAGGTGAATATTGCAGACCTGGGGGGCAGTTCAGGGAAGTCAGATCTGGCTGATTCAGGCTGCTGCTGTAGAATTAGTTGCTAATGCCGCCTGCCCTGATGGAGAAGATGAAGTCTGCCTTGTTTGTCAGGGTGCTGGCACAGTTCTCTCGGGGCTCTGCACGTCACGCTCCGGATCTGACTCCAGAGCCTGTGCGCTTACACTCCCTCTTCCGCCCCTTTGCCACAGGTGATCCCTGCTCACTGTATCTTCGCCAGCAACACGTCTGCCCTCCCCATCAGCCAAATCGCTGCTGTTAGCAAAAGGCCAGAGAAGGTGAGTGCCTAGTGCCACGTGCGGTGAGCCTGCTCCGTGCTGAACTGATCTTCTTCCTCCTCGGAACGTGAAACAGCTCATCCTCTGCCCCCCAGTGTATTGAGCAAAGAGCTTCTGGTCCTTGGACAGGTAGGAGGGGGATGGAGGTAGACTCATCCCGGGTGGGATGCTGGCGAGGCAGGGTGCAGTAGGGAGGTCAGCACACCTCAGGAAACGTTAGTGGGGGTAGGGAAGCTGTGGAAGGACTCACGCTGAGAGAATTCCAGCCAGGAAGGCTTTTACACATAGGGGTGACTTGCCATGATGGGGAAGATGCCTTCTCAGGGAGAAGGCCCTAACCTCACGGCAAAAAGGGAAGGAAAGTTGGGCCTGGAAGCTGAATTCGGAGGTGCTGAACCCGAAGCCTTGGTCAGCCATGGGATCAGCTCCTGAGGGGGTGGTGGGGTTTTCTCTCTGGCTCCAAATGTGAACAGGATGCCAAATGCAAGGATCTGTGTGACCAGTAGTCACCTCCCTTTGGTATAAAAAGTGGGAAACACTTCACCTTCATTTGAGGCATCTGCTTTCCCTCCCTGGGGTGCAGAAAATGAGGAAAGGGCAAGCAGTTCCCCTGTGAGATCACCCCATCTCCCTCTGCAAAGCTCCGGGACATGGAGGCAGAAGGAGGGGGAAGCTCTGGAGCTCAGTGGGAAAAGTCTTGCACAACTGCACACCACCTTGGCTGGTTCCCTAAATTCCTGCACGGGTCGGAAGCCTGCCCAGGGCAGTGCCTGGCCTCTGCTGCTCGTCCTCCTGCAGGAGTTCTGTGGCCGTCCGCTACGGCCAGAGCGTACCGATGTCCCAGCTGCTGGAGGTGCCCGTGGCCTCCATCCGCCTCTTCCCGCTTTGCCGTCGCACCGTCGGAAGCGCAAACCGAGTCGTGGTCATCCGTACCTGCGAATAGCATCCTCTCGCTGAATGAACTGCCTGTGTAATGGCTCGTGATGGGGAAGCTGATAGGAAATCGGTTAACTAATTAGTGCATTTAATTAGCTTTGCGGCCTGCCGCTCTCCGGCAAGCTGCCTCTGGCTTACGCAGACCTTCGTGCCACGCGCAGCTTCCAGGAGGCAGGAAGGTGACGGTTCCGCGGTCGCGCTGGCGAGGCGCGGCCCAGCCATCTCCCCTCGGATGCCCTTCCCAGGGGAAGGCTGCGCTTACCTCTCTAACGAGTTTCTGGAAACGTCCCTTCCGCTCCGCAAATTCACTTCACCAAAAAACCCCGCTAACCACCAGCAGAACACGGGGATTCTGCTCCACGGCTGTCCCCGTGGCTGCTGTCCCGCTCTCCAAGGCCAGAGGAAGCACCAGCCGGGCGCGTGGCCGGACAGCGGATCGCGCAGTGCCCATCGTTTGTCTGAGCTCCGCTGAGATTCCCGGCGGGTTTTGCTGCCGCTGTTAACCACTCCAGAGCTGAGCAGCACTCTTGGGCCTGTAACCTTAAATCCTCACGGAGGAAAGAGCGGTGGGGAATGTGCTGTGTCCTGGGAAAGCCAAGGAGAGAAGGGGAGCTGGAGAGCGCTCCCGTGCTCCGCACAGCGGGACGTGAGGATGAGTGGATGGGTCTGGGTCCTGCAGGCCGTGCTGGCCTGCTTCCCTCCGCCCTTGGGCCGCTTCGCTTGCCCAACACATCGCTCTGGGAGCCAAAGTGTGTCTTAACCCTGCTTAACCCTGAGCTCTTCCTTCTGCCCAGGTGGTCGGGATGCACTACTTCTCCCCTGTTGACAAAATGCAGCTGCTGGAAATCATCACCACAGACAAAACATCCCAGGACACGGCTGCTTCTGCCGTCGCCGTCGGCCTCAAGCAGGGCAAGGTCGTCATCGTGGTGAAGGTGAGGGAATAGGGCACCGAACATGAGCTGGGCTGGTAAACAAAAGGGCAGGGTTGTGCACCGAGGGGAGGCTGAAACGTGGCTGCGGGCGCGCTGGCGGTAGCTACTCACGCCGGGAAGTGGCGGTTGGAAGGCAGCGGGTACCTGGGTGATCTCTGGAACGTCCTTTGGAGCAGCTGTGGAAGTCTGCAACGTGTAGAAGGGTCTGGTCGGCCAGCACGAGGAGCTGGCAGTCCTGTTCCACCCAAACCCCGATCTGTGGGCATCGAGGGGGAGCAGCCACCTCGCTGGCAAGCTGCGAGGACAGAGGGGCCTGTGAGCAGTAACCCTGCTCTTCCTGGATCTAAATCTCACAGGAGAGGGGCAGGAATACATGTGCAGGTGTAGGGAAGAGCTGTAGCAAGCAGAGGGAGGGGCAGGAGGTCAGAACAAACCGCTGTGGAGTGTAGGAAGAGGCAGCAGAGCCTCGGAAGAGCCGTGCGCTTCAGGCTGCCGTCGAGCCCCCCGAGCGGAGCCGGTCCCTGCTCCGTGGCAGAAAGCGCCAGTGATGCTCTTTCTGCTGAGTGGGGGGCTCAGCCCCTGGGCTGGGGGCTGGTTGGTGGGTGTATTTGTGGCCTCTTTGCTCAGCAACCTCCCGCGTCAGCAGGTCTCTTCTGTGGTGCTGGGAAAACAGCTTGTCTGAGAGTGCTCTGGGCATCTCCAAAGGGCAGTGGAGATCTGGTGCTGCTCCTCCAAGCCTCATCCCGCGTCAGAGACTTCCCCGGCTGGCAGTTGGCAGCTAATCTGGTGCTCCCTGAGTCTGGGAGCAACACCAGCGACCAGTTTGTGCCCCTTTGGCTTGCGCTGAGCACCCTTTCCCCTGTCAGCCTGTTGGGCTTGGGGAAACAAGGGCTTTCTGCAGCTGCTTGGGCACCATTTCACACACAAACGCTCCCGTGGGGAATTCCAGGGGGTAAATTCATGGAAATGTTCAAACGCTGCTGAGCCCTACGGGAAAGATAACTCTCCTGGCAGTCGATAACGTCCTGTTAAGGATGGGTTAGTGCCCGCCCTGCGTGGCGGTGCCTGAACTGCAGCCTGGGCTGTGAGACGCGGTCCTGGAGCTGCCGAAAGAGGCCGTGTTCCCGCCGGTTGTACTCACCTCCCTTCCTGCTGCGCTCCTCTTCCCTAGGACGGGCCTGGCTTCTACACCACCAGGTGCCTGGGGCCGATGCTGGCGGAAGTGGTCCGAGTTCTCCAGGTGTGTATCCGTCGGCTACCGAGCCGAACAGTCGTGTAAACCCTTCTTCCTTGCCCCTGGTGCGGCTGAGCCCAGCCCCGGGCCAGAGAGGGGGTGGGTGACCAGCCCCCTGCCCGTGGTTCTCCCTAGCCTCTCTCTGACGAGACCTGGTGCAGGGAATGACGAGGCTCTTTCCTCCCCACACGACACCGGGAGAAAGTCAGGAGCGGCTCAGGCGCGATTCCACCACCCCGTCTGGGATGAAATGGCTAATGGTCGCCCGTCCGTGGCCGCAGGCGAGCGAGGGGTGGTTCCCACGACCCTCACCCCGAGACACCATTGCTCCCCCTTCTATTCCTGCAGGAGGGCATTGACCCCAAGAAAGTAGACGCCATCTCCACGGGCTTTGGCTTTCCCGTGGGTGCTGCCACGCTGATCGACGAGGTGGGTGTGGATGTGGCCACGCACGTGGCCGAGGACCTTGGCAAGGCCTTCGGCGAGCGCTTCGGAGGAGGCAGCATCGAGTTCTTCAAGCTCATGGTGGAAAAAGGCTTCTTGGGTGAGACACCAGGCTGTTTTATGGAACGTTTCCCCTCTGTCCAAGGAAATCCATCAGCCTCTTCTGCCTCAGGAGTGAGCAGTGGGAGAACAGCCCTGGGAATGGGTTGGGAATACCTCCCCGAGCAGGAATCACAGGCGGATCAGAGGGGAAGGTGTCGGGAACAAATGGGGTGCGTGGCAGGACCTGACTCTCTCCTTTTATCCCTGGCAGGTCGCAAGGCAGGGAAAGGCTTCTATATTTACCAGGAGGGGGTGAAGAACAGGAGCGTGAATTCCGGCATGGATGAGATACTGGCGCGGTTCAAAGTGCCGGCCAAACCTGAAGTGTGAGTAGCTCTCGCCCCCGCCCAGCTCCTCCTGCCCCCACGCAGCAGCACAGGGGCTGCACCAGGCAGCGCTGGGGGACATTCCCGACCACAGAGTCGCTCCGGATGGCACGTGGCTCTTCCCAGCTGGTGTGTAGGGGAGCGTCTGGAGAGCCTGTGCTGGCATCCTCGGATTTATCAGCATTTCCTTGAGCAGAAAGCGTTTCTGTGGTGGGCCAGCAGGTTGGTGTAGTCACTTGCCTGGGTGGGCTGGCATCCTGCGGCGCTTCCGGAAACTTGGTCTTGTGCTGCACACAGAGGTCATGGGTTCCCAGCATGGTTTGGGCGGGAAGTGAGCTTAAAGCCCACCCAGTCCCCACCCCAGCCACGGGCAGGGACCCCTTCCACTGGAAGGCTCCGTCCTGCCGCGCTTGCCCGCGCGCCCTTACAGGCTCTCTCCTTGCAGCTGCACCGACGAGGACATCCAGATGCGCTTGGTGACGAGGTTTGTGAACGAGGCGGCCATGTGCCTGCAGGAGGGGATCCTCAGCAACCCCGTGGAGGGGGATATCGGTGCTGTCTTTGGCCTGGGATTCCCGCCGTGCCTGGGAGGTATGTGGTTCCGGCCGGGGTTTGGGCTTGCCTTGAAAGCTTTGTGGTGGCCCACCAGCGGCGAGGGGGCTGGTGAGGCGGGGTTTGAGCTGCAGAATGACACACCTCAATGTCCTCCCACGTAAAGCCTGAGCCGCAGGGGTTGCTCCAGCATTCCCACCCCATGGGTTTCAGGTTTGAATAAGAAGGCAGAGCTATAGAATCCCAGCACAGTTTGGGTGGGACGGGACCTCAAAGCCCACCCAGTCCCACCCCCTGCCACGGGCAGGGACACCTTCCACTAGCCCAGGTTGCTCCCAGCCTCATCCAGCCTGGCCTTGGACACTGCCAGGGATGGGGCAGCCACAGCTTCTCTGGGCAACCTGTCCCAGTGCTCCCCACCCTCTGCAGGAAGAATTCCTTCCTGATGGCCCATCTCCATCTCCCTCTTCCCATTTAAACCCGTCACCCCTTGTCCTGTCACTCCCCGTTGGGAAACGATGCTGGGGGGGGCCTGGGCGAAGCTCTCCCGGATCCAACCGGGCCGGGTGTCCGCGGCCTGGGCACGGCAGGGGCTGAGGTTTGGGTCACAAGGACACGAAGGTCCCTTGGGCGCGAGGTGTGGCGTCTGCCACGTACCGAGCACTTTCTCTCCTCAAGGCAAGCCCAGGCGAGGGGAGCGATCCCAGATATTTGTGTCCCAGCCCCTCGGCGCTTCTGGCTCCGTTGTCACCGCCGTCCCCCTGTCCCTGGCAGGTCCCTTCAGGTACGCAGACTCCTACGGAGCCAAGCAGCTGGTGGACAAGCTGCGGAAGTACGAGGCCGTCTACGGCAGCCAGTTCACGCCGTGCCAGCTGCTGCTGGACCACGCCAACAGCCCAGGCAAGAAATTCCACCAGTGAGCGTGGCCCCGTGATGCGCCGACAGCTCCAGCCGGAGCGCCCCGTTCTCTAGGTTAACCTGCAAAGCACCGGGGGGAGGCAGGGAAGGAAGGAGGGCGGCAACGGGTTGCCTCGTGGCTCGTAGTCATTTCAAGTGCCTTATCGGCTACCCTGTGTGGGCACGTCCGTCCCGTGCCAGCGTGGGAGAGAGAATTCCCGCTGCGTTCACCTCCAGCGTTGCCAGCCCGGCAGGCAGCGTCCAGCTGGCCCCGGGGCCTTGCCTTTCCGTAAACCTCCGCCACAATAAACCCCCGTCTCCCGGGTTTGGACTCCATGCCTGCTTCTCCTCCTGCCTCGCTGGGGCAGCAGCCGCTCGGCACCCGGGAAGGGAACCGCCGGAGTCGGGAATAAAGCGTTCAGGCAATCCTCTGGGATCCTCTGTGCTTGCCAGACCCACAGCGGGGCTGCCCCAAGGTGGGGAAGGGCCGGGGAGGGCGGCAGCGCCGAACAAAGCCCAGCTCTGTCACCTCTGCCATCCATCACGCTCCGTGAGGAGCCTCCGGCTCCCGTCTGGCCCCGAGCGCTGCCGCCGGGATGATCCTGGCAGATGGAGCCGCCTGTAATTGCGGATGAAGCAGCCGAAGGCCAGAAGGTTCCCCCGTGGGGAGAGCTCCGGGTAGACTAAAAGGCTGTAAATCCCTTGGCACCTGCCACTACTCAGAGCTGGCCTGGCCTCCTCCTCCTCCTCCTCCTCCTCCCTGCACCCCAGCAGCACTGGGGCCCGGAGCTGGGTGTTGCTGCTCTGCCTGGGGGGGTTTCTCGAAGCCCCCAGGCCACGGTCGGGCTGAGACATGGTCTCCCCCTGCCTCTGCTGCCTGCTCGGGCTGGTGACCAGCCTGCAGCCCTCGGGGGGGGGGGTGCTGGGGCCCCCCACACCCGGCCCCTGCGTGGAGGGCTGGGCAGGAGCCGAGGAGCCTCCGTGGCCTTGGAGGTCTGATCCCAGACCCTCCCGGTGCTGTGGCCACATCCAGCTCTGCGCAGAGCAAGGTTTGGGGAGCCCGGGGGGTCCTGGGGGTGCCTCCCCGGGGGCCCTGGGTGGGTCAGGTGCTTTGGTTGGTGGGTGCATCCCTGGGGACGGGTCCCGGCTTCCCTTCCCAGGGTCGGGCGCAGCCCTCAGGCCGGGGAGCTTCGTTCCAGGGTGCGAAAGTCACCCCGGGGCGCCGGCAGCCCCGAGGGCGACGCTTCCCCTTGCGTGAGCACACAGGTCCCACCTCGTGGGGTGGCAGGGAGTGACCCCCCCAGAACCCCCATACCCGCTAAGACCCCCTTTCCCCCTCCTCCCTGAGCAAGGGGCTTCTCCGGCGGCTCCTTCTTCTCCCGTATGTTTATTCCGCTAATCCACAAGGATTAAGTTAAACCAGTCAACGCAAACTCCGGTATTTTCCAGCCCATCTGGGCCAAAATTACCGTCCAGTGTTAAAAAGGGGGGTGGGCTGGGCGATACGGCCGAGGAAACCCCCCCCCTCCGCCCAGCCCTTGGGGCAGGGAGCAGGGAGAGCCAGAGCCATGGTTCGGGGGGGAGGGGGACCCCCGCGGTCCAGGAGGGTCCCCCGTCGCGCGGTTAGATTTTGGGGCGCCATCCCTTGATGAACTGCATGATCTTCTTCACCTGGAGCTTGGTGAGGCGGAAGTCGTCGGCCAGGATCTCCTCGCTGAGCTGCACGAAGATGCTGCCGTCGATGCGCTCGCGGGCGAAGAAGCTGACCACGTCCTCGGAGAGGCCGATGAAGCGCAGGCACTTGGACACCTCCTCCAGCGACAGGGCCGAGAGGTCGGCGGGGGGCAACCACGGCGAACCGTCCCCGCTGGGCCGGGGGGCTACCGGAGGGGTCCCTCCTTCGCCCCGCGCCGCCGGCGGCACCTCGATGACGCCCTGCGCCAGGTAGACGCGGGTGACGCCGCCCTCGGCCCCGCGTAGGACGGCGGGCGAGAGCGGGGCCGCCCCGCGGATGACGATGCTGTCGCCCCCCTCGAAGCCCTTGGGTGGGCGAGGGGGGGGCGCCAGCTCCTCGACGGGGGCGCAGGGCTCTGGCGAGGAGGAGGAGGATGGGGCGGCCGGGGCTGAAGGCAGCTTGGGCCACTCCGGGCTCTCCGGCCACTCGGCCGGGCTGGCGAAGGGGTTGAGCGCCCCGAAGGGAGCGAAGCGTTTTTGGGGGTGCGGGGGCTTCAGGCGGGGGCAGCTGCGAAAGGGCTTCAGGGGGGGCTCTGCCCCCGACAGAGGGGTCGAGCAGCCGCTGCCCGGCCCGGCCCCAGCCTCGGCATACGCCCAGGGGTCCGACCAGGAGGTGGGGGTGGGCTGGGCGGCGGGGGGCAGCGGGCGCCCGGGGGTCTCCCCGGCTTTGCAGTCGCCCCAGGTGCAGGGGTAGCAGTACAGGGAGTAGGCGTCGGGCGAGGGCGAGCCGCTGCCGCTCCGCGGGACCGACCTGCCGGAGGAAGGGGACCATCACCCCACGCTCCAGGCACAGCCCCCCCTCACCCCCAGGGTACCAACCCCCCGCACCGACATCCTGGCACCACTCACCCATCGTGGAGTCCGGAGGAGTAGTAGGAGAGGCTGGGGCTGGGCGAGGGAGCGGGCGCCAGCTTCGGGCAACGCAGGGGGGCCGGGGGGCTGCAGGGGGCCAGGGGGCGGCTGCCCCGGGGGGGCACGGGGGGTGCGTTCAGCAGCCGGCACTCCTCCTTCACCTGGATGGGGGTGAACACCATCAGGCCCCCAGGGCCGGGGGGATCTGTCCCCAGGACCCCACGGCTGTGGGGAGCTGATGGGGGCCTGTGGGGGGTCCCAATTTACCCACGAGGCTCTGGGTACCAACGGGGACCCCAAGGAACTGGGTGGCCTATGGTGCAGGGAGCCCCAAAAATGTGGGTACCCCGTGGCACCCCCACAGTGCTGGGGAGCCCTCAGGACTTGGCCAGAGGATTTGGGTGCCCCCCCCTGCCCCGGGTGCTGGGAAGCCCAAGAGGTTCAGGTACCCCCTTAGGACACCGAGGACCCCATGGCACAAGGGTGTCCCGAGGATTCGGGTACCCCCAGCGAAGAGGAGCCCTGGGGACCACCCCCCGTGGTGTGGGGGAGCCCAGGGGATTTGGGTGATGGAGCACAGCTTGGAGGGACCCCCGGAGCCAGGACACAGTGGGTCCCAGCCCAGAGCCCCCAGGGGGGGTGGCTGGCCGTGCCGTGGGGCTGTCGTGGCCGTGCCGGGGCTCACCGCCGGCTGTCCCAGTGCATCGCCCCGGCCGGGACCCCAGGGCGTTACCCCCATCCCCAGGCACGGGACGGTGGCTCTTACCGCCTCCGATTTGGGTGGCACGGGGGGGTGGGGTGTCCCCACGGAGCTCATCCCCGGGGCGATGCGGGGACCCCAGCGGGCTGACGGCCCCGAAGGAGGCGAGGTCCTGCCGGCCGGCTGCGCTGCCCAGCTCGCAGCAGCCCTCGGGGCTGGGATTGCTCCAGAGCTCCTCGTAGGGAATCTCCAGCGGCTCCTGAGTCCTGAACTCGGGCTCAGCCCAATCGGGCGTCACGTACTCCCGGTCGGAGTCGGGGAAATCGGGCAGCGGCAGACGCGGGGTACCCCCCGCGACGCCCCGGGGTGCCTGGCAGCAGGTGGTGGGCTCCCGGGGGATGCCGGCGCTGCAGGCGCAGAGGGAGAGGTGCTGGAGGGGGTGGCTGAGCTCCTCCCGGGCGCAGGCGGGCAGGCAGAGCCGCAGGCGTCGGGGGCTGGCGCACTCCTCCGAGAAGTCCGGTTTGGCCTCCCGCACGGCCCGCGAGTACTCGTCGGGGTTGAAGCGGTCGTGGCAATACGCGGCGCTGTCCCGCAGGAGCTTTTCGAGCTGGGGGTCTCCGGTGAGAAGCCCCTCGGGAAGCTGGAAGCGGGGCATGTCGGTCAGCAGGAGGAAATGGAAAGGGACCAGCTCCTCCCGGCGAAGGATGCAGCACAACACCACCGTCTTGGAGATGATGCCGACCAGCTTGTAGCAGTGGCCCTCGCGGATGGCGTGCAGGTCGTAGGGGTTGCGCGGGGGGCGGCCGGGCACGGCCACGTTGACCGGCAGCCGGACCTTCTCGATGATGCTGCGGATGGTGTGCTCGCCCTCCTGCAGCCGCAGCTCCAGGGGGCTGCGGGTGCTGAAGCGGCCCCGGCACTGGAAGGGGAGGCTGAGGCTCTCGTTGGTGCGGTGGTTCATGCAGATCAGGCACGGCATCTTGCCCTTCACCTGCCTGGCCCCCGCCGCCGGCCCCCCCTTGCCCAGCTTCCGCAGGATGGTGTTGAAACGCGACTTCTCCTTCGCCGGCTTGGCGCAGAGGATCTCCGCTTGGCCCATCAGCGTCAGCTCGTCCCCCGCGTGCAGCGTGAAGTTGTACACCTCACTGTCCTCGCTGAACTCCCCCGACACCACCTGCCCCGGGACAGCCCCGACGTGGGACGCAGCTGTCCCCTGATGTCCCACCGCCATCCTGTAATGGGCCGCCGCCAACCCCCAATGCCCCCACCACCATCCCTGATGTCCCACCACCATCCCTGATATCCCACCGCCATCCCCTGATGTCCCACCACCATCCTGTAATGGGCCGCCGCCAACCCCCGCTGCCCCCACCACCATACCCTGAGGTCCCACCATCATCCCATGATGTCCCACCACCATACCCTGAGGTCCCACCATCATCCCATGATGTCCCACCACCACCCCCTCAACCCTTGATGTCCCACAACCTACCTCTGATGTGACCCCACCATTCCATGGTGTCCCACCACCAACTCAATGTCCCACCACCATCCCCTGATGTCCCAACACTATCCCTGATGTCCCACCATCATCCCATCACGACCTGCCACCATACCCTGCGGTCCCACCACCATCCCAGATATCCCACCGCCATCCCCTGATGTCCCACTGCCGTCCTGTAATGGGCCACCGCCAACCCCTGGTGTCCCACTGTCCCCTCCTGCTGTCCCACCACCTACCCCTGATGTCCACCACCAACCCTTCATTGATGTCCCATCACCTCCCCCAGTGTCCACCACTATCCCCAATGGCCCATGACCTACCCCTGATGTCCCATCACCAACCCTTGATATCCCACTGTCCTCTCCTGCTGTCCCACCACTGATCCCCAACATCCCACCACTGTACCCCGATGTCCCAACACTATCCTGACGTCCCACAACGTCACACCATCATCCTTCGATGTTCCACCACCACCCTCTGATTCCCACCACCATCCCTTGATGTCCCACTGTCCTCTTCTGATGTCCCACCACCATCCTCTTTCTCACCACCCCCACCCCCCGTTGACCCACCCATCCTCTCTTGATGTCCGACCACGAACATTTGACGTCCCATTGTCCCTTCCTGATGGCCCACCACTGACCCCCCAATGTCCCCCCACTCTCCCTGGTGTCCCATCATCTGATGTCCGCCATCAACCCTTCACTGATGTCTCACCACCCCCCCCCCACTGACCCTCTGACCTCTCCTGATGTCCCACGACCATCCATGATGTCCCACGACCATCCCTGAGGTCCCACCATCATCCCATGATGATCCACCACCATACCCTGAGGTCCCACCATCATCCCATGATGTCCCACCACCACCCCAATTCCCACCACCAACCCTTGATGTCCCACAACCTACCCTTGATGTCCCACCACCATCCCCTGAGGTCCTACCACCATGCCCTGAGGTCCCCCCCTCGTCCCCCCCGCTGTCCCCACGCCCACCTTCACGCTGAAGGTGATGGCCTCCATGACGAAGACGCGGTCCGGGAAGGTGCTGGCCACCTCCTCCACGCTGTTGAAGTACTGCACGGGCTCGCGGACGTCCCGGTCCTGGTCCAGCAGCTTGAACTTCCCTGTGTGGGGCAGCCGGACCCACAGCGGTGACAGCAGCCCAGGGCCTGGCCACAGGGACCTGCTGTGACCCCCCTCGGGCCAGCGTGGCCCTTTAGGGGGCGGCAGCCACCCTCAACACTGGCCTGGGGTCCCCACCCCATTTTTGGGGGGCACCTGTGCGGGCAGAGGGGTTCACCCCGTGTGTTCCGGGGCATCAGAGCACCCCACACAGCCACTATGGGGGCGCTATGGGGTGGGACAAAGCTCCCCGAGCCCCCCAAGCACCGGGGGGGGTCTCGGCAATGCCACTCCAGCCCCCCCTGGAGCTGCAGGGATCACCCCAAAGCGGCCCCATGGATGCCCCATGGATAGCCCGGAGAAGGGCCGGTGGAGCAGCCAAAACCCCAGGGAGCCCCCATTGCCCCCCAAAACCCATCCTTGTGCCCCTCCCCCCCTCCCACTGGGGAGGGGCCGGAGGGTCTTTGCAGCCGGGACGATGGCGGAGGGGACGGCGGGGGCCGCGGGCCGGCAGCGAAACCGCCGCCGTTGGCATCGGCTCAGCGGGGACGGACACGAGGGGAATATTAATCCCCCGCCGCGCCCCCACCAGCCGCCGCCATCGCCAGCCCCACGGCTGCCCCTCGCCGCGCAGGGTCTCCCCCCCGGGGGACACAGGACTCGGGCGAGGTTGGGGCCGCGGTGCCTGAGCCAGCGGCACCCCACGTGCCGGGGAGCCCCCCAGGGCGGTTAACACGCTGCCGGTCCCTCCCCTCCCGCGCCCCCACCTTGGGACGGGCCATTAACCCCTCCCCCGCTCCGTTCCCCATTATTTATTCATTAGCAGGACTCATTACCGCCATGGCGAGCGCTCCGAGGGCTCGTTACGGCTCTCGCTACGGCGGCCGCATCGCGGCACCTTCGTCTGCACGGCCGGTCCCATCCCGGGCCCCAGCCCGGGCCCCAGCCCATCCTCATCCCCTTTTCCATCCTCATCCCCAGCCCACCCCATACTCATCCCTCTCCCCGTCCCCATCCCAGTCCCTCTCCCCATCCCATCCTCACCCCTCTCCCTGCCACCCCACCCACCCCACCCCATCCCATCCAATCTTCATCCCATTCCATCCCATCCCTGTCCCATCTCACCCCACCTGTGTCCTGCCCCATCCCATGCCTTCCCCATCCTCACCCCACCCATCTCATCCCAGTCCCTCTCCCCATCCCATCCTCACCCCACCACCTCATCCCAGTCCCTCTCCCATCCCATCCTCACCCCACCCATCTCATCCCAGTCCCTCTCCCCATCCCATCCTCACCCCACCCATCTCATCCCAGTCCCTCTCCCCATCCCATCCTCACCCCACCCACCTCATCCCAGTCCCTCTCCCCATCCCATCCTCACCCCACCCTTCTCATCCCAGTCCCTCTCCCCATCCCATCCTCACCCCACCCATCTCATCCAGTCCCTCTCCCCATCCCATCCTCACCCCACCCATCTCATCCCAGTCCCTCTCCCCATCCCATCCTCACCCCACCCACCTCATCCCAGTCCCTCTCCCCATCCCATCCTCACCCCACCCACCTCATCCCAGTCCCTCTCCCCATCCCATCCTCACCCCACCCATCTCATCCCAGTCCCTCTCCCATCCCATCCTCACCCCACCCATCTCATCCCAGTCCCTCTCCCCATCCCATCCTCATCCCTCCCCCATCCCCATCCCTGTCCCTGCCCCCACCCCATCCCTTCCAGCCCCCCTCACCCAGCTTTGCCCCCAGACCAGACCACACCAGCACACCCCCAGCTCAGCCACCGGGATGTGGGGGGGGGGGTGTCCCAGCCCCGTGACCCCGCCCCCCCGCCCCCCCCCACCTGGTACTGGAGCGGGATGTCGATTTTGGGGCCGATGACGTAGTGTCCCTCCTCCAGGCCATGGGCTGTCACCGTCGTCCACTGCCGGCAGGAGTGGACCAGCAGCACGTCCTGCGCCCGCACCCCCTCCACGCGCTCGCCTGGTGGGGGTTGGGGGGGTGAGGGGGGCTGTCACCCCCCCAGGACACCCCCCTCACCCTCCCGAGCAGGTGCCGCTGCCAAGAGCCGCCGGTTGCCCGGGAAACAATGTCTTTGTCCCCCCGAAAAGCTGCAGCCGCCGCGAACAAGAAGTTTATTGAGATGGGGCCAGCACAGCCCCCCCTGCCCCCCCCCCCCCCCCCGGCTGCTGCACCCCACGGCCCTGGAACACCCCCCCTCCCCGGCTCCCGAGGGGCCGGATCCTGCGCTGGTGGGAGCACCCGGCTCTGGGTTCCCAGCTCCACCCCGGCCCCCGGCCCCCCCCGGAGCAGAGAGCGAAAAGCAGCCCCGGAGCTGGGACAGCAGCTTGGTCACGTCTCAGCTGGGCCTCCAGCCTTCCTCCCCCTCCTCCTCATCACTCAGCCTTCCTCCCCCTCCTCCTCATCACTCCAGCCTTCTCTCCTCCTTCTCATCACTCCAGCCTTCCTTCCCCTCCTCCTCATCACTCCAGCCTTCCTCCCGCCCTCATCATCACTCCAGTCTTCCTCCCCCTCCTCCTCATCATCACTCCAGCCTTCCTCTCCTTCTCATCATCATTCCAGGCCTTCCTCCCCTCCTCCTCATCACTCCAGCCTTCTCTCCTCTCCCTCATCATCACTCCCAGCCTTCCTCTCCTCTCCCTCATCATCACTCCAGCCTTCCTCCCCCCTCCTCCTCATCATCACTCCAGCCTTCCTCCCCCTCCTCCTCCTCATCATCACTCCAGCCTTCCTTCACCTCCTCATCATCACTCCAACCTATCTCCCTCCTCATCCCACCACCCTCCACCCCTAACTCCAGCCTTCCTCCTTCCATCCTCCTCCTCACAAGTCTTTCTCCCTCCTCCCCAACCCTCTGCCCTCCACCCCTTCCGCCTCCCTCCAGCCTTCCTCCCACCCTCCTCTTCAGTCTCTCTCCCTCCTCCTGGTCCCTTCAGTCTTCCTCTCTCCTCTTCATCGCTCCAGCCTTCCTCCTTCCCATCACTCTAGCCTTCCTTCCTCCTTCCTCCTGGTCCCTCCATCCTCCCTCATCCATCCATCCCTCCAGCCTTCCTCCTTCCACCCCTACTTCCTTCTCCCCACCACTCCAACCTCCCTCCCTCCTCCTCCTCATCCCTCCAGCCTCCCTCCCTCCTTCTTCTCCTCCCCATCCCTCTATCCTTCCTCCCTCCCTCCTGGTCCCTCCAGCCTCCCTCCTCCTCCTCCTGGTCCCTCCAGCCTTCCTCCTCCCTCCTCCCCATCACTCCAGCCTTCCTCCTCCTCCTTACTTCTCCATCCTTCCTCCCTCCTCCTCCTCCCTCCATCCTTCCTCCCTCCTCCTCCTCCCTCCATCCTTCCTCCCTCCTCCTCCTCCTTCCATCCTTCCTCCCTCCCCCTCCCCATCCCTCCAGCCTTCCTCCCTCCCTCCTCCCCATCACTCCAGCCTTCCTCCCTCCTCCTCCTTACTTCTCCATCCTTCCTCCCTCCTCCTCCTCCCTCCCATCCTTCCTCCCTCCCCCCTCCCCATCCCTCCAGCCTCCCTCCCGCCTCCTCCTCCTCGTCCCTCCAGCCTCCCTCTCCCCCGGTGTACTCCCCCCGGCCCCCCCGGCCCCGCCGCGCTCACCCTGCCCCAGGCAGACGAGGGTGGGCAGGCGGCACTGGCTGACGATGGCATCGAGGGGCAGCGCCGCGGGGCTCCAGCGGAGCCGGCCCAGCCCCGCCGCCAGCTTCTCCATCGCATCGCGGCTCAGCCCGCCCCGGCCCGCGGGGGGGGGACACCCGCGCCGGCCTCCAGCGCCGCCGGGCCGGGGCCGGGGCCGGGGGGCGGGGGCGGCGGGGAGCGGGGCAGCCGGGAGACGCCCCCGCCCGCCCCTGGCCCCTCCCGCCCGCCCGCCCCCCGGGGGAGGTGGCGGCGGCGGGCGGAGACCCCCCGTCTCTCCCTCCCGTGGCCGGGCATCCCCCCACACCGGGGGCGGACCCCGCCCCCCAGACGGGGGCTGCTCCCGGGGGTGCCCTGGGGAGGGGGGCTGGCTCCGCCCGCGCCGATCGGAGGAACCGCCGCGCGCCAGGGGGTACGGGGGGCTCAGCATCCACCGACCGGAGCCCCTTGAGGGTACCACGGG